>JAOQMS010000179.1:38942112-38961846 GCA_027563885.1 Erythroxylum longipes | reverse complement strand
CACACACACACACACACACACACACACACACACACACACACACACACACACACACACACATATATATATGTATGTATGTATGTTCTGTTATTGGTGTTCATGATTAATCATGGACTCTAATATCTTTATAATTAATATGGAGTTGAAAATGACGTAGAGAAGATAATCTTGGTATGAGTTGTGATAAGGAAAGATTTAGAAACAAAAATGGTAGTGATATGGAAAATGTTCACTGAGTATGCTTCGGTAAGATTGAGTTGAAATTAGGTATACTTAAAAAGGCTGTCGATTAGAGATGATGAATTTTGAATAGGAATTATGGTTACATATAAGTAAGATGCATTATGGGATAAAAGTATGATAATGAAGTAATAATGGTTAAGGTGTCTTTCATTGGATTACACCCACGTTATGGTAATAAGCTCACGTTTTATGACCTCTGAGTTGGACTCCAGAAACGGGGCCCAACAGTTTGGTATCAGAGCAAGTAGGAGTTAGGTTCCAGAAATGGGGTCTAACACATACTACCTCCCCTGCTTAGCTGTTCTCTTCCCTTTCTCTTTCTGTTCACTGCGCTCTTTATGGTTTTAATATTCTCCACTCTTAATGCAGCTTATACCAATTGTTGAAAATCGTAGAAATTTTGCACAACCACTTTCTCTCTGATGGCCAAATGCAAATCTGCTTCAAATCTTCGGCACTTGGCTGCTTCACTCATCATCAGCCCGACTGCATATCTGGATAACTGGATAGACCTGTGCTTGTACTCACTCACAGTCATCTCCCTCTGAGTGAGGCTCAAAAACTCCCTCTGCTTCTGTTGGATGTATACCTCGGACAGATATTTCTTCTTGTAAGCAGCTTGAAAATCGGCCCATGTCAACATTGGCGGCTTTAACTGGCTCCCAGGTATGCTTTCCCACCAATGCAAGGCATCTCCTAGTAGCAAGCTTGTGGCGTACACAATCTTTTCTTCCTCTTCACAATTCATCTGCTCCAATATTCTCTTCGTCTTCCTTAACCAAGTCTCAGCTTCCTCAGGGTCGGTTGTTCCATAAAAATCTACGGCGCCATACTTCCTCAACTTATCAAATTGTCTTCCTTTCTTGGATGTGGCTAGAGTAGACGTGGATGGCGTCTGACCCATCGCTTGTACAAAAGCTTGAGCAAAGGCTTGAAACATTCTGGGATCAAATGGATTAGGAGCTTGTGTTTGGACGATTCGAGCATTTGGGGTGGAAAGGGCTTGCTATCCTGCCCTACCGTTGCCTCAGCAATAGCTGGGGCTCCAGACTCATTAGTACCTCCTCTCTCGATGGAGAATCAGGTGCAGTAGATCCTTGCAAAATTCCTCGAAGTGTCCTTTGACGATGTGGCATTTTACTCCTTCAATCAAACACTAACATTTAGCTTACATTTTATCTTACATATTATGTCCTAAATGTATGCATGATATGCATGTCACTTAATGCAATCAATCAATTTATGCAATCAATCCCTTTAACACAATAACAATTAATCACATAGCATAATAAGTCATAACATAACACATCCAAAACCTAGGAATCCTTTAAAAAACCGTGGGCTCTGATACCAAAGATGTTGGCCCCAGGTCTCCATATGGATTTTATGGCGAATACGTGTCACCATTGGGATTTATTTGAAATAATAATAAATATATTTGGGAACATTGCAATAAAAATAAATATAAAATATAACATTTAAATATAATTAAAGTTTAGACAAGGAAGATTTATGGGGGGACTAAATTAAAATGTCATAGAATGATTTTAGACATAAATTAAATTATAAAAAATAATTTAATATAAACAATTAATTATTAATAAGATACACAATTAATAGATAATATCAAAATAAAAGAAATAGATAATAATTATATTAAATAAATAAAATTCATAGGAGAAGTAAAAATAATACCCAACAATTTAATGAAAAATTTTCCATAGCAAAAGTGATCAAAGAATAAATGACTTGGGTGTTAAAAGAATTAATTTGCAACTTAATTCAAAAGAGGAAAAGTCACAGGTGTGATTCTCCATAGTCACGCCTGTGACAATTGGTTTGGAGAGGAAAGAGTCACGGGCGTGACTTTTTATCTCTCACGCCTGTGAGAGGGAAACAAAAATAGGGGAGTCGCAATCGTACTGTGTCACGATCGCGACTTTGCAAAATTCTGGGATTGTCACGATCGCGCTTCATCGTGATCGCAACTTTTTGAAATTCTGGGACTGTCGCGATCGTGACTTTTTGAAAAATTTCGAGATGGTCTCGATCGCGATTTTTATGAAATTCTGGGACTGTCGCGATCGTACTGTGTCACGATCGTGACTTCCCAATTATACATCCTTATTTCTAAACAACATAACTTTCAATCCAGAAGTCCAAAAATTACAAACTTTATATTTTTGAAAAGATAAGAAAAATATATACAACTTTTATGAAGACAAATTTGTCTAATTCAGCCTGTATCTGTACTGTTTAATCATTTACGTAAAGATTACCATTTCAGTCAAAATTTGTACACCAATACTGCTATCTTATGAAGGCCATAACTCTTACGTTTGAAGTCCAAAAATTTCAATCTTTATACTATTAGAAATCTAAAAGAATGATCTACAACTTTTATGAAGACCACTTAGCCTAAATCTACCTATATCAATGCAAGTTATTCCTTAAATTTTTAGATCACATTTTTATCCTCTTCTCTATTTTTCATTCATCTGATCACAAACATTTTTAACACAAATTCCAAAGGACCCGAACCAACATTCAATTCCCTACATATCAAAACTCCTTTGATAAACAATTTACTTCAAACAAGCTCATCCAAAGATCTCCCAACATTCAACACAAAGCCAACTTAACAGAACAAAAAGAATCTACATGTATATTTATACATACATATATCAGAAAAATTTCTGCTCTTTCACTGACAACTTTCACTATCAATTTGCAACAACAAAGTTAATACACATCTTCACACTTCATATCAAAATGCCATATCAGTATCATGATTACAAAATACATACAGAAATGTTTATGCTGATATGCTTCTAAGATCACCAGAAATGATTCACACTAACTTAGTTACAAAAGTTTGAAATTCTTGGAGATTGCCAAAATTTTGCAAGGCTCAATAATGATCTGCTGATTCTTCACCTGAGGAGTAGAAAATTTATGGGGTGAGCCGGAAAGCTCAGTGGCTAATATGTTTATAGCCAGTAATAATGAATACACCCAAACATATATGAATGCTCATATAGGAATACTTATTATCAAAGCATAACACTCACATTACATCATAACATGACAAATAAAAAATGCAATGCACAACATAATGGCTCGAGAGTTTCGTGGAACGAAACGGCGAAAACGAAGTTTACACCGTGAAACAAAACGAGTCCACTTTCTCAGGATCTTATGGCCACAAGCGGGTAGCCGGGAGAAGGCTATAGGTCATCGTGCACGAGACTAACTAAACGGATTCCTCTCTTGCCCACATAACAGATTTTTCAATGCTCATAAATTTCATAATATATTCATGCTTTCATGCTTCTTAGATTTTCTGTTTTTCATTCACATAAAAGTAACAAAATTCTTACAAAGCAGCATGACATACATTCACAGAATATCTTTCCCACATTCACAAAGAATAAAACAAACATATTCATCATACATACGCATAAATTTTAGCTCATCATCAAAAAACTATAAATATATTACTCACCTATTTATTAGCTTGCTCTTCTCCTTGCTCTTGACGTCGATATTCTTGATTCCCTAAGAGCAAACATATTTCATTTAATCAACACACACATGAAGCTTTCCTTAAGCCTAGCTATCCATGAATCTTAAGCTTGATCTATTCTTGATTTTATCTAACTAGAAAAACTAAGATCTAGTTAAGGTTTATAAAAATCTAAAGAAAACATCAACCTTTTGTTCTTCTTCTTTCTTTCTTCATCTTCATCATATAAAACCTAGTTTCTCCACTTCTTTCTTCTATCAAAACTAAAGAGTAATAAGGTTTACCTAACAAGAAAACTTAGCTGAAACTCTTCCTTCTATCCTTTTTCCTTGCTCTTTTCTTCTTCTTTCTCCTTGCTTCGACTTCTCCTTCTCTCTTTCTAGGTTCTTCTACGACTCTCTCCTTCTTTTCTTCTTTAACACACACGAATTCTCTCTTCTTTGTCTTATTATCTTAAAACAAAATTTTTGATTTTTCAATTTTGCCCTTCCTTATAAAAGCAATTTCCTACTAACTCCTTAATTCATACCACCATATAAAATTCATAATATACCTTATTAAACTCCAAAAAATTCTAATTCAAAAATTCTAATCTATTGTCATGCTTGATAATTTAATAAAATAAATAAAATAAAATAAAATATAAAAATCCTTAAAAAAACGGGATCCAACACATCAACATTATGAATGCCACTTAATTTTTGCTTTAGTCTCAGGTTCCTCGTTGATAATTATTCACATAAATATTTTCAATAATCTCTTATAGTTCTCCAAGAGTTTTAAATCTTGTAGCTCACCTGAAGATGCACCAATCAATTGCTGAGTTAGATAGCTCAATCTATTATGAAATATTTGTATATATATGAAGGTCAGTGAGAGCAAATATTTATTTTTAGTTTTATAAGTTGAAGATATCTTATTCCTTGTTAATGACACTGATATGTTGGTTAAGATAAAATAATTATTGTTTGGCCATTTTTACATAAGGAATCTTAGTGAAGCATTGTATGTTTTAGACATACAAATTCTTTATAGTAGGGTTAATGGTGTTCTCACATTATATCAGTGCACTTGTATTGATTTTATCTTATAAAGGTTTAACATATAGTCTTGTTCTTCTGTAAAGACTCCATTAGTGAAGGATAACAAAGGCCAATATTCCTGAATGATATTGTGAGATATCAAATGAAAGTAATCCCTTATGCCTTAGTTATTAGTAGCTTGATGTATACCCAAGTTTTCACAAGTCCTTTGTGGTTGCAATGCTTAGTAGATACTTGAGCAATCTTGGACAAAGTTATTAGAAAGCGATTAAAAATTTCTTAAGGTATCTACAAGGTATCAATAATATGATGTTGACATATTAGCGTATTAACACTCTTAAAGTGGTTGGTTTTAGAGACTTCGATAATGCTAGTAGTGTGGATGATAGGAAATCTACTTTTGGGTACATCTTTATAATGACGAGAGGTGTTGTTTTGTGATAAATTTCAATAAACACTTACGACTTCTTTAACCATGTAGCAAAGTATGTGGCATGATATAAGGCTATTTGTTATACAATATGGTTACAAAATTTCATTTCAACATTGAAGGTTGTGGATTCCATTTCAATGTCGCTAAAATTATATTGTGACAATTATGTAATTGTATCTTTCTCTCGAAACACTAAGTGCACTTCTTGTTCTAAGCATATTGATATTAAATGCTACTTTATCAAAGAGAAAGTTGCAGAGTCTCTAATTACTATTAAATACACACCTATTAACAATATTTTAGTAGATCCACTAACTAAAGGCTTATTTATCTATGTGTTTCAAGAATAAGTCTCTTGTATGAGATTGTTATGAGCCTAATTTTTTTTAATTTAGTATAAGTTTTCGTTCTACGTATTTTTTAATAAACATTGCTCGAATTTTATGTAATACATGCATATTATAAGTGTTTTATCACTATTTATGACAATTTGTAGCTCTATATTTTTAATGAGTAACAAGTTGATGACATTCGTTTTGTTGAATCTATATTGATGTTATTGTCATGTTTCTAGATTACTAGTACCTAATTATGTACAACCTATATATCCTATCGGTGTATTAGCTATGCATGATTAGTTTGGTTATGTATATTAAAAGTATTATGATACGATTGTAATGGCCAAATGGGAGAATGTTGAATTACTTAATGTAAATTAATATAATCTTATGACAATTAACATCCTAATCATGTACATGTGATATTTTAGCCATTTATGGGATGGACATTATATTGTTAACCATACTAATGAGCATTGGGTCCATTCACAAATCTCGTCCAAGCCTATCAATTTGACTTTGTGATCAACTAAAAAATGTATTTTAACCTAATTGATGTATTCTTAATATATTCTCATCTATTGTCAATTTGTGTGTTAAAAACACCAAATCCAATTGGACTTGGAATTCTTAAAGCTTTCATATTGCATTTTCTTTAGCCCAACCCAACTCCTCCAAATTTTAGCGCCCAAAATGGTTTCTCCAATGACATCTCTATCCCCAATGCTTAACCCAAATTACACCTCATTCTCCACAACATCAAACCCGAGGCAAACGCATTTCAGTAATTCAGACTCTGCCGGAAAGGTTAAAAAAAATCAGGATAACGTTGGCATCTCTTCACACCACTAGAGCGCCTGAGAGAGCTCTTCTCAAACCAAAATGGCGAGGATCTTCACCACCGCGCTTTCGACAGAATCGGTGTCCTTGGCATCTTCCCGTCTGAGCCTTGTTCCTTCGACCCCGTCTATTGGGAAACTGCCTCCTGCTGGGGTTAGAATGGTCCGCACCACGGTGAAACGCGCTACGGCATCGTCGTCGGCCACGGGGAAGAGAGAGCCACGCGGGATTATGAGGCCTCGCCGTGTTTCGCCGGAAATGGCCGAGCTTGTAGGAACCAACGAGATTTCTCGAACCCAAGCTTTGAAGCTCATTTGGGCCCACATCAAGGACAACAATCTTCAGGTTCTGACTCACGCGTAATACTTCATTTTTATGTGTTTTAATGCATTCACTCTAAAGTATATGGATAAAGTTGCTCTGGGTCTTTATGGGTTTTGGAAATTTCTTCATTTTATCACGAGGACTTGGATATACAATTTATACTTTCATGTACAGATTAAATGTGTTGACATATTAAATGTTGTTATAATAAGTCTGCCATGGCTTAATCGATGATGAATTGTCAACATTTTTCAAGCTTATAGGACTTCAGCTGTATTAGGGCGATTAAGAATGTGAACACTTGTTGAGATATTGGAAAATTATGGCGGAAATAGTGGAGGGATATTGTCATGTCCTAGAACTTGTCTGCTTCTTGTTTTCACGATCATAATTGTTATTAAGACTAGGAAACTAGCAACTCGTTGGGATCTATATATAGCATTTGCACGTATCTTTCCCTAGATGATTGCTTTCTTTGTAAATTTTAAGATTATGCTTATGTCAATGGAGGCAGTGCCATATTATGAATTTGACTCTTACTCTTAGCAATGACATGTTATATACATTTGACTCATACTTATTTTCACGCTCTTCTTACTCATCAGGACCCTAATAACAAAAAGATCATAATCTGTGATGAGAAGCTGAAGAAGATTTTTGGTGGCAAGGACCAGGTTGGATTTCTTGAGATTGCAGGGTTGATTAGTCCACACTTCCTCAAGTGAAGCTAGATGGGAACGGAGTCAGAAACTGTGGATTTGACTTTTGGGTCTAGGGCTGTCATTTTGTGGGAGAATTTGGTGAGGAAGGCACAATGCTGTTTAAAGCGTTTGTTGTTGACCCCTATTTTGGCACTTGCTTTGAAAGACCTAGTGTTAATCTTCGAAGTTTCTTTTTTGGGATTTTGTTCGGGGGGGTATTTTGGATGAAACCCTTATTAACTGCTATTTTGTTTTGAAGATCCTAAATTTCAGTTAGGATGTATATGCTGCTCTGTCATGGCCAAGTTTCTATGTAGTAAAAGGTTTCATGCAAGCAAAATGATTTGGCTTTTCCATGGATGGATTTGGTTGTACTCTACATTTTGGTTTACTTAGCCAACCTCATCAAAAGCCATTCTCTGAGATAGTACTCCTGCACTTGCAAGGTTTGGTTGGTCTACAAGCCATTCAGGGTATTTGGTTGAAATGCTATTTAAAAAGTTGTTTTTATATTGATACACCTAATCCCATTCTTGAATACGTTCTATATGTTTGAAAGTCTCATCTATATGTTTGAAAGTCTCATTTTGACTTTAAAGTATGGTATATTGTCTATCATACAGTCCTTATTGAACAAATAAACCTTCCATAATAATGTAGGTTTAGGGCCACAAGAATTTGCATAAAAAGTAGTATCCATACAACTATGAGTTTACAAAGCATTCTATGACCAGGTTTCAGCAGTTAATTCAAAATTTCCGTGTTTGACAATCTAATCAGATTGTGTTAGCCTTCATGCTGAAAATCAAACCATGGACAACACTAAAATTGGCCAATATCAACTGAAAACAGCCGTCAGATATAACTTTTCTAGAAACTCGCGGGTGTATTTAGTCATGAACATTTGTCTCCTCTCTGCTTGCAATCCATGTTAAGAGTAACCTAAGTAGGGCTTGACAACGTCTGTTCTACATTACCTGTTCCATTCCTGTGCCAATTACTTCCATTCACACGTTTCACAATAAATAAATGGGACAGTGTAAAACATGTGGATGGAAGAAGTTAGAACAGGGAAGGCACAACAAATGTGGAACAGACGATCTCCTTCCCCTTAGTAGGGTCATCATGAATTAAGTTCCCATTTCAGTGCGGTGCAAATAATGGAGGATCTAGTTGATTAGTCTGTTGGGTATTCGTTACCTAACCAGGAAATTTTCATGTCGCCAACAAACATCATATGTAGTGGAACATGCAGTGGACAAAAGGCAGGAAGTCCCGAGTTTGGGAAAAGAATATCTCAACTGGCAACAAAATGGGGGGTGATCTTCACTTGGAAAAAGTCTTTGCAAGTTGTTTTCGTCAGCATCCACCAATCAAGCAATCACTTATCTACACAAGTGTGTTCAATTCCTTCGTGAATCCCGTATGTTCAGCTATATGCAACACCACCATATGTGGGACTAAGAACACAATGTACGCGATAAAAAAATTGTCAGACGTAGCCCCTTAGAATGTTTTTCTTTGTTCAAGTGATTGAATGAAGCAGATTCTCCTCGGATTGATCTGTATTAAGGGAGAAAATATCAACAGGAGCAGTTGTGCATCCAATTCCATTGTTCTTCTGTCTAACATCCGGGGAGATTTTTTGGTGATCAAGGTAAATTACTATCACGGTGATATCATCATGAAAATGACGCCTAATTCCCTTTTCAATTTTCTTCATGTCATTATATCTCATCTCTCTTTTCTTTGCTGCTTCCTGAAGAGCAGCACTCACTAATCTCTTCGCAATCCCCTGCAAGCATCAAATCAAACAATGGAATTATTAAACCATTTGAACCTGTCCCATGTCTAAGACTAACTGCAGGTTGAAAGACCGAAGCCATGTGCTATACTTCCAGAACAATTGAAACTATTATATGATTCTACCTACAGTTTTACCTACAGTTTTTAATCAGTCCTACTTATAACAGGGCTGCGAAATATGTCTCCGCTGTCCAGCTTCAAGATTCAACTTGCCTAATTTCAAAGTTCAAAATTTCTCCAACTTTAAACCTGTGACCACAAATGATAAAAGGATTTGAAGTCAAAGTCAAAGACTTACGGCTCTTGGGTTTTTGAAAACGATGTTAACTGCTGTTTCATCACTCAACTGTTCCCAAAGACCATCTGAAGCAAAAATCAAGAACAAGTCTTGTGGCCTGAGCTTTCTGATCAGGATTGAGGGTTCTGCTGTCATTACAGGACGCTTCAAAGGAACAGGGTTTCCAAATTGCTGAAATATGGGGTCTCTGTTGAATTCAGGCTTCTTAAGATAGACATCCCCTATAGATCTTGATACCTGAAGAAAGAAAACTGAAGGTTTATACAACTGTTTCCTCCAACACATGCCTTGGGATTGAAAATCAGCTCCCAGAAACTAGAAACTACTACTTAATCTCAAGATCAACACATAAATTTACATGCTCTTGTTCAAGTGAAGAAAAAGAAATAAAAATCAAGAACAGATAAAGTTCTCATGCACACTTTCTAGAATTTGAAAGATACTGCTTCACTTGACTGCATGTTTCACCAAACAAGAGTCTGAAGAATAAAAACTCCTAGAATGCTCGAAATACAGAAGAAATCCACCTTTTCATTCACAACTATAATATGCGATGAGAACACTACTTGGATGCTTCATAACTTTAAGAAAATTACCCATTAGCATCAAGACATTCACAATGATGAAATACATGTGTTGACTCCTAAATTATTTGACGCCATACATTCAATTCACCTGACATTATCGACCATTGATCAATCAATTCCCACAATATAATTAGAAAAAGCAGACTTTGAAATCAGCTTGGGAAACCCGTTCTACCTGGATGATGCCCTTTATCCTCCAAACTCCACGCGTATAAACTACAACATGGGAATCATCAGGGTGAAGCGCCTCAACCTCCTTCCTCACTTCCTCCACAGAAACATTATGATCAGTTGACAGCCTTTCTGCAACAACCTTTTTTTTCTTATTCTCATGAGCTCTCCTACCCAGTACTGCCCTTGAGTCCCCAAGGTTCGCAACATACAGTACGTTATCCGATATTGCACCAACTAAACAACATGACCCGACTGAAGCAATTTGTGGCTTTACTGGCAATGACCGCTTTACCAAATGACAAAAGTCCTCTTCGGTTGCATTAAATGCCTTCTTTATAACATCTGCTGATAATCCCCCTTGTTCAATTGCAAATTCTACAATTAAGACAAAATAAAATCAATAAAGACAGAGATTCAAAACTGTCATAAACACATAACTATGTTATTCAAAGGTGAACATGGTTCAAAGAGATGACAGCCAAATTATAAAAAATTCCGCCCATTTTGCATCTCTATTTGCAACAAAGTAAAAAGCGAAATAAACCTCCAAATTGATGAACTTGAAAGCGGTTCACCGCATTCACTCTAGTTCCCACTCGATAACTACTTATTTCTGAAATACTCAACTGAAATAAGCTGAAAACTGACAATACAACGAATAGAGAAGAATGCTTCTCACTCGTTTCTAGAATTAATACCTCAAGCACCGTCCATGAAAACCACAAAACTGAAACCTGAACCCAAGAAAAGGGTCGGAAAACCATCCCACTCGTTAAAAATCTCACCTTTCAAACATGATCAAAACAAAACAAAACAAAAGCAGATGACAAACAAATCCCAAATAAACAATAAAAATATACCAAGAAAGAGAGAAACGAACACATACTGTGCATATAAGGAAACAAGTGCTTGTTGACAAAGCGAGAAGCTTCAGGCCCACCATGACCATCATAAACCCCAACATAAGTCGCAGAAGGAGACGTAAACACCTGACTCTGATCCTCCAAATTGGAGTTGGCCTGAACCACCGCGATCGAGTAGTCTCCGGACGCGTGTGGTCTCAAATCCGTGTGCCACATGAGTCCATCCCCACCGCTGCCTCCGCCGCCAACACCACCTGCCACCCTCCCAAAGCAGCGCTCCAACGGCCGGCAACACGTTCTCAACATCATCGATAAAGCCAACAACCGACGTGTGGTATAAGGTTACGCGTCTCTCTATGTGTATACAAGAAGGAGAAGAAGAGAAAGATACAGGAAAAGGAAGAAATGCCGCGTGAAGGAGAAGGAGAAGGAGGAGGAGAAGAAGAAGAATGAAAAGCAAAGTTGTAGGCTTTATTTACTGTGTACTCTACGCGGTTTAAGTAACCTATGGCTCTTTTGCTTTTTATAATTCTATTTTTCAATATTAAAATAAATAAAATGAGACAGCTAAGCTATATAATGTAAATTTGATTTTGTTAAAGCCGCGTAATTAGATAAATTTGGTGTTGGGACTCTAACGTTGTCATGTTGACTTAATGAATTGGATTCTACACAAATGGGAAAGAGAACTAATTTTCCTTTCTTACATTTTTAGTCCCTTCTTTCTTTTTCATGAAAAAGATAAGGTTTTTTTTAATTAAAATTTGCAATTTTAAATCATAAAAATAATCTCTTTGTAAAATTAAAAAAATTACGTATAATTGTGACTTTTTATTGCACCTTGTCAAAGGGATCAAATCCTCTATACCCACTAGTCTGTACCAATTCTATTCTTCGCGATCTCATCCATACTTTTCTTTGAGTCCCACCTATTTTTTATGAAATCACATAGAACATAGTTGATACATATTAGTGATACACAAGAACAATCTTTTTACCCCTTTTTGGGAAATATCAGGAGAATTAAATTTTAGACTTTGGCAAAGAAAGCAATTAAACAAGAGGAGAGGAGTTTGTTTCTTGGATTATTCTTATTTTTCTCCCTTTTTGATTATTTTATTGTAATTATAAATTTTTTAAAATCTAGAAGACTTGGTCAGTGGAAGATGGTCAATGGGTATACATCACTTACTTAATGCACTATGCAGACTACTTGTAGCTTAAGTAAGTAGGAGATTCCCCCCTTTCTTTGTCTTAGTTTTTGTACTTTCCTTTGCTGTGTGTTGATGGTCTTAGAATTGTTTGTTTTGAGTGTTGGTGCCATGCCCTCTCAATTCCATGGTACTTCACAAGTAGTCATTCTTATGGGTGACTCTTAGCTTCTTCCACTTACTCCGAAATTCAGACTGAAAAACAAAAACCCCTTGCCTTAAAAAGCTGGAAATCCATTGTTGATTTAGTGAGCACTTTACTTGCATTAAATTAAGTGATGTATACCCATTGACCATCTTCCACTTACCAAGTCTTCTAGATTTTAAAAAATTTATAATTACAATAAAATAATCAAAAAGGGAGAAAAATAAGAAGAATCCACGAAACAAACTCCTCTCCTCTTGTTTAATTGCTTTCTTTGTCAAAGTCTAAAATTTAATTCTCCTGATATTCCCCAAAAAGGGGCACTAAAAAAGTTTTAAAAAAAAGACCCTTTAGCGATCAACATATTATATTATTTATTAGTTAATTCTATCGACAATTTGCTAATGGCAGATTAATATAATTGATTTAGCCAGCGAATATCATCCATAGTTTATTTAATTATGCTTGATAAAATTAACTGTTTAATATTATTTATTTATGTATAAAATGATTTATAAGAGTATGACTTAAAAAAAAATTATAAGAACATAAGTATTAACTATTTATATTTTACTATTTCTTTGAATATTTTTATAAGAATTTAAAAATAGCAAAAGAAGTCAACACGGTTATTTTTTTTAAATATCTTCTATTGAGCCTTAAAAACACTAAAAGCCCTCTCAATATAACTTCTCAATGATAAATGAGTTTGATTAAAAACTTCTCGAGATCTTCTTGAAATGGTAACGACTAACTGAAGAATTCGAGAGATCACTAAAATGTCATTAAAAATAAGCTTGAAAATGGGTTCAGTCAGATTACATCAACAGTTTTTATTAAAATTCAGCACCAACTAGCTTAATATAAAATTGAGTTTATAAAAATGATATCGATTTACTTTCTAATTTAAGGAAATATAATTTTTTTGTTTTTAATTTTAATTTTAATTTTTTAAATTCTAAAATTCTAAACTATATTTTTAATATATTAAATTAAAATAATATTTTAAAATTGTTTATATTAATCTCTTAAAATTTAAACATAGATAAAATAATTAATTTAAATTTGACTTATTAATTTTAGATTAAAGTGGATTGAATTAAACACAATATAGAAGTGATAATAATATTATATACTAAATATTGATATAAAAGATACCTAAATATCAGGTTTATACAAAAGTAATTAATGTAATATAATTAGAGATAACAATTTTAAAAGTATTTAATTTTTTAAAATTTTAATTTAATATTAAATATTTTAAAATTTTAATTTAATGACTAACTTTTTAAATTTTTAATTTAATGACTAACTTTTTAAAATTTGTATAAATTAAGTCAATTTATATCTCTATCTCTTCGAGTAATTTGTAATAACTTGTGGATATAATAGTCTTTTAATCCCTTAATTTATCTAGAGAAAAACGCTCCTCATAATAGTGTTTTCAAAATCAACAGATTAAGTTCAATCCGTTAACCCAATCAGTTGATTATCAAACATAATTATCAGCGGTTTGACATAATCAAACAGCTAAAACTTTTTAATTCGCCAAAAATTGACTTATAAGTTATTTATCAAACAAGGTCTAAATGTTCTCATTTTCCTTTCTTTATATAGTTTATTTGAAAAGAGTCTCTCTACTAGTCAAGACTGTATATTATTAACCTTTGCTAAATATTACATGCTAGTGAAATTTCTACCGGATATGATTGTTTTTGTTTACCAAATGTCCTCGTCAATGTCAATTTGCATGTAGAATAGAGTGAAGTTACTTAAAAACTTTAAACCCTATTCCTTCACAATTATGCTCAAGTAATGATATGGCTGATTATATACTAAAATAAAACCTAAACTACTCTGTCATCTTTGTGTAACTTCTCTTACACAAAGAAGGCATGAACAAGGGAAAAAACAAATTAGGTACTATGTCATTTCACTTTCACTTTCAACAATTAAAAAGGCTCACACGCAACATCACAAACTCCTCTTTCTGCCAATTAAGTAATCTTATTTCAGTAAATAGCACACACGGCCTAATTTATGAAAATCATAGGCTCAGATTGCATTAAATCAAATAACATTATTATCAACTTGTATCACAGAACATAAATTGCAGATATTTCAGTTAAGTCACTGTCAGAATTTATAAGCAATAACGCTACGGAATATGGAAGTGGGTCAGAAACAGATTCACCTAAATTTGGTAACCAACTAGTGATGCAGAACACTTGCTGCTCTTGTTTTTTGTTTGTCTTTCCTACAAAGTCAAACATTATATTGTTTAACGCATCATGTAGCCACACTAGATATTCCTTACTTTATGCTAGCTTGTCAGGAAACATTCATTTTAATGTTTGATCAACAAGCTTCTCTATGTTTCATATGTTGAACTATTTTTATCTCTTATAATAATGGTGTTTATTCTAAAGCAGACAACGATTCTTGTGAACTACAATCTATGCCATGTTCAACTAATATAACCACAATAAGGGATCAGGAAATGTCGGCCCACATATATAACTACCTGCCTGCCTGCCCGCTCCAACCTAGACATTTCTAAAGGGTTAAGTTGCATAGTATGGACTATCAAATGATAGCCTGACAGAGTTCAGGACCAGGGAGCAACACAAATAGCAAAACCATACAACCTTCGTTAAGTTGGATCAATCAAGTTCCGGCGCAGCTAAAAATCCCCGTGTTCATACCTTGAAATTGAGCAGTCTCTGAATCTTCATAAGCTGGTCAGTGTGAGAACAGGTGGTGACGATATCTCAAATTTACCCAGTATATATTATTCAATAATTGATAATAAATTGGCTTCAAATGACAAAAATAATGCACCGATTTACCAGAGCCCTGTTAAATTTACTTCTTTCATCTCTGAGGAAAACCAAACCAGTGAAAATATTCAGATTGTACTTCTCGTTTACATAAAAAGTTCACAGTGCCAATTCATAGTCATTAGCTTACATATACAAATTTAGTTAACTACAGCTTCTTGCAACAAATACACATCACATCTCAAGGCGATTTTATAGAAAATCCTTTGCCTCGAGTATGGAAGAGGAGTAAATGTTCAAGATAAACAAAAAAATGAACACTAAATTAAACAAACATGGAAAACCATTTCAAAAAAAAATCAAAAACTAAGTAACAACGAGAAATCTCACATTGAGTAGCGTCATCTCTTGCTACTTTCAATTATATCCCTGCGGCAAAACGGGCAGTCCCCACAAATACGAATCCAGGGATCTAAGCAGGCAGAGTGAAATCTATGCTCGCATGGTAGACGTATAAGCTCATCTCCTTTCATGAAATTCTCCAGACATATTCCGCAATCCAATGATGGTGAATCCACATTCTCACTGTTGTTCTCCAAGCAGCTGAAGACTTCAGACTGTAAGCAGCCAAGGGACTCGGGAGTTAGACCTGGTGGTCTATTTTTAGACAAATGCTGCCCAGAATGTTGCCGTTCTGGTTCAGAGGTCGAGAAATTAATAGCAGACCTGAAGGCTTCACCAAGCCTCTCATTACGGGTCCCCAATCTCGGCGAAGCTATGCCATTGCGCCTACATAAACCATACTCAGCAAATCAATCTTGAACTCAAACCACTAAACTTTTTCAGGTAAGAAAAGAAAATGCAAAGAAAATTTCCACAAACTGTACAAATTCACAAAAAAGAAAAGGAAAGGACAATTTTGAAGCAGAAGTGCATTGAATTATGGTCTCACAGGTACAATAACAATAGCAAGATCCTATATAGCCGACTGTGGGTGAAACTCGGGAATTGTAGTTGATACGGTTATGATTAAAGCTATGCTGCAAAATGCAGTAATGGAACCAACACCACGGCATCGGTTATGATTAAAATTATGCTGCCGAATGCAGTAATGGAACTTGGAACCAACACCACTGCAATGCCGTGGTTGTTGGCTGCAATATATCCAGATGGGTCTCAAGAACAATCTTGGGTAATCCATGTGATTAATCAATATCTTTAAAAGCAAAATTTTAATAGTACCACCCTTTTAACATAATTAAGTTAAATTAAAACATGAAATAACCTACAGATCAAATTTAACGCGAGAGTGATATTTTAAATTCAATTTTTTAACCCATTTCACTCAATTTGATTTAATTTTACAATAACAATCAAAACCAAAGTTATAATTACTTTTATCCTAAAAATATGAATATTTTCCAAATTTAAAACAAAAATTTTCCTGAAAAATCACCTGTTTTCAGAAGGTGAGACTCCTCTCAATCTCTCAAGAAGCCTTGCTCTTGCAAGAAGAACAGTTCCAGGCAACCTGTTATTCCCAGATCTGTTTAGACTTTCGGTCTCTACATTATTGCTTGATAAAGACTGACTTAAAAGTTGTTCCACCCTAATTGAGGGATGCTCCTGCAATTAAAAACAAAAAGGCTTGTTCACAAATAATCACAATTTTACAATAATAAGATATACTAAATTAGAATGCAAATTATAATTAATCAAATTCCTAAGGAATTAGAGAACTTACGGATAGGGTGGAAGGTATCCGGTGGTCACGCACGGCAGTAGAAGACCTACGGGCGCGATCATCACAGCCGTCTATATCATGCCGATTATGATGATGTCGACGGTTATGATAGCTCTGATGGAAACTCCGCCCAACAACGTGAGCGTTAAGATTGGCGATATCTACGCCGGCGGCGCCTCGTCCCAGTCGCGATCTCCTCTGATGAAACAGCTCGGCCGCGCTTGTCATTCGGTTATTTCTTGTTCCCACCCACCGGCACTTTGGGGCCTCTATAAGAACATAAAGAACTATAAGCAAGCAAGAGGAGAATTCGCCGAGTGAATTTCGAGGAAGAAGGTACAGATATTGAGAAAGGTAGATGGCAGATTCCAAGAAAAATCAATCTGGGGTAGTTTGTGAAAGAGATGGATATGACATGAGCGTTTCGAGACCACGCAAGGTTACGTTTCCAATTAAATTTAAGTTATTTATTTATTATGTGAGTATGGAATGGCGTAAGACTCGCTCTATTTATTTGAAAAGTGTGCGTCAAGATTGTTGAGCAGTAGGATCGAGCGCGTGTTTTTTTTTCTAATTTTATTCTCGCGAGTGTGATTACTTTTCTAGCGGGGAGATATTTCGACTTTCAAGACTGTTGCGTTTTTCCGGTGACGCTTTTTTGGTGGAACGATGCCGCATTAGGAATGTCCTAAAGACAAAGACAACACAACAATACTCAGAAAGACGATCGGTTGTTTAGGGCAGGAGGAAAGAAAAATGGGTATGAAATGAAAGACAGAGTTTAGTAATATTCATTAAAGGGTTATTATTTTAATTACTTATTTTCAAACATTACTCCATTCTTCTCGTAATTTAGAATAATAATTAGGAGTCATTATTTTGTATTTTACGCACGAATTTCCTCTTTCACTCTCTACTTCATTCTTTCTTTACAAGCAAGTAATCAGTATTACTCATCTTTGCTTGAATCCCTCTTACAAGCCACGTTTTTTCTTCGATCCGGTTACTCTTGCTTCCATTTCTCCACAAACTAATCTCAGTCTACCATGGAAATAGCCGAAACCAAGAAGGAGTATTAGTAATTTTCTTCATTTCTTTCTTGTTCTTTTTTTTTTTTGGTTGCTATAATTCCATATTTCTTTCTTTTGTTCTACTAGGTTTGGGTTTTCACCTATCTTTCTCTCTCTCTCTTTCTCTAGCTTAGAAATGGCAAGGTAAGGCATAGGAATAATAGGAACACAGTTGGTGGAGTCTAAGAAGTTGCTTCCAAGTTGAATGTAAGCTTTTATCTTTACATAATTTGTTGTTCTGTTTCATCGAATTTCGTTTAGTGGGATAGCTTGTTTTTCAGCTTACACATGTTGGATAAATGCAATAATTTTAACCACAAAAATGATTGTTTTTGAAGTAAACCTGTATATGAATAAACAGAAAGATAATCAAGCTTGTCTAAGTATTATGGTTTTGGCTCTTGTTCTCAAGTCCAATGATAAGTACTGATTTTCTGGTAGATTTCTACTTATGAGAGTTGCCCATTTAGGAAAATGTCAGGTGTGGATATGGTACTAACGAAATGTAGCATTTTGCTAGTGAAACTTGACGTATATTGTCAGAATCTTCTATTTCTTTTGTCAAAGACTTTTTCTCCTCCGTTTATGTTCTAGCTAAACATTACTAACGACACTTGACTCTTTGTGTGCCACAAAATTTGAGATAAATGGAACCTCTGACTACTAATATGTTCTGTGTTTTTAAGCTACAAACATTTCTTTGTGAGAAGAATACAGTTGAGAGAAAACCAGTTGCTTCAAGTGTTGAACTGTATGATAGATACAATTCATTGACATATTGCCCATTAACATATTCTTCCTTATATGGATGCTTATTGGGTTTTAAAGCATTGAAAGAGTGTGCTTTCTGATTGATTGCTCTGCCTGAATGGAAATTGTAAATCAATATTTGCTATTACCTAGCATTTGGTTAGTGTTTATTAACTTACTTTGGATATGTTTAAAACGCAAGGATGCACCTTAACTGACATGATATCTTCTAACCTCAATATTCTTTCTTCTATAATGCTTTGTATCTAGGTGCCTTCCTCTTGTGGTTATAAAATGTTGTTGATCTTGGTTAAATGTGTTAAGATAACCTTATTTGGGTGCAAATTTCTGCACTTTACTTAGCCTATCAAGTGTGGAAAGTAGAATCCTTTCAATAATTGGTTCTGATTTACAGTTTCAAATTTCAGTCTTTGATGTTGTTGCATTTAACGATAGCATGGTCTTGGTAGAGTGCTTTTTTGGTTGCCAGAATGTAATACTCAAGAATGTTACTCTTTCAGGGCCTGGGTTATTGACAATAAAGGAATTACAGTTAAAGTAAGAAATGCCTCTCGATCCTGTGCTCACCAAATCAAAGATTGTGGGGAAAATCGTGAATGTCCAAATTGCCATTATCGCATAAATAACAATGATGTAAGTTCCAATTTTCATAGACCTTTTAAATGATCACTGTGACATGTTGTTAGACCCTGAAATTTTTTTTTTTAAATATGACTTGAATGAATTCGGATATTGTTAGAGGAATAATTCAAGGATTAAGGGAATTAAAGTGTGGATGTTGTAAGGTACATAAGGGTATTTTTGGAAGATGACTTAAGGTTAAAAGAACCTAAGTTA
>JAOQMS010000179.1:38928311-38938857 GCA_027563885.1 Erythroxylum longipes | reverse complement strand
TGTAATAAAAATTATTTATGCATATAAATATTATTTAAAATATATTAAACAATATGCAAAGCACAATATATTAATTAATATATAATTTTAAATCATATGAAATATAAATGAAAATATATCTAACCAAATCTTGTATGGATTATAACATAAGTCAAACTAAAATAAAAAATAAATATTAAAACACATAAAAAGTCAAATAATATTATATAAATCTCAAAATAAACGTGAATATGTGTTTGTGGGTATTGTGAGAATTATGTGTAAAACATAAGGGTAAAAAGGACTAAAAAATAGACTCATTAATTGATATAAAAAATCTACCTGAAAAAGTACTTTTTTGAGAAGCTTCAAATTTGATCTTCTAAAAAAGCTGTATTATAGCTACCAAAAAAGCTATATCTACTAAAAAAGTACTTTTTCATTTTACAGCTAAACACTTATTTTTCTTAAAAAAAGCTTTTGCGGTAAAAAAAGTACTTATTTACTCTCCAAAAGTTCAACCAAACAGGTGCTTAGTTTAGTTTAGTTTAGTAATGAGTCAATATGTGAATAATTGGATTGGAATAAAATGAAATTATAATAATAGAGCTTTATTTGATATTGGCCACGAAAAATAGTAAGATTCTTTGTTTATAGCTAACCCACGGGTAGTTCATGAAATTGATGATCTCATGATGCAATATTATTCATTTGACATGGAAAATAGATAATTCTTTATAAGGATTGCAAGATCAAGAGATGAGATCTATTAGTAAACTTAAAGAAAAATGATTATATGGTTAAGAATAAGAATGATGGTAAATATGCGATGGTATATGAGGGTGTTATTGATGTGAAGGGATGTATTGAAAGGACATTATCTCATGATTAACTAATAGAGTGGAGCAATGCTAAGGCATTTCCTAAAGGATGGATGGGATGATATAGGAATAGGTTCTCTTTGTTTGGTGCAAATAGGTAGTGGTGCGAAGGAATTGGGGCTTGTTGTGTGCATAAATTGTTAATGAATGATTAATTAGGGATAGAATGAAAGTATCAAGTAAATACCAAAATTAAAAATTGCATCCTAATATTTTACAAAAGGGACAAATAACTCACATTAATATCACTGGTATCACATAAGACCTCAATGTTAACAAAAATGGCACAAAGAGTGTCAAAAAGAATAGCTCTTTAGGGTTTTGTTATTTTTGACTAAATCTTAATGCCATCCCATATAGTATGACAAATAAACATATTGGACCCATATAAAGTTAAATGGAAAATTTAAATGAATAAATGTTATAAATAAATATATAATAGAATAAAAATAAATGAAAATTTTCATTGTATTAAAGTTGAACAAGTCCTTACCCCTTTTTTGTTTGAATCTATAATCTCTAACCACAGTCGAAACTTAACTACTAAAAAAAATTAACTAATTCAGCTAGTTGAGCTTTATTTAATTGTAATGACATTTAGTTGTGTTAAGGCAAGATTTTTTTAATTGAAGTCCAGCATTTGAATTGGGATTAAGAAGCAGAATTAAATTCAACCAAGCAATCAAGGTAATATGGTGTCTAGATAATATGGAATTGCTAGTAGCAACATTTTAGTTGTTCTATAGTTTCTGTGGCCTATATGATTCAATAAGTATAGTTTGGAGCCATAGAAATCTAGGAAGGGGATTTTATAGGTGACTAAATTATCCTATGAGAAAATTTGTTAAATATGTATATTTTATTGTGAAATGGAGTATAAAAATTATATGTAGCTTAGTTTCAATATTGTTTTCAAGTTTATTGCAAAGTAGGGAGTTGCAAACTTTTTCTTGCCATAATGGTTGATTCACTAAAAGGGTTGTTAATATGATTCAAATATTGAGAAGAGAAAATGTCAATTAGCTTTGGGTAATAAGGCAGCTGAAGCTAAAACGTAAGAATTGTCAATGTGTGAGGAAGCTATTAAAAGGTTGATATAAGGACAAATAAGAAAAATGTTGTTGAATGAAAAGATAAAGAAAATGAAGTTTGAAGTATGATTTTGTTAGATTAAAACAACAAGCTAAAGAAGTTATTGATGTCCTGTTGGTAGTTTTGTTGGTGTTAGCTATTTTTCTCATATACTTCCCTACTTAAAGATATGAAAATATATTTAAGATAAATGTAAGGGTCATGCATGTGCAAAACTAATAATATAACTAAAAAATGAATATTTATTTTATGTTTGAATCTAAATATGTAAAAACAGACTTTATGATCTCTTATGATTTTATATACATTAGTGTTATAGTAAGTTAGGAAGCTTATCTTAGTGTACCAATGTTTTGTATTTGTATGTCAAAATAATTTCTGTGTGCAAAATATCTTTTAGGGTTACGCTTTTATAATATGCCCAAGAAGTAGTATATAGTTATTCTGAATAGCTTTGATTAGTTGTGTTTTGATTCTTTTTGTATATTAAGCACATCACTAAAGTTAAATTCTAAAATCAAGTATAATAAAAAGAATAAAAACTTCTAGATAAGATTTATTTGTACTTTTTTGAATATGCATATTGCAAATCCCAAAAGCAAGCTTCATAAGTGAGTAATTACATTAATTAATTACAAGCCTAAAGTTATTTACATATGTGAACCTAAGAAAAAAGTCAGTATACACGTAAGCACTTATGTTTAGCTAAAGAAATTGAATATTTAATCTCCTAAAAATAAAAAATGATTAAACTTCATTCGCACATTGTGGACTTCCACTTTTAGTGTTAACAGATTACAAGGCTGATTAGAGTTACTAATAGGGATGTCAATTTTGACTCGGATTGACCGGACCATGGGAACTTTGCCCGACCTCAGCTCGTGACTCGATTGTAACTTAAAAAACAACGTTGTTTTGTCAAAAATGATGTCATTTTTGACTTTTTCTAAAAAATATATATAAAATGAGTCGGGTTGGCCAGTGGCGCATCCTACCATAGGCTGATCAACCTTTGGTAGGGTTGGGTAGGCCACCTAGCCTGTGACCCGGCCCGGCCGTACCTATTGACATCCCTAGTTACTAAGAGCTTTATGTTTAGATGCTTGTATATATAATTAATGTGATATGATAATTGAAAATCCCTTCCACTTAGACCCTCCTTATATTGAAAATTGATAACTATTTATTTAATCCAAAGTTTTTCTTCAATTTTGGGTTGTTGTATAAGTAGATGGTTATTATAGATATTAGCTAGATGAAGCTCATATTTCTACTTGTAGTTACTTTATGATGATTATAATATAGGTGTGTAAGACTATAAAATAACAAAACATTGTTGATGAAGTTTAAAGATAAATAAATTTAGGGTTAATTACCAAAAAAAGCCTAAACTTTCATCAAATTTTTAATTATGTCCTGAACTTTAAAAAGTAGCAATAAAATGCCCAAACTTTCAATTTTTTAATTCTAGCCTAAATTTCAAAAGGTAGCAATAAAATGCTCAAACTTTAAAAAAATTTCAATTCTAGCATGACGTTAGTGTTTCTGTTAAGTCTGCTGACGTGACTTGCCACGTGTTTCAGAAACCTTAACTATTAATACATGTTAGACAAAATTAACATAACAAATGAAGATTAATGAAATGACGTCGTTTAATCACATAATTAAAAAGATGTTGTTTAAAAATAACCTCAATCAGATTACGTTTCCTTGACAACCTTACGCTTTGATTTTAGTTTTCCCTTCATTTTTAGTTTGTTCTCTCGATGCCCTCAGCCTTCGATTTTCAAATTATGCAGCCCCAACGCCCTCACACTAAGGGCATCAGGAGAACGAACTAAAAACGAAGAGCTTATTGGTGTAGTATGCTATAATGCGATAGTACTTTGGGGCATCAGAAGAATAAACAAAAAACAAAGGGCCAAGGGTTGAGGGTTGAGGGCTGAGGGCTGAGGGAGAACAACATATAACATCAGGTTAGAATTGAAGAAAATTGAAAGTTTGAGCATTTTATTGCCACCTTTTGAAGTATGGGCTAGAATTGAAAAAAGTTAAAAGTTTGGGCATTTTATTGCTACTTTTTAAAGTTCGGGCTATAATTAAAAAATTGACGAAAGTTTGGGCATTTTTTGGTAATTAACCCATAATTTAACTAAAAATTTTGGCCATATGCTAACGCATTCCAATTTGTTGAAACTTTAATTCTTAATAATTATGTCCACTTTTATGATTTAGTTTTACTATGATTTGCTAAAAATAATAAATCATGTACTAGGTTTAGTTTATAAAATTTTCACTAAAACATATTATGAAAAGTCTAAGCGTAAAGATAAGTAGATAGCTCTAAAAATCCACCTTTAATAATTTTATAATTCTTCACTAGATAACTTATCATTTATAAGTAGAATGGTACCTCTAAGAACCCAAAAATTATTGGAGTTAAAGCATTTTTCACAAAGCACATATCAACTAATGATAAATTCTATTAGTTACTAAATCAAAAAAATTTAATTTCTCCTAATTTCGTAAAGATATCATATGAATTCTAACCAAGAAAGATTTGATCATATGAATATAATTTCATTCAAAAAATATAAAAACCAAAACTTATAGTCATGTGGTACAAAACTAGTATCATTATCATAAGAAAGTTCCACTATAAGAAAAATAGGTTTTAGCGATAGAAATTACCGACAAAAATAAAGTCTGAAAACAAATTTGACTACGGAAATTACCGACGAAAAGAGTTGTTAGAGAAATGGTCGTAGGTAAATTTCAGTGACAAAATTTTGTATATTCGTCGATAACTTTAGCGACGGAACTTTGTATTTTCGTCGGTAAATTTAATGACAGATTTACAATATTCTGTTGCTAATTTGCCGACGTAATTACAATACTCTGTCGGTGAATTTACTGACAGTAAATTGCTAGTCTGTCACTAAATTACTGACGGATATACAACATTTTGTCACAAAATTTACCGATAGAAAACATTGTGCATTGCTAAATTTTTATCGACGGAATATATCATTCCATCTTTAATTAGTGACAAAGTATTGTAGTTTCATCAGAAAATTTACTGCCACTTTTCACTTCCTACCTGAGTTTTCTGTTGATAATCTTATGATTTTTTTGTATATTTAATTTCTATAAATAATCTAACATTGATTGATAAATATAAAGTAAACATTATCTTGATTGGTAATATAATAAAAAATTATAATGCACACGAATAAGTATCTTGAAAATAATTATAAATTAAGAATTTATATAAAAACTTAAGAATAAAAAAAATCAAATGCATTCATTTATCCATCTAAGCTATGCAGGTGGTGAAGGCAGATGCTTTGACTGTTGCGATGAGGTCCTATACCCCCGTTTCAACTGATCCATCTTATTACGAAGTTAGGCTATGTACTCCATCGACTGTTGCAACTGAGTTGCCATCCTCTCTACTGCTGAATGACTCTTCATTTGATGCGGAATGCCTACTAGATGCAATCATAGTGGATGTGGAGGATTGCGAATAACATGTGTTTACAAATGAACTGAAGCCGAAAATCCTTTCACAGCAGTCCCTACCACCCCCTGCATCAAAATATGCCTAACTCTCATCAACAGTTTCAGAGTTCTGAGACTGTGGTGCAATGCTTTCTTGTATTTGGTCCTATCGTTATAATTGTTTATGTTAATAAGTAATAATTTTTAAGAATTAATATTAAAGTATAGATTTTAAATACATGAAGTTGTTTGCATTGAGTGTTGACGAAGGTCACATCATCATGCTTCTTGGTGTGAGTGTGCAAAAAAAGCTGGCGTGGTGTAGGCTTCCTGCCCATAGACTTTTCCTGTATCAGAATAAATTGTTATAAGTGAACTACTCTTTACAAAAATTTCAGCAAAGTTTTCTCTATTTTTATGATATTTACCTTCTTTTAGACAAAAAAATTTAACTCATCAACATAGCCATTAATGGCACCAAACATTTATAATATTATTATTCTCCATAATACACATATTTTCATTTTAAATTTCATACAACAAATTACATTGAAATCAAAATTTATAAATCAAAGTACAAAAATCAGAATATAAGTGTAAAGTTTTGATATTTACAAGTTTTTCTGTATACTCTTGGTGGGTCATAGATCCTCCAGTGTGTACTGGTAAACTCTCTCTCTTCGGTCCTCCATGTCTATTTGTAGAATTGCTCTTTGAAATGGACATTGCCTCGTGTGATACCCAATACTGCTGCCAATGACACCATATTTCTTCAGATATATATGGTGTCGTACACTATTCTTGTGTATCGAACCAAAAAAGTCTCTATAACGTGTACGAACTTGCCTCTCAAATACATTATAAATTACAACATCAAATTTTGAATCCCTAAAAATTCTTTCTGAAAAAAAGAAAAACATACTATAAGTACTAATAAACGAAAATATTTATTTAATTAACGTATAAAATTAGATAAAATAAAATAATTGAAGAATATATTTTGTGTACCTCAAACTCCTGATAATAAAAATCCTTTGTCGCATGAGAGATATTCTTCCATATATAACCCTTAAGATCTATCATCTTTTGGAACTTAGATAACATATTTCTTGAGCACGTTCCAGACAGAACCAACCTAATATATAAGCTATTTTAGATCATTTTGAAATTAAAACCTATAACTTCATTATAAACCTATAATGTTATCATGTATTACAAAATTTTAGAATTTTACTTACAAATTGTTGACAATTGTGATGTAAGTTCTTCCATCAACTCCCTTAGCTCCAAGCTGGAGGTTGCCTCCTTCATCCGCAACATTTACCCCTGATATCTCTGACGGTATAGGGGTGGTGGATAGTTTAAGGCTGGTGAATGGTAGAGCAGGGCTACTGGATGGTGTAGAAGGTGATGCCTGATCTGGATGTGTAGTAGCTGGATGTACAATACTTGATTCTGTATCAGTTGCAAAATGTGATGCTTCACTTGACAAGTAACTGGCTCCAAATCATGCTAATCTGAGCCTTGGCTGCATCATATCCTGTTTTCTATTTGGTGGCATATTTTAACATGAAATTCACATTTTATTAAATATTCCATTAATAGAACAATATAAATTCAATATATAACAACATATTATTGATGCAATAATACATTTATTCATATAATATTCTATTAAAATCATAAATTAATTGATATCAACACTTAATTATAAATCAAAACCATCATCATCATCTTTTTTCTGAAGAATTAAAATCAAACTCAGGCTCCTCTTCATATCTCTTGCCCTCCTCATCATTTCCAGATGAAATTTCAACATATTCATTATTTGGGTCGTTCAAAGGTTCATTCTCTTCATATGTTACAAATGCATTTATTTCATAAACATCTTCCTGAAACGCTTCACTTTCAATTATCTTATTTTCTCCTTTTCCATGTAATTCAAAAACACCTCTAGGTTTTACTTTGCAAACAACCAGCCAATCTGACTTTTGTCATTGTAAGCTGGGAAAAGGGACATAATACACCTGGATCGCTTGTATCACTAACACGAAAGGTTTAAATTGTCTAAATCTTCTTCGCTGGTTGATTTCAATTAGATTATATCAACTTTGCACTTTTTTCCAACATTGGGAGATGAATCAAACCATTCACACTTAAATGTCACACTTCGTTTTATTGGCAATAAAGGTACTCAATTTCAAGTATCTCAATAATTTTACCACAGTAATCTATCAATTCTCCTTGCATGCAAACCCCATTATTTGCTGGAGCTATGCTATGACTATGATTTTGTATGAAATTTGTATCCATTAACAAAATACACCGAATACGATTTAACAATTCATAAAGGTCATTCCGCAAGATCACATATGAACTTGTTTTGTAACACCCCACTATCATAGAGTATATACCAGAACATCCAGAGGACATTCAAGTACATATCCTATGATAATGGCTTGTTAGAATAGACATGTTCTCTTATATGGCATCATAAAGAATAACATAGTTGTTAATAGACATTTTGTATTAATTTTTGATACATAATTTGCTAGACTCTTGTCCATTTAATATTTAAATTGTACTAAATTAAGAGTTATTTGTTTTAATTTTAGGCACATATTGGATTTGGATAATGAGAGCAAAAAATCAAAAATTGAGAGCTCTTTACACCTAACAAAACATGACGGCGTTTAAGTTTGGCTTGGCATAAAAAAATTAAAAGGCATGAAGTTAGTTGGCGGTGGAGGAGAGAAGCTTTTAAAAAGCTTAGAAGACTTAGGGAGCTGCAGACATATAAAATACAAATAAAACTCCCCTAAAATCACGTAGGAAGCTGGCAACAAAAGGAGAGAAAATGCAAGCAGATGGTGGCGTGAGCCAAAAAACAGTGCTGGAGGCGTGCGCAGAGAGGGACAAAGAATGAGTTTTGTGTGGGACCATAAAATTAATTACATAGACAGAAACCAAAGCAGTGGCGGCGCAGAGATAAGAGAGCAACATGAGTGTGTTTATTTGATAAAAGAGGACAGCTGGAGAATGTTGAAGAGGCTGGAGTAAAAAGTGAAGAAAAAAATGCATGAAGTTAGGCGTGAATGTGAGCTGAAAGGTGGAATAAAAAAAGAACGAAAAGAGCTCAACTCCATCACCGACTGAACATACATCCATCAAACATACACTCTCTATTCATAAGTTAGCAGCTATTAGAGAAAAAAGGGGACTCACGTTACATACCACTCAACACTCCTTACACGTTGCAGCTGGTGGTATATGAAATAATGTTGATCTTGTTGCAAAGAACATGACAGCTCTTCCACCACTCACGATACTCTACACTTACACATTAGCTGTTGTGGAGATTGGTGGATGGAAGGTGACAGAACCATCAATGTTGTAGTTGGTAGCTAGAGAACGTGAGAAGCTGTTGGTGGCTAACGTTACACCAATCAGGAGGACAGCTGTGGAAAGAAGAAGACGTTAGCCTGGTGGAGACTCCTACATAGCTGCTGGTGGAGGTGAAGACAACGTTGGCAACTGGTGGCTTATACAAATTTCTTGAAGCAGCTGGTGGCAAAGGGACACGTTGAGGCAAAAGCATGTACGTTGGTGGAGGCATTCACATTGAAGGAAAAGCATGTACGTTGGTGGAGTAGCCAAGTTGAAGGAGAAGAGTGAAGCAGCTGGTGGAAGATGTTACTCATTTCACAACAACACAAGCAGCTGGTTGGATAAAAAAAACTGAAAGCAGCTGGTGGATTAGAGAATAAAACCCAAATGGCAGGAGAGAAACGTTGGCATTTGTTGAAGATTAAATACGTGGCAGCTGGTGCATGAAAACAACAAGTTTTTTCTTGAGATGAGGGAGAAGACTTAACATTGGGTGTTCTTAATTTATTTTTTATTTTAATTGTGTGGATTTAATTAATGCAACATATATTTTGACCATGATTTATGTTACATTGATGAATATGTGTGAGTAAGTATTTCTTTTCGGTTAAGGTTAAGATTGATATTGGATTAGGATAATTTTTGTTGTATTGATTTTTGCTTGATTGAATGCATATTTAGTCCTAATTTAGCTTGATCACCTAGATTAAGGCCTTAGATGATTAAATGCCATAACCAATGGGATTTAATTTGTCGGAAATTAATCAAGCGATATACTTGAGACTAAAGTGTAGACCAACCTTAGGATCTTGTGTGAGGATACCTAGGTTTACCGAACTTAATTTTAGGCTTCTTGTATTTAATGCCTTTTATTCCGAATTATCTATGAACTAAGTGGTGACTCGGATTTAGAAGAGAAGGGAACACCAATGAATATTGGGTTTGACTTGCTTAAGTGAAGTATTTCCTAAATCAATCCACTGTTACAATTTTATTTTTAGTGTCCAATCCAATTGAAATATGATACCTTAATCGATTTTTGTCATTTGATTAAATCTAGTCGTTTTAATTCGTACCTTGCAATTTTCATATTTCCTTAATTTGCTTGCTTTATTTTATTTTATTTTCAAATCAATCAATTCTTGATAGTCTGAGTAATTTTTCATCGTTTAATTTAATTGTCTTACGTGTTGGAATTTCCCTTGGGTACGATATCCGGTTCTTACCGTTTTATATTACTTGTTGACGGGTGCGCTTGGCTCTAATTGGTCTAGATAGAATTTAATTTATATTGTTTTGTTTAGATCGCAATAAGTTTTTGGCGCCGTTGTCGAGGATATTTTCCTTATTGTGAGTCATTAGGTTAGATGGTGTTAATTGTCTCAAATTTAATTTTGTTTGCGTATTTTAGCTGTTTGCTTGATTGCTTTAATTCGGTGTGTTTTATTTTCAATTCTTAGCACTGTTATTATTTGTTTTTTATTTGTTTCATTTTGTGAATGCTCACTCGTGGTCAAAAGCCCAAGAATTTGCTACTAGATGCTAAGATTGAAAAAAATGCTCGCAGGTTGCATAAGGAAACCCGATTGGCTCAGAGTAGTAACACATAAAAAAGGATTAGAGAATAGTAGTTTGTAGAGATGGAACAACACGATGAGGGGCTGATAGCACGTCCTGAAGAGAGAAGGGAGTTGACCATGATGGAT
>JAOQMS010000179.1:38897952-38915895 GCA_027563885.1 Erythroxylum longipes | reverse complement strand
ATACGGACGTTTTATTATGATGCCATGTGAAGTGTTTGTAGTGATTGATCGTAGCTCACCCTTATCGTAGGATATGTGCCAGAATGACCTGCGGGCGTCCCGGTGTGTACCCTGTGGTAAGGGAGCGCTACATGCAACATACATGACTTGGTTATGCATATGGAAGTTCCAAAATATTATTTCATGCAGTGAAAATCATCTTTTGAAATCCAAATGCAAAGTTATTCAAAAATGTAGTTACAGAAAATAAAACATTGTCCTTTGCACTTCAATTGTAGGTTTTTTGAAAACAATATCATTCCTCAAAATATGAAATAAAAACATCAGTTCTACTCCAAGTGCAAAGAATTATTCAAAACAATGTCATTTATTAAATACATAAGTATACTAACATCTATTTGAGAATCAATTCTACTATGTATTATCTAGGTTCAAAATTCACACACAAGTCATCATGCATGTCTTGGGATGTCCTAATCCCATTTAAGATATATGTTTTCCCCAACTCACCTCAAAAGAATGTGTACACTCCTTTAACTTCAACAATCCTCTGTACGAGCTCCTTGATCCACAACTCTCGAGCCTTTATACATACAAATGTAATGTACTTACTACTCAAACATATAACTCGTATTTATACATCATCACATAAGTGTATAAAACTCAACCCTTATTAGTCACATAAGCTTTCTTTTGCATTTTTCAAGGCATTTATTGCCTTGATCCAATACTTACACATTTTAAAGCATGATTGAGTACATTTTTATTCAAGCGCGTTAGCCAATACTCATTAATCTAAGCAACAATTCAAGTTTACTCTAAGTAAACATGAAAGCCTCTTTCCAATGCACACCATCAAAATCCTTAAATCCTAAGTCAAGTTCACTTAGGCATTTTATCAAACACCCAAAGGCATAACTTGAAAGCCTCTTTCTAATTACTTCTTCCTCATTTTTCATCATCTATTCAAATTATATATACACAATTAACATCATAGAGTTCATTTAAATCATCAATTTCAAAAGATATTCAAAATTTCACAAACTTTCACCAAAGATAGGGAAATTCAATTTTGGCTTAAGGATATTTCTCCATGACTCATTTCATTCATCTAAACCATATTTTATGCATATTCAAGCATGGAGAACAACATATCTTAACACAAAACTCAAAATCATAATATAGAGAGAGAAGAGACAAAATTTACCTAAACTTTCGTTTGGTGATATCTTCCAATCCTTTGAGAATTTCTCAAGTCTAATGATAGAATTGAGTTCCTTGACCCCAAATTACCTTAGAACACTTAGGTTTGTGTTAAAGAATAAAAAAAAGTGTGAAAGGATGGTGATAGCCGAAACTCCACTTCTCCTCCTCTCTTCTCTTTTCTTCTCCTTTCTTTTAATTAAAACAAAGTGTTTCTAATGTTTAATGAAGGGTGCACGGCCACAAAACGAAGAAAGATCTAGATTTTGACTTTTCTTTGACCAAATATGGTGAATTTACCTTTTTGCCTTTAGCTTATGTGAAATTACCATTATACCGTCCAAAATTTCCTAAATTTGCAATTAAGCCCAAAATTTGAGAATGAACAAAACATTTTTTCATTTTGGTTCTCGTACTTTTTCCAATTATAATTAAGCCCCTCAACTTTATAAATTACATATTGGTCCTCCAAGAATTGAAAAATTACATTTAAATCCCTTAACTTTTAACAGGTTGTAAATAAGCCCTTATGTACGTCAACTTTTCAAATTAAGTTTTCTAAGTGTCCAATAAATCTATAAATCATGTCTAATCACCTCTAAGGCATTAGAACACACATCATGCCATATCCATCTAATGGACTCAATTTTACATACTTAGAAACTTATATGTCAGAAATCTCTAAGAATTTGCATACCAATGAACTCTAAGTTCATGTAAGGGCATATAGCATTATATATCACTGGCATAAATACCCAAAGGATTCAAATTCATTTTTGAACTTATATACAACCATATATATGTTAATATACAATAATATCTCCAAGTATAGACCAATACAAAAAGAGCTTAAAGAGTCTAGCGTTACAAAACGTATAGATTAAGTGGGAGAATAGGAGTTATATTCTGTCCAAATTCTGGCTAGATTTAATACTCATAAATGATCCATTGTTATGTAATTAGTAAGTATTAATCTCCTGTTTTTTTGGTAAATGTCAATGTGCTTGATAGGAGGACATTGATATTATTATTTTTTGCAAATTTTTGGGGTTCCTAGGCTCCTTTTTCCCTTCTGAAAATATACACCAACAAATTTGAAACTGAAAGCTTAGAAAAATTCAAAAAACGCAAACTTTCTATAAAAAAAATATCAACATCGATTTCTTCCACATTCAATTCATTTGTTATTATAACAAATATTATAGTTGACTATATATGTTGAATTGCCTTGCAATTTAAACATTAACATGTTAAACATAATCTTTTTTTTTTTTGCTAAACACACTAAAACCCTTTGTAATTTGGCTTTATTTTTAATTTCAATCTTCATGTTTTAAAAATTATCACTTAGTCATATGACAGTTTAATTATCATCAATTTTTTCATCCTATCTTATTAATTTTTATATATTTTTACTCAAAAAGGCACAATACAAAAATTATTAAATTATAATATAATATTATTTTGGAGTTATAAGTAAACAAAAATTATTACAATATAATGAAAATATTTATATAATAATTAAACACTACTATGAAGAGGTAAAAATTTTAAAATATAGAAATTAAAACAAAAAAAATTAAACCACATAAATTCTCAGTAATTATATATATATATATATATATATACATGCTAGTTGATGAAAAAGACCTGATAATTGATAATAAGATGCATAATTGTTATTGTGAGAGATTTTACGTGAAATATTTCTAGGGATGTCAACGGCTGGATCATGGTAGTTCGTAGCCTGGCAATTCAAGATGGATCAGCTTATGAGCCAGCCTAGTGGATTATAGCCCAACGAGTCACGAGCAGGTCAAGCCAAGCTAGGCCGGCACTTTATTTGTTATTTAAAAAAAAATCTAAAACGATGTCTTTTTAAAAGTAACAATTGAACCGAGTTGACTCATAACCTGCCTAATCTTAATTCGTGGCTTGATCAAACTATAACTAAAAGCGAACTGAACTAAACTGAGCCGAATTTGAGATTCCTAAATAGTCCGTGGAAACAAAAACTTGTAAAACAATTAACTTCAAGTTTGAGTTTGTTGTTATTTTCTTTGACACACAGTAAACCGAGTGAGGTTAACGTAAGTCAAGATTTAATTATTTCTATACGCACTCACATTGAAAACAACGGCAAAGTACGCCACCGCCACGCCACTACTAGTCATTTCATAATTCATATTCGATATGATACGTTGTTGACGAGAAACATCGAATCGAGAGCAATAAGACTTTATTCGGCGAAATGAATAGCAACAACCAATCCCCAAGTAATCTTAATTTACTTCGATCGTTAAATTTGTAGCTGTCAATCACCAAGGCATTCTATACTTTGTTCCTTAAGAAATCGTTACCTTTGTGGAAGATTAGATTCATAATCACAAAATTCTTATGGGAATAAATTGTTAATTACCAATTATAAGCAATAATTAAAAAATTCAACTGATTTGACTGATTTAATTATAAAAATTTTAAACCGTCTAATTTTTATCCAATTTTTAACTTTTCCGTTAGATTAATTTTAATAACTCTTATTGTTAAAATTTAATCAATTTATTAATTAATCAGTCAATTTTTATAAATTAATAAGTTCTTATAAATTAAAATTAATTAATTAAAGTTATCCTCTTTTATGTGTAAAAGGACACTCTTACATATAAGTACATATAGGGAAGAAAGGATTCATAAGTACAAATTTTGAAGAGGTGTTAGATTACCAAAAAATAAAAAAGCTTAAATTTTTGCCAATTTTTCAATTATCACATGAACTTTAAAAAGTAGCAATAAGATGACTAAATTTTCAATTTTTTCAATTCTAACTTAAACTTCAAAAAATGGCAATAAAATATTCAAATTTTCAAATTTTTTAAATTCTAACCTGATGTAATATGTTGTTCTCCTAATGTTTTCAGTAATTTGTTTTCTATTTGTTCTTCTGACTCCTCAAACTACTCTCGATTACAACGTACTGCACTAGTAAGTTCTTTGTTTTCGATTCGTTCTCCTGATGCCCTTAGTGTGAGGGCATCAGAGCTGCATAATTTGAAAATCGAAAGAAAAGGGCATCGAGAAAACAAACTAAAAAAGAAGAGAAAAATTGAAATCAAAACGTAAGGTCGTTAGAGTTGGATAATCTAATTTAGGTCATTTTAATTATGTGATTAAACAACGCCGTTTTATTAATCTTCATTTGTTATGTTAACTTTGGATGACTTGTATTAATAGTTAAGGTTTCTGAAAAACATGGCAAATTACTTTAACAAACTTAACGGAAACGCTAACTTCAAGCTAGAATTTTTAAAAATTGAAAATATAAGTATTTTATTGCTATTTTTTAAAGTTCGGGCTAAAATTAAAAAAATTGAAAATTTAAACATTTTATCGCTACTTTTTAAAATTCAAGCTATAATTGAAAATTTGACAAAAGTTTAGATTTTTTAATAATTAACCCTTTATTTAATGTAATACATGACAAAGCTCATCATATACCATCTATGTTAAAGAAATGTGAGGATGAATCATATTAGACCATTAATCATATTAGACCATTAATATTTAAAAATCAAGTATTTTCTTCATCTCTAATGTTCATTTAGTGTCAACCAACTCGGGCCATAATCTATGTTTTACTTGTTAGAGTATCTTACTCACAATTAGTGTCATTCATAACATTTTATAGGCCCTCACCCAAGTATAAAAAGGAATCTCTATTTTGTCTCTTTCTATTTTTTATGAGTATTAAGAATAGATTCTTGTAAAAAACAAAATGAAGTAAAATAGAAACATGTCAAAAATAGGCTCTAGACAGGTGCCTTTCTTGCCCTTGACTAAGGTCGAGCTTCGTCACAAATCCTATTTTGTAAAAAGGGTCTAAATGAAAAGTGAGAGATAGTACTTTGTATTCGGGTTTGAGATGATTGTTTGTGTTAACTTTCAAGGATGATTAAATTTTCAAAGTTTAGGCCCTTATGATTTTTGGTTTGAAAAACTTAGTAGTAAAAAAATTTGATGATTCCTTACTAGAAGGTCTGGGATATGTACAAAGAATGTAGCTTGTACTTACCACATTCATTTGAGTAGAAATATATATTAATCAATTTATATAACACTTACATAGGAATGATATGTACAACATTAAATTTGGTTATCAAGTTACTATTGTTAATCTTCAACCCAGTAACGTATTTCAGGGACTCAATTGCAAGTTTCAGTAGTTAATGTTTTGAAATGCAATGTAAACATTATAATTTTTAAATCGTATCGGATGCCGGTTAGAAAAGGCAATGAACTGACCTAGGAACCAGATTCAAGTATTTTCCATAAGTTGACTGCTTAGACTAACTTGAAGCTCAACTAACGTCATTTTATTTATATGAATTGAATCTTAGATAGGCCTAAACTTGGACAATTTAAACCTGGATCTAACTAAAAAAATATTATTTTATACTTTTTAATTTTAAATTAAAAAAAACATTGACAAAGCCAACCCATGGGTCGGCCATTGCTATCCTCAATCAATAATTTTTAAGAAAATCATTTAGAATTTAGCTTTGTCATCTTAGAGTGTAGGTGTAGGTTAAATTCAAACAATAATGTCATGTGAGTGTATATTTTATTAAGAGCCAAACTAATAAAATTGTTTGATTCTTTAATTTGCAGAACTCATTAATATAATCCCATTTGAATCCAGAATTGAGTTTGTTTGTTTTTATTTTGTATTTTATATTTTGTATTTTGTATTTTGTATTTTTTTTTTCAAATTTAATAAAAAATCTTTTTATTTGAATTTTTAGTTTCTTTCTTTAGTTTTGGTTTCTTCTAATTTTTAAAAATTATGAAAACTATAAAAGTAGTCTTTGTTTTCTCTTTATATTTTTTCATAATATTATGTATGACCGACTAAATATATACTATTCAGTTATTTGATATATTAATTTTTAATAATTATTATGAATAGTTTAATTTAATATTATATATTTACTTAATTAAAATTCATTATTAATAAGAATTACAAATAATTTAATTTTAATTAATAATTTTACTTAATTTTATAATTAAATTAAATAGATTTAATTTAATAATTATTAATAAATATAATTAAATTTAAAATATCTTCAAAATATATACATTCCATATAAAATTTGATTTAATAAATGAAATATATTAAAAATAAGTATTAAATTTTAAATAATAATTTAATTTTTACATTATTTATTTCAATAAAATAAAATAATTTTATTAATAAATATTATATAAGGGATTAAGATAAATTTATTTAATTAAAAATAATTTATCATTAAATTTATATAATATATAATTATTATTAGCGATAAAAATATAACTACGTTAACATTATCAATCAAACAAGTTTTTGTTTTATTTGAAATAAAAAGAAAAATTGAAAAATTGAAAATAAAAATTGAAAACTAAAAAAAAAAAAAAAGTAGAACCAAACAGTAGGAATGACAATAGGTCAATCCATGGGTCTAGATTCATGTATTTTTAATAGGTCGACTCATGGGCTAAACTCAGGCTCAGGTCGAGGTTGACTCGAAATCCAATTCTTCTAAGCAAAATGATATCGTTTTGCTTAGAAGAATTGAGCCTTAAGCAGGCCCGAATCTGGGTAACTCAAGCTTGAATTCAATTTAAAAAATATCATTTTATCGTTTTGCTTTGAAGAATTGAGCTTCAAATAAGCCTGTATTTAGGTAACTCAAAATTGAACTTAATTAAAAAATATTATTTTACATTTTTTATTTTAAGAAAATTATTTTAAAAAATTGATAGGACAAACGCATGGGCTGGCCAATTACCGTCCCTACCAAACGGACCTAAATTCTTAAAGAGACTCTTTTGTTTTTTATATCTTTCTTCTATTTCCAAAGTGAAATGAACAACCTCATTTATATGTTAGTTTTTGTATTTAAGATCAGTTTCTTGAATTCTTAAAGAAATGTTTTCTGGTTGATGTTTCTTAAATGAAAATATGGAACTTGGTTGCTATGCTGTATACACTTCAAGTTCCGAGAATAGTGATCGTTTCACCACCAAACATGCTAACGTAACAACAAATTAACGGTTCAGACAAGTGAACTTCTGACGTCAAAACATTAAAAAAATGTCGTGACAGAACAATTTGTTAACTTTCCACCGTCCCGCCACCATTGACTCGTCCTGGCAACCGCGTCACCGCCGGGGCAAACAAGCAAAGGAAATTATAAAGAAACCAAAAGTTGGGTAAAATAACACCTCGGAAACCAATACCCATTGCAAATCAGAAACTCACTTCATTTATCCACCACCTGAGACGGAGTAAGAACAGCCAAAAAGACACCCAATAGATGAAAACTAAAACCAAGCGTTTCGGGAGAAAACTTGTGTTGCCGGAGGTTTTCGTCCTATGTTGTCTCTTTTTCCTCGCCGGCTTTTACGCTTCGGGTCTTCTCTCTCGGGTACTTTTGCTTTTCGGTTTGTTGGTGTGTGTGATTTGAGTTTGGTTTGATGTTTGGCTGATTGAATGCATTACAGGAAGCGTTTAATGTTAGACCGAAGTTGAGGAGGCTTGAAATGGTGGAGGGCGACGCAGAGTCGGAGAAGGAGCACCGTCCGATGGCACACGGCGTCACCGGAGAGTCTTCTATTGACTCCATTCCATTCCAGGTGAACATTGCGTGCATGATGTTTGGTCATTATTAGTTATCTTCTTCATTTTCTGTTAACTTAGGATCAGTTGGTTGAAGATGTGACTGAAGGGATAATAGGAGATACATTGAATGGCATAGTTGGACAGCGAAATTACTAAGTTCAGAGATGCAGGTACATTAATGAACATTACTGATTGATCATCAAATATAGAATCGATCGATAGGAAGGCCAATAAGTCTCATCTAAGCAAATAACGAGTCTTTTGAAGCTGAAAGCATGATTAGATCAAGTTGTAGACACATATTTTTGTTTGAATACGAGTTAAAATTTTGTGGTTCTTTTCTTTTTCGACTGCTTTATTGTTTGTAGGTTTTGAGTTGGAAACCAAGAGCTCTTTATTTTCCAGGCTTTGCAACTCCAGATCAATGTAAAGCCATAATAGATAAGGCAAAGCTACAGCTAAAACCCTCTTCCCTGGCTTTGCGGGAGGGAGAGACCCTTGAGAGTACTAAGGGGACAAGAACAAGGTATACCTGTTCAACTTCAGTTATCATTTGTTCAAAATGCATTTGAGCTTATAGTTCCAATTGGGTATTGTGATGCTAATACTCTTTCCAACAGTTCAGGTACATTTATTAGTGCATCAGAAGATAAAACTGGAGTTTTGGATTTCATTGAGCGCAAAATTGCAAAGGCTACAATGCTCCCAAGGTCACATGGAGAGGTAATCATTTTTAGTTGCTTTTATTTTTGTTAGCATCCTGTATTTGGTATTTCAAGATGCCAAGTTTGTCAATTCATAGAAGGCAACCTTAAAGGATGCGTTTCTTGATTTTGCTGTCACAATGTCATTCTTATCCCAATATTTGCAACCTACTTTTACAATTTTATGTCTCAGCATCCAGTGCTTCTGAGCCCATATTAATTTGTTACTTTGCAAAAGATTATATACTAACTGCAGATTCTGCATCTAACTGTTTTAGGAACCATCATCTTAACTTCACGAGGTCTTCTAGGTCAGGGAAAGAAAAAAGCATCCTATAGGATTTCCAAATTCTTCTTTGATGCATTTTTTCTATTCCCATTTGCTGACAGCAACCTAACAGAAACTGAAATGTCTTTCATATCCTTAAATCTCTTACTATTTTATGGTTCCCTTTCTGAGCTTATATGAGCCATGTCTACTCTCAATTTTGTTTTGGAATGGGTGGATGTCAGGAAATTTATATATCTTTATAGCATTATGATTTGAATTTATTAATTGGTTAGTTAATGCTTAGATTACAGTTTTTTCTGTTGGAAGCCTAGTGGTCATTGTACAATTTTTCTGATTGATATAACATTTTTTGCAGTCATTCAATATTTTACGCTACGAAATTGGGCAGAAGTATGATTCACATTACGATGCATTTAACCCAGCTGAATACGGTCCACAAACGAGCCAAAGGGTGAGCAACCATCATCTTAGTCTTTCTATAGAGTGTTTAGATAGCGTTTAATATGTGATTTCTGCGTACACTTTTTGTGATTGTGGTGAATTTGGCATTGAACAATTTTGGTGCTGTAAGTGATATTTGCATGCAATCATGATCCTTTATCGTTGGGCTTTCTCCATCCCTCTTTCTATTCTTTTGTTTTTGTGATCCTGGTACATGTTTCTTCCTTGAGATAAGTATCCAGATTTCAGCTTTACCTGCCTCTCAGCATTTCTGAACTTTGTGGTAGAATGATATCAATAGTATCCAAAATGTCATAATTTTATGAAATAAATTTGAGAATCGATGATGAAGTTTTTTCTTGCAATAAATTATAGTTGTGGCTACATTAGCTTCTATTATAATGGTTCAAGCCAATGTTGTAAAAGTGAAAACTAAGTGCACATAATGATATTGGATTTGAAGTATAATACTAGTACTGTATGTATCATATTTACTCGTAGTCATTGCTGAAGTGATACAAGACTTTTCTTTTTCATGAAATCTTCTTATTATGTTAAGAAATTATGGAGTACTAGCAACGTTTGTGGCATTGCCATCAGCGTCTAGCAGCAGCAAAGTCTTGGGAATCTTAGTTTCTAAGAAAACATGTATGTTGTCTGGTTCATTCCTATCCTCCATTGTAGTTATCCATGTATGTTGCTAAAAATCTGACCTAGAGCTATTTCTGTTGTTGTGGACTTATCTCTGAAGAAGTATTTTGCACTAAAATGGTTGGTGCTGTATTTGACATTATTCTTTTTCAAACCAGTGATACCAATTGCTCATTATGTCTTTTCTTCTTCTCGAATGCTAATGGGTGTACGGGGATCTTGCTATTCATCTATTCATATTGATAATGTTGAAACTGATGATGCTTTTGTTTGCTTAATGATTTGTGCAGTTAGCATCTTTTTTGTTGTATTTATCTGACGTAGAAGAGGGAGGAGAAACCATGTTCCCTTTTGAGGTACATGATAACACTTCTTGCTCTCATTGTTATACAAAATTAATGCTTTGGCGACATTTCTAATGTTGAACTTCTATTGTGTTGCAGAATGAATCAAACATTTATTCCAACTATGACTTTAAAAGATGTATGGGTCTAAAAGCGAAGCCTAAGCTAGGTGATGGACTTTTGTTTTACTCTCTGCTTCCTAACGGCACAATTGATCAGGTTATTCTACTAACTTTCTTGATTTATTTATCTTTCCTCGTGTGTTGACTATGTTTGAAGTGAATATAAAGATGTTAAGATAACCTTAGGATGAACTGCTAGCTCTAAAGTTGAGTTTTAAACTGCAATAATCTATACAGAGATTAGACTTGTACTTGCAAAAGAGGTTCAAACCATTTGTTTTCTTTGAGTTTAGAATGTGTCAGAAGATTACGTGTTCCTCATTGACTTAAACTTGTGTCCTGTTTTTGTTGATGGAATCTAAAATTTAGGGAGGAACACAAAGTAAGTCACAACATAGAACTAACATTGGTTCGTGCGATTTACTGGTATTCTGAGTTGCAGTAGCTTCCTGCCTAGTCTCCTCCTCTTTATGACCGTAAAGCATACTTATTATTTTGGTTGCAGACATCTCTTCATGGAAGCTGTCCAGTTATCAAAGGGGAGAAATGGGTGGCCACAAAATGGATTAGGGATCAAGAATATAATGAATTCTTATGAATATATTAAACTGCCACAACTCAGTAGGCCATCTGAAGTATGCTCTACCATTATATGCACCCCAACACAACAAAACTTGAGAGATGTATAGATTTGAAGCTGAGGAGATGTTACAATCCAAAAATTTCAGGGGAGAGCTTTGCACAGCTTTTTACACTTTCTTGTTTCAAAAGATTTGTGTCACTCTCCCCTTCTCTGACCTTTCCATGTCAATAAAAGGGTGTTAATTATAAGGTTAATTTATTCCATATGGTTTGCTCCTATTCGGAAAAATTCATACCCTTTGTTTCTTTTATACAGTTTCAGTACAGAAGTCAGACCTGAACAGGTACGAAGCAGACCTTTACATATTGGATCACTCCATTTATTTGGATGGATTAAGCCCAAGTAGTAATGAATTCGAGTTTGAAAAATAAGCCCATATATCGACTTGAGTTTAAAATGTAAGCTTGAGAATCTTAGGGATGAATTTGGGTTATAAAAAAAATCACTAACCCTATATATGTAACCAAAAAAATTTACTCCTCTGTGACTAAAAGATTATGAATTCGAGTCACGAAAATAGTTTTTTTATAAGTTGTAAAAGAATTGTTGCGTACTATTGATAATCATTTCTCGATTCTCGCAAAACGGAGAACCTTGTATATTAAGGCTTAGGCTCTGTTTGGCAATCAGCTGATTACATTAGCTGTTAGCTCTGTTAGCTGATTTTATCAATTGTTAGTTAATAGCTGATTCTATCAACTGATTTGATCAGCTAATTGTAATAGCTGTCTGTTAGAAATGTTTGGTAAAATTAGCTGTTTAGTATTAGCTGTTTATGTGTAAAATTACTTATGAGGACATGACTTTAAAAAATTATAAGGGTATAAATATTATATATTTTAGTATTTCGTTAAATATTATATATCTATCTCCAAGAATCAGTTCCAATCCTTGCATGGATGACTGAAAAGTATGCTTTCGGTTTGAAGTTTAGATCTTTTAATCAATGAAAATATTAATTTTAAATAAACTAAATTATTTATTTTAATAAATAAAATGATTTTTATTAATAAATATTATGTAAGAGATTATAATAAATTTATTATGTTAAAAATAATTTATTTTTAAGTTGTATTTAATATATTATTACAATTAGTGGTTGATATTAACAATTAAATAAAAATTTGTTTTTATTAAAAAATAGAACTTAAAAACAATAAAAAGAAAACTAGCATAAAACATATATGAATACTATGTAAAGGGTAGAATTGACTTTTAATAGGTTTAATTTTGGCTGATTCACGAAAACGCTCCTATATACAGGAGCGTTTTCATCTTTGGATGATCATCACCAATCAGCCATCGAAAAAGCCACTCTCCGAACAGCTTTCATAGCTGTTTGACAAGTCAAACAACTATAGATAACCAATCAGCTAAAAAAATAGCTGATTGGTTGTCTACCAAACGAGGCCTTACTTTGTATATAAATATCCTTAAATGTTGTATTTATAAAATTTTCATTTATATTTATAAATATCCTTTGACATTATATTTATAAATATTTTAAATTTATGTTAACTTATAATTTTTTATTAATATTTTTATTAATATAATTATTAGATAAGAGAACAAAAGATGCAAATTTTTTATTTTGTTTGCATTTTAGTTATTTATAAAATATTTTGTTTCTAAATTATAATTCATATTCATGTTAATTACTACCCTATTTATTAAGGATAAGACTGTGTATTAGTTGATGCAAACCGAGAACTACGCCAAGAAGAGGATAAGACTAAGCCAAGAAGAGGATAAGGATCTGTCAAGATAAGAATCTGCCACTGGGAATATGGAGTAACCTTGAAGAGAAATTCACACTCTGTTTTGTTCCTAAGATTACGCATTTCAGTTTAGTTTTCTAAACTTACGTAGCTATTGCAATGTTTTTCGTTTACGTAGCTATTGCAGTGTTTTCGTTTCAATTGTTAGTTGCATGGCTATATATAGCCAACGTTTTGGAATTAATAAGATCAATAGAGTTTGAAATCAAGATATAAAACGGAGAGAGTCCCACGGGAAGAGATTTCCCATCGTTCAGTGAGAGACTGAATATCCTTTACAGAGTTTGCACCAAATTGGTATCAGAGCGTATTTCGATCTGTGCACCTCCTCATATGCCAAAAACAAGGAGTGGCCAAATCTACAATCACATGGAGCAAAGCGCAAACGCAAACGCACACCCCACCCCTACTTTGCAGCAACAAGTGGAGCAGATCATTCGTACATTGGATGATTTGACACGACGACTGGACGCGATGAATGAACGACGAAGCCGAGAAGAGTCAAGAGGGCCACGAAGAGAACGAAGAGCTCAACGGGAAGATGAGCCAACTGAAGAAAGTGATCGAGGAGACAATGATGATGTGCTAATGGGTGGCTGTCAAAGAAGAGAACGAAGAGATTGGTATGAAAAGGAGACTTATCACCACGGACGGCAAGGACACAATTAGAACTATCAAAGGGAGCCTCTGGATGACATGACAAAATGCTTGAAGATTGACGTTCCTGACTTTTTTGGAAAACTTGACCCTGATGCCTTCCATGACTGGCTTACGGCCATCGAGCATTATTTTGAATGGTTTTTAGTCTTAGAAAATCAGAAAGTGAGATTTGTGAAGATGAAACTTAAAGGCCCAACTCGTGCATGGTGGGGTAACGTGGAGGAGCAACTTCGCCGAACTCGCCAACCTTCAGTCTCTGAGTGGGAAAAAATGAAAGAACGATTGAGGGCCAAATATTTACTCGTAGATTATGAACAAATTGTGTATCAAGATATGTTGCAGCTGAGACAAGGAGTACGATCCACCATCGATCAGTACACGAAAAGATTTCATGAACTAATGGTAAGGAGTAAAGTTGTAGAAACCGAATCACAAACACTAGCCCGTTACCTAAATGGACTAAGGACCGAGATTCAAAGAGAATTGCTAACAGCGCGGATTTACAACGTTGAGGAAGCTTACCAGAAGCAGTTAAACTCCACCAATTTTAGGCGGCCCCAATTCTCAGAGGTCGGAACTAGCCGCTCACCACTAGTTCCTACAGGAAAATCAACACCAGTAGCCGTTGGGTCAAAAGGGGCGGCCGTAGGAGACTTGAAGAACAAAGCTAAGGTATTTGGGGAGGGTCCTCAATGTTACAAGTGCAAAGGTTTCGGTCATTTTGCCATTGTATGTCCAACACGTGACTAGAAAATTGCCTATGTGTGTGAAAAAGACTTGACAATGGCTGAAGATATTACTGAAGAAGATGAGGCAGCTGAAGTGGAAGAAGACAATCTGGAGGAGGAGCGACTGACATCTACAAACCTCCCTAGTTGTGTCATTCAGTGGGTGCTCGCAGGAAACAAAGGCAGGCTTGAGCCGAGTAGCCATAATTGGAAGAGGCATAATATCCATAATTGGAAGAGGCATAATATCTTTCATACAAAATTTGGAAAGGACGGCAAGGTTCTAAATGTTATTATTGACAATGGCAGTAGCATGAATGTGATCGCAGAAGACGTAGTTGGACGACTGAAATTGCGAAAAGAGGTACACCCAACTCCATACCAAATTAGTTGGATTAATGAGTCTAACTCCTTCCCGGTTAAACATCGTTGTCTTGTTAAATTCTCACTTGGCAAGAGATACACTGATGAGGTTTGGTGTGATATAATTCCAATGACTGTTTGCCATTTAATTTTGGGACGTCCATAGATGTATGACAGACGCGTGGTTTATGATGGATTTGAGAATACTTATTCCTTCAATTATGAGAGTAAGAGAATTGTGCTTGAGCCACTTCCCATCACTGAGTTTGAACCGCCGAAGACATCAAGTTCGATCCTCACCTTGCGAAAGTTTACCAAGACTATGTTACAAGAGCAGGTGGTACTCCTCCTGATTGGCCGAGCTCCAAAAGAAGCAGATGGAGTGATCCTGATTGAGCTAACGGAAATACTGCAAGAATACAACGATTTAATGCCTGAAGAGCTACCCCACCGTTTATCACCTATGTGAGATATCCAGCATGCGATCGACCTAGTTCCATGGTCTACCTTACCTAATCTTCCACATTACAGAATGTGTCCCACTGAAAACATAGAACTCCAACATAAAGTCCAGGAGCTATTAGACGAAGGTTTCAGCCGTGAGAGTCTCAGTCCTTGTGCCGTACCTGCGACGCTTACACCCAAGAAGGACGGAAGTTGGCGCATGTGTGTTGACAACAGAGTGGTAAATCGAATTACTATAAAATATCGATTTCCCATTCCTTGACTCGATGGTATGTTGGATTTGTTGGGAGGCACTGTTGTTTTTACCAAGCTTGATTTAAGGAGTGGTTATCATCAAATTCGACTTTGCTCTGGGGACGAATGGAAGACGACCTTAAAAACAAAAGAGGGTCTTTGTGAATGGCTTATGATGCCTTTCGGTTTGACCAATGCGCCAAGCACCTTCATGCGAGTGATGACACAAGTACTTAAACCCTTCCTTAATAAATTTGTAGTTGTCTATTTTGATGACATTCTCATCTTTAGTCGCGCAGTACCTGAACATTTCATTAACCGCCAACAAGTACTGGAAATGCTACGAAAAGAGAAACTCTTCATCAACCGTAGCAAGTGTTCATTCCTCAAATCCCATGCCAATTTTTTGGGATTTATCGTGTCAAACAAAAGGGTTGAAGTCGATCCATCAAAGGTGAAAGCAATACTAGACTGGCCAACGCCTCAATCTTTTTTTGATGTTCATAGTTTCCATGGGCTTGCAACTTTCTACATGCGATTTATTCAAAGGTTCAGCACTATTATGACCCCAATAACTGAATGTTTAAAAGCCAAGACTTTCCAATGGACACCTGCGGCAGCCCAAGCATTTACAAAAATAAAAACCAAAATGTCTACTGCACCAGTACTCAAGCTACCGGATTTCCCTAAGATTTTTAAAGTGGCTTGCGATGCCTCTCATGTCGGAATTGGGGGGGTTCTCAGCCAAGAAGGACATCCTATAGCCTTCTTTAGTGAAAAATTAAATGAGTCTCGTCGAAAATACTCCGCTTATGATGTGGAATTCTATGCATTGGTCCAAACATTAAAGCACTGGAGGCCATATCTTATTTACTGTGAATTTATCTTACTCACTGAGCATGACTTACTCAAACACCTTCAGTCTCAAAATCGGCTGAATGCGAAACATGCTCGCTGGTTTGACTATTTACAACAGATCGAATTTACTATCAAGCATACCATGGGAAAGACGAACAAAGTAGCGGATGCTCTTAGCCGACGACCCCACTTACTTACCATTTTTTCCATAAACACTACAAGATTCGAGTCTATGAAGGACCAATATACAACTGATCTGGACTTCCAGGCAGTATGGAATACACTACAAGTCAATCCAAATTCAGTGGTGCATGATTTCGCTATTCGGAATGGCTTCCTCACCAAACAGTCCCGTATTTGTGTCCCGACTAGGTCTATGAGGGAATTTATTGTCAACGAATTACATGGTGGAGGGCTCGCAGGACACTTTGGCTATGACAAAACTCTTGCAGTTGTTGCTGACCATTTTTATTGGCCTCGAATGTGCCGAGATGTGCATAAAGTCATTGATCGATGCCGAGTATGCCAATTAAATAAAGGGGTTAAGCAAAATACAGGACTTTATACTCCTTTGCCAATTCCCTATCGCCTATGGGTTGTCGGTGATGGTGGTTGTTGATCGATTTTCGAAAATGGCCCATTTTGTGCCATGCCGCAGAACTTTTGATGCATCCCAAATTGCAGCGTTATTTTTTAAGAAAATTGTAAGATTACATGGCCTTCTAGCTACTATAGTTTCTGACCGTGATGTGAAGTTTGTTAGTTATTTCTGGAAGATGTTGTGGTCAAAAATGGGAACAAAATTATCCTTCTCAAGTGCATTCCACCCGCAAACCAATGGCCAAACGGAGGTTACAAATCATAGTTTGGGAAATTTACTCAGGTGTTTAATCCAAAATCATGCTACTAGCTAGGATTTAGTCTTACCACAGGCTGAATTTGCATTCAACAATTCCATCAATCGGATTACCGGAAAGTTACCATTTGAAATAGTATATAGTTTAAATCCAAAGACACCACTAGATGTTAGCCCTTTACTACTGCCTCTTCGCGTTAGTGAAGCTGCCCTTGACTTTTCCCAATATATGTCCACCATGCATGAAGATGTGCGGCAATGAATTGCCTTACGAACAGAAGAGTATGTTAGTTGAATCAACTTGAAGAAAAAAGACAAGCAATTTGACGTAGGAGATATGGTGATGATTCGACTTAGGGCAGAGCGTTTTCCACCAGGAAGTTTCAGTAAACTTCATGCTCGGAGGGCAAGACCTTACCCAATTATTAAGAAGCTTGGCAGTAATTCATATTTGATTGATCTTCCCCACGATTACCACATCAGTCCTATTTTTAATGTAGAGGATTTGACAGAATTCTGGGGAGAAGAAGTCCAAGCTGAAGCAACAACAGAATCAACAATCCGACTACCAAATGTAGCACCAGCGCATGATGAGATTGATTCTATCCAAGAACACCAATTCGTTTCAACAAGACGGGGCGGATATCACAAATTTTTAGTTCACTGAAAGAATAAACCATTATTTGAAGCTGTGTGGCTCCATACTGATGAGATCCTTCATTTAAATCCCGCTATATTAGATGAGTACCTGTAACGAAACTTGCCGGAGGCAAGTTCATCCAGGGGGGATGAAATTGATGCAAACCGAGAACTACGCCAAGAAGAGGATAAGACCAATGTTATGAATACCGTACCGGATTGGGTTCTGGAACGGTACTGTACCGGTACCGGTTAATACCGGATACCGTTTCGGGTAATTTTTTAAATTTATGAAATAGTCCCTGAA
>JAOQMS010000179.1:38849699-38871119 GCA_027563885.1 Erythroxylum longipes | reverse complement strand
GATAAAGATAATAAAGTGGCCCAATAAATGATCTAAATTAATGGGTCGAAGTTTGGGTAGAAAATGGATCCCTTTCAATGTAGACCTGGACCGTATCGGCCTTGTGATGAGGAAGCCCGATATGGAAGCTTGTATATATAAGGGGGTCTCCTGTAGTTACTTAAGTAATTCACGAGCATTCAGAGCTCTGACCCATTAAGAATGCCCGTGTATTAAAGAAACTACAGAAAGGCCTAGACCTCGAGCTGGTGAACGTTTTCTATAGAGGTCCCGAGGAGATTCGAGCTCGTTTTGCAGCTAGAAAAGGCTTTTAAAGATTGGATGAAACCGAATCAGGTATTCGGCATTATCTTCATTTTTAATCCTTTCACTTCCTATCCTGGGTGCATAATAAAGTCTGCTTTACGCGTTACACGTACGTGGTATCAGAGCAGACTTTATTACGCACCCAGGATATGACGTGAAAGGATTAAAAATGAAGATAATGCGGAATACCTGATTCGGTTCCATCCAATCTTTGAAAGCCTTTTCCAGCTGCCAAACGAGCTCGAATCTCCTCGGGACTTGTATAGAAAATGTTCACTGGCTCGAGATCTAGGCCTTTCTGTAGTTTCCTTAACACACGGGCGCTCATAACGGGTCAGAACTCTGAATGCTCGTGAATTCCTTAAGTAACTACAGGAGACCTCCTTTATATATACAAGCTTCCATATCGGGCTTCCCCATCACAAGGCCGATACGGTCTAGGTCTACACTGAAAGGGATCCATTTTTTACCCAGACTTCGACCCATTAATTTAGATCATTTATTGGGTCATTTTATTATCTTTATCTGGATCAAATTACGTAACTTAACCAGTAATTTATTTAAAAACCAAATTACAATTAATAACCGTCCACTGAATGAGAAATTGACAAAATTGCCCTTAGGGGAAAAAATGTCTAACATGTTAGTGTTGTCATCTCACGTAACCACATTATTATCTTCTTTTACTAAAGTGTCTTGACATAGCTTCGTAATAGAAATCATATAATGTTCTCATGTTCCACGAATATAGGACAATCATGATAACAGGATAATAAAACACGATGATGCAGAAAATATCAATATGCCAATAGCGTATATCTCTTTTGAGCTATCTATAAGCCACTTCAAGAGTTTGCTGAGTTTCTTGTGAATCAAGAGTTTGTCTATTCTAGCAAAAACCTCCTATCACAGCTATCTTTAACTATTGGTCGTTAAGGCATATTATCAAAATACCAATATCTACCATCGTGACAATGGGTGCGGATAAAAAAACAATGAATTGAAAACAAGCATCATATCATCCTCGTCCAAATAACAAGATGGACAACCAATAGTTGGATACAAATTTAGATTGCAAGTCAAATTCTTTTGATACCAATGTTAGTAATTTACAGATGGATTAGGATTCATAGACATGATTAATCTCTTTCATTATTGAAGGAGAACTTTTTCGATATGGGCTTGTTCATCATGGATGACCAAGTCATATTTTACTTTAGCTGTAAGTTGCAAAATCACTGTGATCATATATGCTTCAATTAAGTGGATATGAATGTTAAGTATGATGTTATTTATAGTTCAGTTACATACTTAAACCAAATGTTTTTTAATTCCCTAATTAAAGAACCTAAGCTTTTTGCTTGGTTGTGTTAGGGAAGTGGTGGACAATGTAGCAGAACTAGGCCAATTTTTTAAAGTAGCGAGGCACATGTTAAAAGCACTAATCCAATATCATATTTGCTCATTCGTGAGTGTGGTCCAGTAGCAGATAGGAAACCTAAAGGCAAGCATCTGCAATCACTTGTAGGTCCTCCATCACTAGTCTAATACTAGAAAGGTAAAAGTGTGCTAGTTACATAAACATATGTTCAACATTTACTTTTTAGTTGCTAGTTGTAACTTACTGTTCTATCTTTGTTTCTAAGATATTACACAAATCACATCAGTGTGATTAGTAAATAACTAGATGCATATAGTTTTAAAGCGTGTACAGTTGGCTATCCAGCCACCGGCCAACTAATCACAGATGGTCACATTTTTAGTTTCTTGAATATATATCAGAGGGTGAAATAGAAAGAAGAAGCAATGGTGGAAAGCTACAGGTGCAGACAAAGTCATGGTCCCAAAATCTATATTATCATTTTCATATTGAGAGCTAACTAATGCCAATTAGATAATCACTTAGTGGGTGTGTTACTTTGAAACTAATCGTCTCATTGAGTGTGCCTCAAGGCACATGACCGCAAAGTTCTCTTAGAACATCATTATAACCATATCGTAAGTAACAGGCTTCTAAATACTTTCTAACTTATTGCAGAAGGCCAAAAGTAACCAGAAGAATTTAGCTGCATACTCTCATAATACACTCATTACTAACAAAAGTATGTACTTAAACGTTATTTTTGACTGTCTTATTTGTTGATGGAACTTGATCCTGTCACAAGCTTTCCTTTTTGCAGTAAACTAAACAAATACTGACCGTAGTTTCAGTAACAATCCCAAGAAGAATTTTAAAAATGAAAAATGGAGGACAGGACGGAGGGTTGGTTTTACTTTTACCATGTTCCTGATTACTGCACTGTACAGTATTTCATTATATCGCAAGATTGAAGTAGAAGAAGCTTTGGTTCTGGTGTTTTTCGAGGTCTCCGAGATGTCTTGTTCATTTATCCTCATCCCTATTCAGTATAAACTGTTATACTCTCGAAGAAACCTAGCGTTTTACAGTACTGTTATAACTAATATATACTATAGCCAACATAATTTAATTTAACCATCTTCATACCAACGTCGTGAGACCCTCAAGTGAAGTTTATTAACCATTGTTCTGACATGCCAGTGTGAAGTAAACGACAAGTATGAAAACAGTTTTCAGTTTCACTCATCTAACCTAGTATTTGTAGAAGTAAAATACATGCACTACGTACAAATAAACTAATAATACGATTGACATGTAACTTCTTCCTTTCATAGTTGACCTTATCATTTTCTGTTCATTGAGTGACAAGTAGTCAACTGCATTTGGCTTTGAAGGGACCTCTCTACCTAATCGACAGTGATGGAATAGAAATGTTAAGGGATATTGACCTTATTCACGATTTGATTTCTCTTACGCCTTGCTTTATATTTTACTGTTTCATAACAAGGAAATGAGATTATTTAATTCAAGCATACTTTTATCCAAGATTATATTAGTTAACCAACAAATGGGTCATTACAACAACATATACAGAGACCTAAGAATATAAAATTCTGGTGAATTGGGGAATGCTACACAGGTTATTGGACCATTTCTAAGAAACATCGACATGCGTTAAAAGCAAGGGATGGATGGATTAAGGAAAGATGGAATAAGATGTTGCATCTTTTCTTTTTAATGGAAACCAATTAACATATGAATAGTTAGCTTAGTTTACAAAATTCACAAGGTGTTATTCTTCTCCAAGTTATTGCATTTTCAATCTATCTTTGCCTATTGTGTTTGCTTGAGAGCTGTTTTCATGCAGTTTAAGAGCTAATTCATTCCTGTCTTCACTCAGGTACATTATCTCCCTCTCTCTTTCTCAGTTGCTTAAGTCATCTCTGGATTGTCCTTGTTAAACACTAATCAATTGTGACTTAAGCATTTGGTGAAAAAAGATTTAGTATGAATCACATAATGCCTAAGGTAAATAGTTAAGTGATAATTGTATTTTTAACAAAAGGGCACTTCCTATATAATTTTTAACTCGGATATTGTTAATACTCTATTTATGGAAAAATTGGAGTCTATTCTTTTAAAAGAATTAAAGAAATAGTTTAATGATTATGGGGCAAAGATGTAGCTAAGGAGTCAATTTTGAATGCAATAGGCTATAATGCCATTGCTGTTTAATTGCAACATAAGAGATTGTCGAAATTAAGAAAACTTTCCATCTAAGATCATGTTAAAAATAAAAAGTAACTAGTATGGTTCGATTTACTTTAATAACTCTTATTGTTAAAAATTGATTAATTTATTAATTAATTGATCAATTTTTGTAAACTAATAAGTTCTTATAAATCAAAATAAATAAATTAATTTTTATTTAATAATTTCTATTTATTAAACTTTAAATTATTCTATAGGTAAAAATAATCTCTTTTAATAATATTTCAAATTTTTTAATTTTATTTAATCTTTAGCAGGTTTTATGACAGTTTAATATTGATTAACTCTTTTAGACCATAAACCTTTTGTGATTTAAATTCTGTTACGGTTTTTAAAATATTGTATAAGACGGACTTCTTTTATGTGAAACATAGCAGACATAATATGTTAAAATACAGGTTCTGTTCTCTTTAATCAATTTCTACTTTGTTCTATTCCATCTCATCCACGTATTTAAACAGGACAGAGAATAATTTTGAAGTTTTTTTACTAATTTTTAAAAAGTATTTCACATTCTAACTTTATAAAGTTTTATGCTTTTAAATTTCTTAGTTTAAAAAAGAGTTAATCTCAAAAATTATAATGTTTAATGTTATGTACTTGTGATATTAAAAATTACTCATTTTATATTAAGTAATTAAATATGTATTATTTTAGTATTTCTCTTTTTATATTATGAATTAATAGATTATTTTATTAATCAATATATTAATTTTTATTTACCATCATAGTTTAATATTCTTTACATATATGTATACATATATATAGGCATAATACTTAATTAATTTAAAATTCAATTATACTAGTAACATTTTTATAAATTTATATTATAAAACTATGCAATTTAATAAATAATTGTTACAAAATTAACTTATACTTTATATAAATTAGAATAAAAAATAGGTGAATTTTTATTTATAAAATAATTAATAGAAAGTATGGATTTGTAATTAGTTATTACTTATAATTCCATCATTTCAAGTATATAAACGTAGAGAACAATTGTGAATAGTTGAGAAGTATTTTGCAGTGAACCATCAAACGTTAGTTAAGGGGGCGATTTATAGGTGGAGCAGTATTAACAACCAGAAGATTTAACACTTAATCACATGATTTTGCTACGTAATTAGGTTCAAAGATATAATCATTTGCTAATACCTTCTTCGATTTAGTTTGTTAATTATACATATCATCACAAGCCTTTCTCCCTATCAGTTTGATGGAATCTATAAACAAGCCCTCCTAAAGTTTAGTTTAATTGGTTCAATTGTAAAAATTTTGAACGATTAAACTTTTCGGTTTGATTTTTAACTTTCTGGTTCGATTTATTTTAATAATTTTTTTAGTTAATAACAAATCAATTAATTAATTAATTTTTGTAAATTAATAAATTATTATAAACTAAAATAAATGAATTAATTTCTATTTAATAATCTTTTTTAATTAAACTTCAAATCCGTAACAGGTATACATAATTTTTTTCAATTATATTTTAAATTATTTAATTTTATTTAATCTTTAGCTAATTTGCTAATAGTCAAATACTAGTTGAAAATTTTAAATCGCAATTTATTTATCTTACCAGTTTAACTTAGATAATAAATACAAAAGCTTATGGGCTTTAATTAAACCTATTAGCAGGGATCAAATCTTCTATACCTACTAACCTATATTAATTTTATTTTACGCGATCTCATCTATACATTTTTTTAAGTCTTACATATTTATGTAAATAAGATCGTGTAAAACAGAGTCGGTATAAATTAATGGTAAAGAGAATTAGCAAAGCCACGCGACAGCTATCATTGAGAGTTGATGATAAAAATTAATAATAGAACAAGGGAGAATTTTGCAGTAATAATTGGGAGTTAGAAAAAAGGTGTGATTAAATTAACTTATGTAACATAACGTCTCTCCAAAGTTCACCACAACCCAAAACTGAACCAGCCCACCTGTGACTCGCCACTCCAATCTCACCTCTCACCTACTCTCTGTCTCTCTTTCCCTCTCGCTTTCCCTTTATTTCTCTCTCTAAAACCCAGAAAGCATTTGCAGTGAAAATGCAGGATGATGGGCCAGTTCCTGGGGGTTCAAGTTCTTGCTAAAGGTGTAAACTTTATGCTCATTCTTGTTCCTTTTGCAGGGTTCTAGACCATGAGACCACTAAAAACTGTCGCTTTAATGTGAGAAGAAAGCACACATTTCAAGAGGCAATGTGAGGAGCCAAATAGAGCAGATTTCACATTCTCTTCACAAATGATGGTGGCTGCCATTTCACAAGCAGCTTCTGCTACTGAGAAAACCCCAAATCAGACCTCAAGACCTCCACTTTTACCCTCTGAAAGAGACCAACAACACAACAATGGTGTTCGCATTGCGAACAGAAAACCCAGAGGCAAACAAGTGCCTTCTAGGTACCTCTCACCTTCTCCTTCAACATCTAACACTAGTACGACTACTACTAACACAACTACTACTAGTTCTTCAACTTCTTCATCTTCATTTGTTTCGAAGAGATTCCCTTCACCTTTGCTTTCACGCTCTACAAATTCCGGCCCACAACACACACCAACGCCAAAGTCTCAATCTTTCTTGGGACCCAGAAGATCCCAGTCCGTGGATAGAAGACGGCCTGTCAACCAAAGGCCAGCAACACCAAACCAAGAAAGTAAACAAAGCAATGCCACTGAAATGTCTACTGCCACCAAGATGTTGATCACTTCGTCTCGTAGTTTGTCGGTGTCTTTTCAAGGTGAGGCCTTTTCGCTTCCTATTAGTAAAGCGAAGGCTGTGACACCACAAAATGGTGGAAGGAAAACCACTCCGGAGAGGAGGAGGGCTACTCCGGTGAGAGATCAGGTAGAGAATTCGAGGCCGATGGAGCAACATAGGTGGCCTAGGAGGAACCGAGAGGAGAATTCGGGTTCGAGGGAGAGAAACCTGCAGTTGTCTAGGAGTTTGAATTCTAATGGCAGTGGTGATAAGTTGAGGACGGGATCTGGTTTTATGGGGTTCAAGTCATTGCAGCAATCAATGATGGTTGATGACACTAGAAGGTTGAGCTTGGATTTGGGCAGTGCTAGGCAAAGTCATGATGTCAATTCAGTAAATGAGTTTTCTTTTACTGGTGATCTCACTGCATCTGATAGTGATAGTGTGTCTTCTGGAAGCACTTCAGGGGTTCAAGAATTTGGTAGTGGTGGTGGCATCTTGAAGGCAAAAAGTGGGACACGTGGCATTCTTGTTTCTGCGAAGTTTTGGCAAGAAACTAATAGCAGATTAAGACGCTTGCAGGATCCAGGATCGCCTTTATCTACTAGTCCTGCTTCTAGAATGAGTATTTCTTCAAAGATGGTGCAAGCTAAAAGATTTAGTAGCGACGGTCCAATGGCATCTCCAAGAACGATCAGTTCTTCGCCTATTAAGGGAGCAACTAGGCCCGCTTCGCCGAGTAAGCTTTGGACATCTTCTGTTTCATCTCCATCAAGAGGGATTTCTAGTCCATCAAGGGTGAGAACAATGAGTAGTAGTCCTATTAGCATGCCATCCATTCTTAGCTTCTCTGTTGACGTAAGGAGAGGGAAAGTGGGGGAGGATCGAATTGTTGATGCTCATACGTTGAGGCTCCTTTATAACCGTCAATTGCAGTGGCGTTTTGTAAATGCAAGGGCAGATGCGACATTCATGGTGCAGACACTTACCGCTGAGGTAGGGTAATGCATTATTTTTAGGTACCAAGTTTAGTGCCGGTTGATGGAATATTAGCTACATTCATGCAGATGTAGTTAACAGCTTTAGTGGACATCGCTATTGTTGGTGATATATGAATACATACCTCATTGCGGTGTGAAAATGTACAATCGGATGTTCCATGGTAGATTAGTATTATGGTTGAGAGATAAGAAATTATATAGCAACTAAAACTGTCGCATGAAAACTATGCTACAAGATTATGCTAAATGGGCAGTGTCTGTGATGTTTGATTTAGAATAAGATGGGGTTGTTTATATCCTTAACATGCATGAGAAGAAATTTGAACTTGAAACAAAGTTGTTGAAGTCAAAGATGGAACATCAACACAGGGATGAACTAAATCAATAAAGCTGATTGCTTGTGTATGCAAAATGGTTGGAGTTTCTGAAAAGAAGGTTTCAAACACCGGAAGACTCTAATGTGGTTGCAGATTAAACAATCACTGGCTAAATCACTCTTCTTTTGATGAATTTTACTTGCTATAGACCACAGAGGACTCAATGGAACTAGGTTGTGGTAACAGTTTTCATTTATCTGCCAGCACAAATTTACCATTACTTCTGAAAATCCATTAGGTAAAGATGGTATGCCATCTTCATGGCTAGGATGGATCTAGGGTCTAGCATTTTTGTGCTCGAGTTAATGACCAAGATCTAGAAAGGTAAAGGTTTTGGGATTAAGCTTGTTGCAGTACTTTAAACAGGTTATTGCTATAGTATAGATTGTTATAATCCATGTTTGACCTTGCGCTGACATTATATATTCTCTCAGGGTCGATAACAGATTAAATACAGTAAAAGATTGAAGCTTAGAGATTCGCAAAGCTTCTATTTGTCCAAACGGGTTTGGAGAAAGCATATATTAACTGCATGCTCTTATCCTTTCTTAGGATTTTGCCCAAGACTGGAGAGGGTCTAGAGAAACTATAGTTAATGGAAACACTATAGATTGGTATATGAAATACTGCTCACTAACATGTTGTGGAGATTAAGCTTGCAAATGAGATTTATGGATTTTTCTAGTAATATTGATTGAGAAGCATCTTTTGTGTTACACCATAGAGTATAAGTTTATGATTTATATATCAATATTGGAAACTAAAAGATTGATACTCTGAGCCCTTTTTCTTTAGCTTTTCTGGGGAGTCTACATATCATACAGACTAGAAAGTAGACATCCTTGTATATCATGCACACACACTGCATTGGGTAGTGGGAAGAATCCTTAGTTTGTCCAGGCTCTTGGTGGTGGGGAAGTCAGGTGGTTAAAAAAGATTACATCTTGTACATGTTGATTTCAGCTCTTTATCTACTTAATCCTATGGGATTTATTTTTCAACCAGTTGCGAAATACTGGCTTGTCAATGTACTAGTATGTTCTTCTGACTTTGGCATTATGCTTCCGGGTATCATGGACAGAATAAATAGTGTCTACAATACATTGCTTAATGGGCGTTCCTTGTCATAATATTATTACTTATTATTAGATATTTTAAAGTTGGCAATGCTCTCACTTTAGCCAGGATCTCTAAAACAAGGGTTAATTTAAGGTAAACAAGACATGATATTCTTAATATAAAAAAAATCAAGTAGTTTTATTTTAACTGTTAACCCCTATGGTATTGAAAATACATAATTAACACGATTGAGCTTCAATTGACTGTGAACTATCTTCAGAGTCCAGCAACTCCTTTTGAGATGCATTTTGGGACCAAAGCCTGGGAACCAAACTGAAAAAACAGGGCTTTAAAAGTCAGTGTATCTAAATGCTTACAAGTCTAACATTCTGTAGAGATAGTTCCATCATTTCACGTAAGATTCTACTTCTGTTATTGATTCTGTAGTATGCTTTTTTCTTTTCATTTTAGCTCTTTTATGTCTACTTGTTACCAACACTGGCTCCTATGTTTGATATGCTTTGATACTAAAACCAGTATAGGAGATAACTCTAGTAATTTTACAGATCTAATGTTACTTTTTTGTATCAGAAAATTTTATGGAATGCATGGGTGACTATTTCAGAACTCCGACATTCTGTCACTCTTAAAAGAATCAAGCTTTTACTGCTGAGGCAAAAATTGAAGTTAACTTGTATCCTCAAGGGACAAGTAAGTTCAGGATGACTTAATTTAGTATTTTACTTGTTTTCAATATTATTCTTTATCTGTATTTTGTATTCAATTAGATCATCTTCATCACAATAATTGTATGCACGAATATTCTGAATCTCTATGATGAAATAAGCTGAAATTTGTGGTGAATTTTCTCTACAATTGTTTATACACATTCATGTAGAAAAATATATTGCCATTCCACCAAATCTCAGGAGGGATTCAGCAGTACCTTCTCTTTAGCATTTCAGATGGGAATTAATGGACTTAGAGAAAGGAAATCACTTAAGTGTTCATACCTGTTATCATACCAGATTTGACCTTTTCTGGATCTTGGCCAAAACCAGGGGGTATTGCCCTGTTTCTTGCCTTCAGCTCTGGTGACCATCTATTGCTTATGCTTTTTTATGTGATTTCTTATTCAGTGGTCAACAAAGATAAATTCAAACTTAATATTCATCACGAAACTTTAAGACTAGCTAATTCTCTATGTATCTATATCCCTTTGAGACTTGATAACTTTCATACAAGCTTAATTGTCCTTCCCTTGGTTCTCCTTGGAAGTTCTTCCTCAGTATTTTTTTTGCATACAAAGTCTGTGGGATGCTTCTTTTCCTGTTTCTACCTGCCAATTATGGCCCAAAAGGCCTTTCCTTGTTCTGGGAAATTTTTTGTACTTTTGGAAATTCAGTTGCTATTCAATCCAGACCTAGAAATTATTCAGTCTGGAAACATTGTTCCTCAAAATATTGTGGAGCTATCACATAAGCTAGGAGATTCCAAGGAGTGTTCTGTCTATGGGATCAAACGATTTTGTGATTCTGTTCCATTGGGACTTACCATGCCTTAGTCGACCAGATGGAGAACAGCTTAACTGTTACGTAAAACTCATTCCGGCAACCCCAGTTCTAGACATATTAAGAGCAGTAAATCATCATTTATCCAGCAATTTGTAATGATATTTCTGTAGAACAAGATTATGATGGTGCAAATAGAAATCTAAGATTTATAGTTGATCACTGATGTTGATTGTACTACACTGCTGGTATTCATTGTTTATATGTAAAATTATTGTACTACTTTTGTGCTCAGCTTTCAATTGGCTGGTTTTATAGTGGAAATTCTCTCTTTGTCCTAGCTGAAAGTCATTGTTCTTGAAAATGTAGATTTCTCATTTAGAAGAATGGTCAAATCTAGATAGAGATCACTCTAATTCTTTGGAAGGAGCAACCGAAGCTTTGAAGGCCAGCACTCTTCGTCTTCCTGTAGTTGGGAAAGCTGTTGTAAGTGCCTACATTTTTTATCTTTGAGGCTAAAGAGGGTGCTTTTAGTGGAGTTGAAAAACCTATATTTTCACGATTGTGCTCCAGGCTGATGTACACAATCTGAATGATGCTATTAGTTCAGCTGTTGATGTTATGAAAGCAATGGCATCCTCCATATGCTCATTATCCCCAAAGGTAACTCATTATTTTTATTGGATAGTATGAATTTAAACTTGAACGTGGTAGAGTAAGAAGTTCTGCGTACTTGTCTTTCAAAATCAAGACGTTATGTGCAGTTAATATCAATACGTCATCTGTATTCCTAGGCATTGGAAAGTGTAGCAAGTTGGTTTTCACAACAAAGGTTAATGTTGAGTTAATGTAGATAACTTATGGCTTATAATTAACTTAAAAGCTAAAGGATATCCATGTTAATGGAATGATGTAACACTGATCAATTTCCCAACTTTGAATTGTTCGATAACTACTGATCTTTAAGGTAGTCAACTCGAGCAGCAGCGAGAAAGTTCATAATTAACTTGGTTTTATAACTCTAGTTAAGGTCTGAAAGGACTGCGGGTGGAAATTCTAAAGCTGGGTTACCAATTTGTGTTCTAGACCAGACTGGCTTTTACATTAATTTTCTGCAGCTGAATTCATTATGGTCAATTACAAGCAGCCCCAGTAGTATGAGAATTAAAAAAGGCACCTTTGCTTTTTAATTTCTCTGAAACTTTCCGTAGTATTAGAAGATTTTAATTTTCTTAGAAAGAAAATGTTGTCGAGGCTGAGAATAATCTCTGTAATAGTAGCCTAAATGTTAATTTGACGAGGTTCCAGTGTTCTGACGAGTAATTTGTTGTGTTCCATTGGATATTTTGTGGCACATATATCTCCATAACAAAAACCATTTGCATTTACAGGTGGAGGAAACGAATTCTTTGGTGGCTGAAATTGTGAATGTGACTGCCAAGGAAAGAGTTTTGCTTGAACAGTGTAAAGATTTTTTGTCCTCTTTAACAGCCATGCAGGTAAGCTAATAGTTTCTTCTGTTACGACCGACATACAGTGTTCTTCTTCATTTATTAATGAATATTTGATATCCATCAATAAACAGGTCAAAGATTGTAGCTTGAGAACACATATAATACAAGTAAAAGGTTTTCAACTACCAGCAGCCTGACAAGACATGTAGGACTGATCTCACTCACTCTTTTAAGTGCTAACATTACGCCCAGCCTCTTCTTTTTCCACTGCGTGGAGGTAATAAGCATGGATTTATGATTAGATTAGCTTTACCTTTGGCATTCTTTTGAAGTAGTTGCGACCTTGTAACTCATGTATTCACCATCTTCTTATCTGAAGATAGAAAAAAGAGGCTTTCCCTATCCCTCCTGCTAGTTAGTTGTATACGAGTATGTTCTCTTTGGTTTCAGTCAAAAAGGAAAGCGTGTATGTGTGTGTATATATGTAACATTTATGATTCAGCTGATCAGTGATTAAATTCTGGAGCTTTTGCCAACTTGATTTCCAGTATCTGAAATATGACCTTATATCATGGTTGTTGTTTGTGATAAGTCCAGTTCCATTGCTTCTAAGTGTGGTGAACTGGTTTCCATATTCATGTTCATCCAAAAGAAACTTCCTTTCCTGCCGTAACCAAACTCAAAATCCACTCTTGTATCATGTATACAGCAATTATGAACAAATGTGCCTTGGTCCTCAATGATTATAACCGAGCTCAGACTATTCAGAATCGTCCGACTCATGATTGCTAGGATCCAAAACTGAAATGTTAGACAGCACACACCCACAGAAACATCCTTGATTTATGTCTATTTCTGACAAGACACCATTACTTGAAAAGTTCATTGCAAATGCAACAATGGCTATAGATCTCATCAAGATGGTCCATCCACTTGTTTGGTTTCAAGTCTCTACTTGGCAAAACGAAACCCTCTCAAATATTCCATGGATGGTCTTGAATAGTTCTTAAATGTGGGACAATTTTAATATATGCATGCTCCAAAAAAGATATTACTTTGTAAAAAGGGTATATCATTGTCAGCTCGTGACTCAATTTTGGTTTCTTATCTTTCTCTTTGAACTTCATCTTAGAAAAGGAACTTCTGAGGATTAAAAGTTATATTGACTATCTTTGACTAATCATAGTCAAGGGCAACCCACGCTGTAAGTTCCGGCGCATGGGGAAGTGCGGGTCCATGAGCCCATCCGCTTACCCAACATTCACTGCCCGTACATGTAATCCAACCCTCTTTGTATAGAATGCATCATTATATACAACTGTGATCCTTTTCAATATTACATTTCACTTCATTGACCTTTTAACGACGAGCAATCATTTCCTAGACCTATAATAAGATCTACAATTCCATGGTGCTTTCTCGTTTCCATTGTTACAGTCTAAAAGTTAGTTCAGAAAACGAAATGCAAAGAAACAAAACTGAACATTATTAGTTTCTGTACATGAGATTTTTGTTTCATGATCTGTTTTTAAGGTTCTTATAATGGTTTGATTGGCTAATTCCTTTCAACGTCACAAGTTTGACGTTAAACATTAATTGCAACAGCATCTGATTCAACAAACTAAATAGACCGTCAAAATTCAATCAAGTTCAGATTCGGATTGAAATGGTGAGTCCAATTGAACTCCATGTCGAATCCAAAGTAAACAAGTACTGTCATACCAAACTTGGGTTATAGGCACTCCATCATACATAACCTATTATTATCTCTAATCATAGGTTTTGATTATCATATGGGATCGAATCGATTTAAGAGATTATATAAACTTAAGAGAATTCTGTGTCTTAAGCAGATACTTAGAGTTAGTCAAACCTTTATTGTATTGGCTAGTTGATCTCCACGACTCTTTTCACAAATTGTTTTTGACGACTTCAATCGTCATTTTTCACAAAAGTAAAAAGAGAATTACAAGAGAACTCGAGATAAAAGTGTGATTAAAAGCTAGAGAAGCAATTTTAAGACAGATGTTAATGATTGTATGAAAGTAATAACAGAATTATGTTTATCGTTAAATTGTTATTTCGGTATTTTATCATGTTTTATTGACTAAAACTTTGCATGACAGATAATAGCTATTATTAGGCACATCACATGTGAATTAAGAGTATCAACGAACACCAATAGTCATTGTGATGTTAATATGGTTGCATTCAAAATTTTCAGTACCACACAGGTGTGCGAATAACATATTGAGAGTGTAATTTATAATATTTTTTATGTATTGGGACCTTAAAAAAATTGTGATTGTGTTTGTATGTGGTGTATGATAAGAGATATGCTTGTCTACCCAAATTGGAGGAAATACCAATTTATTATCAATAGCAAATTATACAGAATATAGAATAAGATACGTACCATTTTGTTGTCCTAAGCATATTTTGATATATGGCATGAATTTAGTGGGTTTGAAAAATGGTTTTTTGGACTTGGACTTTACAAATTAAGTTTCCGATGAAATTGAAGGCCGACGTGCGTATAGATATTTACATATGTCTAGCGATGTGGCTAATTGAAAAACCTAGGCATGGACTAATTATTAGCCAACTATATATATACATCATAGATATATATTTGGCTGATTGGCATACAGAGTGAGCAGCAGAAAATTTGACAAAAACTAGCAGGTCGGACCAATTTGAGTGTATTGGGGTTTTGGGATTTGAGCGATATTCTTACCCTGTGTATTCTCCACCAAACAAGATGGTGAAATCTCTCTACAATGGACGTAGGCCTAGAGCTTGCCGAACTACTCTAAATATCGTGTCTTCTTTATTTTTTTTATTGCTCGCTATAATTTGTTTTATTTGTTGTTGTTTCGATTCGCTTCCACTTGCATAACAATAGGTATTAGAGATTTGGTTTTTTGATTGATTTCTTGAAGATGGTGAGCAATAAAGTGGATATTGAGCCTTTTGATAGCAAATCTAATTATACGATATGGAAAAGTAACATCAAAGATGTGCTGGTACAAGAAGGTTTGTTTCGGACTTTAGATGTGAAAGCGAAAAAGCCCGAAACTATGTCCGAAGAAGATTGGGAGGATAAGCAGACGAAGGCTTGTAGCGCCATCCGGTTGAATTTAACTGCATATGTAAAATATGGTGTGATAAATGAAACTTCTTCGTCAGTTTTATGGAAGAAATTGGAGATGCTTTATATGTCGAAGTCTCTGACGAATAAACTGTATCTCAAGAAGCAGTTGTATCAGCTCAAAATGACAGAGGGTTCAGATATAAGAACTCATCTCAATATGTTCAGTAAGACAACTATAGAGTTACTTATTGTTGATGTAAAGATTGAGGAAGAAGACAAGGCTCTCATCTTACTGACATCGCTCCCGCAGTCTTATGAGTCCCTAGTAACTTCTATGTTAATAGGGAAAACTACCTTAACGGTAGATGAGGTGACAACTGCTTTGTTAGATACGGACAATCTGAAGACGTGTACCAGTGTTTAGGGAGAAAGCTTGGTGGCTAGAGCTGATTCGAAGCCAAAGTTAGAATCACAACATGGTGGAAATCAATCCTGGAAGAAGTAGAATAGCAGAGACAGGTCAAAGTCTCGTTCCTCTAAGGATAAAGATGTTGAATGTCACTACTGTCACCGGACTGGTCATATCAGAAGGTATTGCAAGGAGCTGAAAAAGGACTTAGAAGACAGAAAGAACAAAAAGCCTATTGATTCAGCAAATGTTGTAGCAGAACAATCTGATGATGGCACTGATGATCGTTTATTGCTGACCTCAGTAGCAGATAGTTGTGGTGGTGATATTCTTGCTGCTTCCACAGGTACAAATTTTCTGAATGAATGGATTTTAGACTCTGGATGCTCATATCTTGTTACTCCAAGTAGAAACTGGTTTGATACTTATACATCTAGCAAAGGTACTATTGTTTTGAGAGATGACTATTATGTTGATGTCAAAGGAATAGGTACCATTAAGGTTAAGAGGTTTGATGGTGTTGTGAGGACCTTTACTAATGTGAGGTATGTTCCTGAATTGAAGAAAAAGTTAGTTTCTTTGGGTGCACTTGATGCTTTGGAATATGGGATTTTGGGTAAAAACAGAGTTCTAAAAATAACTAAAGGTTCGTTCGTTGTGATGAAAGCTCAGAAAATTTAGAGGCCTACAAATTTGTACAAAATACTTGGGAACACGGTTGTAGGTGGAGTTGTAGCCTCCGCTTCTGCAGGGTCTAATGATGATTTTGAATTGTGGCATAAGTGACTTGGTCATTTAGGCGAGTGCGATATGTTGGAACTCCATAATCGTGGTTTGCTTAAGGGGATTAAATCATGTAAGTTAGACTTTTGCGAATATTGTGTGTATGGGAAGCAATGCAGAGTTAGCTTTAAGGAAGCATCTCATACTACTGAGGGTGTTCCTGATTATGTGCATTCAGATGTTTGTGTGCCTATTTTAGTGGCATCACATGGTGGTGCTTGTTACTTTGTTTCCTTCATTAATAATTACTCCAGAATGGTTTGGGTTTACTTCATGAAGCATAAGTCTGAGGTATTTGGAGTTTTCAAACAGTGGAAAGCACAGGTTGAAAATAAGAAAAACATGAAGGTGAAGTATATGCGAATTGATAATGGGAAAGAATTCACGGATTCCATATTTGAGGAGTTTTGTAAGAATGAAGGTATTATCAGGCATTTCACAGTAAAATAGGGTTGCTAAAATGATGAATAGAACTTTAGTAGAAAGAGCCAGATGTATGAGATTGAATGCAAAACTTTTTGAAAGTTTCTGGCCTGAGGCAGTTAACACTGCTTGCTTCATCATTAATCACTGTCCTTCGTCAGCTATTAACTATAAAATTCTTAAAGAGGTTTGGACAGGTAAACCAGTGGATTATTCTATTTTGAAAATATTTGGTTGCCCTGCTTATGTCCATGTGCAGAGTCAGGAGTGGTCAAAGCTACAGGCAAAATCAAAGAAGTGTATATTCCTTGGTTATCAGAAAGGAGTCAAAGGCTTCTGATTATGGGATCCAACTATAAAGGAAAAGATTGTCAGCTGTGATGTGAAATTTGATGAAGCTGTTACGTTGAGAGATGATTCAGAATTGCCTACAGCAAGTTCAAAGAAAAAACAACCTATGTAGGTGGAGGTTGGTGATGAGAAATTTTAGTTAGAAAATGCCAGTGATCAGGAGACCACAGTAGATTCAGAGCAACAACCAAAGCAACAGTATAGTATCGCCACAAGCAGAAAGAAACGCACTCACAGAGCTCCTGTGAGGTATGGTTTCAAAGATATGGTTTCCTTTGCATTGGTGGCAAGTACTGCGGATCCATCTTCCTTCAAAGAGGCCATTCATGATGATGATAAGCAAAGATAGATGGTGGCTATGTCAGAAGAGATGGAATCACTTCGAAAGAATGAAACTTAGGAATTGGTTAAATTGCCTAAGGGACACAAGGCGATAGGTTGCAAATGGGTCTACAAGAAGAAAGAAGCAGTTTCAGAAAAAGAGGGTGAAAAATACAAGGTAAGGTTGGTTGCTAAGGGTTACTCTTAGAGAGAAAGCATTGACTTTAATGAGATTTTTTCACCAATGGTCAAGCATACTTCTATTATATTAATCTTGAGTATTGTTTCAATGCAAAATCTAGAGTTAGAATAACTTGATGTGAAGACTGCTTTCTTACACGGAGACTTGAAAGAACAAATTTACATGCAGCAGCCTGAAGGGTTTGTTGAACCTGGTAAAGAAGATTATGTATATAGATTGAAAAAGTCTCTCTATGTTCTGAAATAATCACCTCGACAGTGGTATAGGCGGTTTGATACTTTTACGCTTTCCTATGGTTACACTCGCTGTGAGTATGATTGTTGTGTTTATTTTAGATTGCTTGATGATGGATCTTATGTGTTCTTGACATTGTATGTTGATGATATACTCATTGCTGCAAAGAGCAAGTTTGATATTTTGAAATTGAAGTTAATGTTAAGTAAGGAGTTTGATATGAAGGATCTTGGTGCTGCGAAAAAGATCCTTGGCATGGAGATCCACAAGAACAGGCAAGCAGGGAAATTGTTTGTGAACCAGAAAAAGGATGTGAAGAAGGTGTTGGAGAGGTTTAGTATGTGAAAAGCTAAACCTGTAAGTACACCGCTTACAGCTCATTTTCGGTTATCTTCACAGTTATGTCCTAATACTGAGGATGAGGTGGAGTTTATGTCTCGAGTGCCATATGCTAATGCAGTGGGATGTCTTATGTATGCAATGATTTGCACTAGGCTAGATATTTCACATGCAGTCAGTATTGTCAGCAGATATATGGGGAATCTAGGAAAAGAGCATTGGAATGCTGTAAAGAGCATTTTTTGGTATCTTGCAAGGATAGTTGATTATGGTATCATGTTTAAACAGAATGGTGCATCAGGCAATGTTGTTGGTTATGTTGATGCAGACTATGAGAAATGAATGCATTTAAAATTGATAAAGATTGAGAAACATGATTCTCTGCCAACTTGCAGATATGGTGGAACTATTAAGATAGAAAGATTAAAGAAGTTTGGATGATCCTTCTCTGGTTTCTAATAATTACTCATCCCAGCCTTTTCTGGTCTTTAATGGATGGAATGGTAGTGAAAGTGAAAGTGAAAGTGAAAACTTCACAAACCAAAGCTGTAGACAACAAAAACATGTCTTCTGCTCTCTGTCTCGTATCTCTCTCAAATAAATAGTCTCAATAGCTTGCTTTCACCTCCCTGAAAACCACCATTATTACATCCCACTTCACTCGCAAATGTCGTGGTTTCAGACTCCTCTGAAGGCGCGCGTTTCTGCTCGCCCTTTCTCTTGCCGGATGATCAAGGAGATATCCAGATCATTTAGTCCACGTTTTGCTACGTCATCCTTGTCGGACCTATTCCTCTTCATCGTTGACTTGAGTCCTGATCTTGAAGAACCTGAACCTACATTTAACCTTCTTGGCGTAAACCTAGTCCATTGTGAGAAGCTGGCTAAATCAGGTCCCAAAATTTTGCAATCAGATTCTGGTGGTTGAAATTCTATGGTACCGCCGAGAAGCACGTTCATGACCGCAGTTTGGCACTGATGCCAGTTTCCAGACCACAGAAGCCCCACTGCTCCGGTTGTTGGATTCACTGCTCGCCCCACTGCCTCAAACAAAAGTGAATGAAACAATGCTGACAGAGACAACCCATAGAAACTATAATCAGAACAGATCAAAGCATAAGACGCACAAGAACTTGAAGATATTTGAGTACAGATACAATCTTTATCCAGATTCTAAAGACCCTTTTAAACACACAAGTTCTCTCAGAGTTGAAGCTATAAAACAAATACATTTTAAGCGACTTACAGGGACGTTGGTTTCTGGGCACAGAGGAAATGAAGGACATAAGTCCAGCACGACCAAAAAACTTGGCGACAAAGACGGTGGCGTTAGCTTGTGCTTGAGGGTTGTCTATACCCTCCAGGCAATGTCTTAGCATACAATCCTCGCTGCAACCTATCCGTAGAACTCGACACCCATTACAGCTCATCGTTTAGGATTTTTGCGGCTCATCAAAGTAAAAGACTCTTGAAAAGGGAAGTGACTTTCAGTTTCTTAGTTCACAAGAAATCAAATAAGAGACCAAATATCTGATCAAGGAAGCAACTACATGTAAAGGTGCATGTAAGCTTTATATAGACACTGATGTTCATAGGAGACTGATGTTCCATTAAGTTATGTAAAGCCAAAAAGTAACGTCCCTTAGTGTTTGGATAGTTGTGGATCCTGCAGGCATTGACAGCTTATTCGCTATCTAAAAAAGGAACACTTGTGCAAATCTTGTGTGGACCCTTTATGATTAAATACTATTTAAGTCAAATCCAACTTTAGATGTGAATTTCATGTGCCCAACAGAATTTGAGAAAACAAAAACATATACAATAACAACATTAAATAGAAATTCAGTTTATACACAAGATTTAGGAAGACGTAGTAGTACACAATTTTACCTTTATTTATCGGAGAAGTTGTTTTCAAATGACAGAAAATATCAACATATAATGGTACAAATTAATACGGGAAAGGACAAACTTGTAATGAAACGATAAGGACGATAAAGTTTTATTACCAATTAGATATAGTTTTTGGATAAATAAATATTATATATTTTTTAATTCATTGCATTCTCTTATTAATTAACTTAATTCATTTATATAAAACAATTTTATAAAATAAAAATTACCAAGAGAAAAGGAATTTTTTCACAGCTTTTTTATTTTCAATTGATACTTTTATATTTCATTTAATATATTTTAATTATGAAAACTTGTAAAGAAGAGAGTAATGTTAGCACTGTTATTAATACCTTTACTCTAAAAATATTAGTATTTCTAACATTGTTGCTAGAAGCAAGAACTCCAAAGAATGAGTGGGCCCATGACTGTCTTTACAAGGTGACATGACTGAGCAATGTCAACCAACAATTGGAGACAGGTCGATGGTTAGACGAGCAAGACGATGGGAGTCATTGTAGTTATCATTATCCCATTATAAGCACCAGAACAGACATACATGTAATGTGTTTCTTTCTGATATAAAATACACAATGATCCAATAAAAAGTTCAATGTTTGTGGAGATTGTGGTTCCAGTGAAGTCCACGAGCGCCTTCTAGCTTAGCCTTGAAACATTTGTTGCCCAGCTTCTTGGGTCCGGCAATCGCAAGTTAAACAACTGAAGAACGATAAGTTACTGAGAACTTTCATAAATGGAGTGCTCTTTACCAAGTCACGTCCAACTTGTTTGGAGCTCTTCGTCCTTTGTTTTTATTTAAAGAGTAGAAAACCCATAGAAGATGAGGGATTTTGTTGACTTTGTAATAAACGTTCTAAGATACAGCTTGGAGTTCCATGATACTTTTTTCTCTCCTGTCAAGTAGCTTAACAGGCACTGACGAGTTTCGGTTTAGATGTGGTGCCAGGAAAACTACATTGTCATTCCTTTGACGTTAACAAGAAATATTCTTATTTTGGCAAGTCTTTGCTGCGTTTGGTTACTGTCTCCTGAGTGCAGAGACGGAACGAGACGGAAATTTAGAGACGGGACAGAACAAAAATTAGAGACAGTAAGGTGTTTGGTTGTGATGGACAAAACAGAAAATATTGTCTCCGTCTCGAAGACAAAAATGTGTTTGGTTGCAGTGAACAGAACATAAAAATAGTGTCAATGACAAAAATACGCCTACAGTATAATATGTTTTGAAATATATAATTCATTGATTAATTTATAATTGTATCAATATTTATTTTAAGTGTATTTGTAATTTTTTGATTA
>JAOQMS010000179.1:38837364-38849599 GCA_027563885.1 Erythroxylum longipes | reverse complement strand
ACTTAATAGGTTTGAGAGATGTGTTTTGTTTTAGGTTTTAAGGGGAGGGTATTTTTGACATTTCACCAATGTCTTTGGTTTCTGTCTCTGTCCCCTCATTTCCGTGCCACATTCATAGAAGTCACAAGAATTTAATGTCCCTGTCTCCGAAGTCGAGATAAAATTAGGTGGATACAGCAATTAAATAAGTTAGGGAACAAAACTTTTGTGTCTCTGTCATCCGTCCTCACTCTTGAAAACACTAACTAATCACTACGTTACAGCACAAAATTGACGTAGACACCAGCTAAGCTTACGCTCCGCAGTTGGCTACTGATTGGCAAAGTACGTTCATTCTTAGGCTTGTTTCGTCCAATTTGATTCTTTTCCTGCTTTCAATTTCTATAAGATTTCAAGGAACCATCTTGGTTTTGGAGTCCGCATCTTTTCTCGTAAAAATCGAACAATGTCAGATACTCTCTAATCTCACATGGGGGCTTAGGCCATCACTACCCATCCCACAAAAATTTTACATCAAATTTAGCGTAAAAGAGAGTATTTCAAAAATCATGTTATACCAAATTTAATGTTACTCCAACCATTTTACATTAAATTTTTACACCAAATTATTTTCAAAGAATATACCACAATAATTTATTTATTAACTAAATTAATTTATATTTGTACAATAATTTTTATTTATTTATTTATAAAAATTAAAATAAAATCATTTTTCTTAATTAATTAATATATACTTTATATTAAATTAATATTATTTAACAAATATAATTAATATTATTGCAATAACAAATTAATAACATACATAAATATAATATTTTTATTGCACATTTAGCTTCTAATCATCTGAATTATCATATTGTTCTCACAAATGTTCAATCAGTACATTACGAAGTTCATGATGAGCTTCTTAATCTTTAATTTGCCTATTTCTAGCAAGAAATTCTTGAAATATAATTATATCGTCTCTATTAATATTAATTTCAGGGGCTGGCATTTCGCTCCAATCTTATATGGTCGCTTGAGTATCACGTTCGTCCTCAATGATCATATTGTGTATTATAATGCATGCTGACATAAAAAAATATGGAGAAATATGCTGATACTAGCAAAGAGAAACCGTCAGGTCATCAAAAATGATCTACGTGCAATGAAATGTCACCGTCAGAATCCTAAAAATCAGATAAGTCAATAGAATTATCATCATTTTGTATTGATTTAGATAATGATTTTGACGTTGAAGATCCATTTATTGAAAGAAATGATAAGTCCATGAATAAATAAATAAAAGGAATGTTTCATGAAAGTGAATCTCTTCTCAAAAAAATTATAAACTTCAGTTGTTACGGGCTTAAAATGAGGTAAAAAAAATTAGAGCTACGACAAAGACGGGAAGATAATAAAATTTTATGCAAAAATTTAGATTCTATCAAACATCCAGTGATGCGTGAGGTTTTCAGAAATGAACAAATAAAAATTTATGCAAAAAAAGCTCAAGAAAGAAAATCTCAAAGAGGAGTTGGCTCATCTAATGGCTTTAGCCAATATTTTGATTTTGGAGGAAATATGGATAACCTTCCAAACTATTAATTATTTATGTTAAATTAATATTCTCAAGTGCTTTAGTTTACTTTTAATTTAATTATTGTAATTCTAGTTTGATTATAATCTCGAGTCTGATTGTAATTGTAATTTATTTTAGTTTGGTTGTAATTTCAAATATTTTCATTGAGTTTTAATTTTTTAAACCAATGTTGTGGTTTAAATTTATGTACCTTTTATTTCAAATTTACTTTTTATTCTTAACATATTTTATTAATGAATTTATAACACTTATAAGATTTATAAATAAATATTAAAAATAAATTTAATATTATATTCAATATTAGTGTCATTTTAAATGTCTCAATGATATCTTTGTAATGAAATATTTTGTGTAAGGTAATATATATTTTAAATTTAATTACTTATTAAATTATGTAAATAAATTAAATTGTGTGAAGGACATAAAAGGAATATGTTAAAAAAAAGACAAAGTTGTCTTTTTACAACTTTTGGTGCATAATTTGGTGTGTTACTATTTATTACACCATTTTGGTGTTAAAATTTGGTTTCTTCCTTATAGTAAATTCGTTGCACCAAAATACCAAATTTTGGTGTTTTGGTGTCTTCGTTGGAGATGGCCTTAACTTAAAATGGTCAAGTGAGTTTCGAACCTAAACAGTACACGATGGCCTGTCCCTAGCGACCAATCTTACTGTTTCCCTAAGAGGGACAGGTTAATCTACAATACTACTATGCTAATTTCATTGTAAGAAATAATAGAGACCATGAACTATATGTATCCATTTCAGGGTATGAAAGTATAGCCGTTTACGTTAATATTTTATCAATAAAAAATATAAGTATATAAAAAAATACATTTTCTTTTCTTTTCTTTTTAGTTATTCACAATTTATCTTTTTTTTTAATCAAATAGAATTAGTATTCTCTGTATAATTTGAAATGTTTAATTCTAAACTTCGAGTTATTGATGAACAAATCATTGGACAATCTTTTTTAGGTATCAGTACGTAACTTCTAGATTTCACTTCTCAGCAAAATTTTTACTAGATTATTGCTGTTGTTATCAAAGGAACATATACCGTTCCGTGTCAACCGGTAAATAGAACGGTATCCGTTTCATCGGTACCAGTCTTGAATACCGATCAGTACCGATATTTATCGGTCAGTACCGGCTGGTATCCAAAATATCGGCCGGTACCGTAATTTCTCAAAATAGGAGGACCTAGTTGAAAATTTGAAAAAATCTAACCCTAAAAATTTACAAACGCAGCTGCGTTTCCCTTTTCTTCATTCTGCCTCTTCGTCCTCCCGCACCAGCACCCCCTACCACCTGCCGCCTGCTGCCTGTTGCCTCCCGCACCCACACCACCAACCGCTTGCCCCCCCCCCTCACCCGCAGCCGTCACCACACCACTCCTTCATCTTCTTCTTCTACCTTCTCATCTCTCACTCTCACTATCTCACTCTCAGTCTCATCCGCACCAATCAACCATCGCACTTCACTCTCGCACCGCACCACCACACCACCCTACCACCACCGCATCACCACGCCACCACTACTTGTCCACACCACCACCGCACCATGTCGTCCCTCACATGTCTGCATCACCACGCTGCTCGTCTTCTTCTTCTATTTTCGACGTCATCGATCACTACTCGCAGCAGTCGCAGTCGTAGTCGCAGCTGCACCACGCAATAGTCAATACCCAAAATTCCTTTGCCAAAGATAGTGAATTGTTTTTGGTGTGTTTTATGAGTTTCTATTTTTGAATTTTTTGCTGCTTACATAAATTTTTTATTGTGAATGGGGTTTTGTAATTTAGGTTGAATTGAATGAGATTTGGCGGGTTAGTTATTGGGTTACGGTGGTGTAGTTGTTGTTGAATGATTATTGACTTACAGTGGTATTGTGAGAATTTGTGATGATGTGAATTGAATATTGGAGTTGAAATGTTGAAATGGTTATGGTGGTATGGTAGTATTGTGATTGGTGAATTGAATGAGACATTATGCTTATGGTTTTGTTTTGTGATTTGTGTGGTTGGATTAAAAATTGGAGATGAATTATTATTTCGTCGATTTATTTATGGTGTGGTTATAAAATAAAGATTGATTTAAGTTTATCCACTTAAGAGACATCTATGATAATTTATGATAAGTTTTTAGATGAATGAAATGTATGGCCTCATATGAATATATGATGAATTGAATTGATTGAATCATTCAATTGAAAGTTTGTAAGATGAAAGTTGAAAGTTGAAAGTTGAAACAACTTAAATTAAAATTTTAAACCGACAATATTAAAGATCTAAAATTGCAAAAGACTTAAATCATTAATTGACAAATTCTTAATATTTTTGAAATGGTATTTTATTGTTAGTATTTGAGTATTGACTATTGACTTTAGATAAATAAAGTAGTTGAGTATATAATTATGCAACTGTAAATTAATAATAATTCAGTTGTAATTATTATTTATTAATTGAGTATAAAATATGTTGAAATTGAATTATTTGGTAATATATATGTGTGGGATATCATAAACATTTATAATAGATAATGTGTGAAAGTAGTGACGTAATAAATGTATCCCAAAAAAAATTACTTTTGTTCAAATTGTGAACATGTTGTAGGTTCCAATCATTTATACTTAAACTTATTAATGGTGGTTAAAAATTGTAAAAGCAACATATATATTTAAGAACAAAATATAAAATGATGTATATAATATTATGGTTTGTTAGAAATGGAAAGAAGATTCAAAACTTTAAATAAGAAAAAAAATATTTTCAAAGAAGCAACTTGATTCTTATGTTATTAATATATAATATTATGGTTTGTTAGAAATGAAAAGAAGATTCAAAACTTTAAATAAGAAAAAAACATTTTCAAAGAAGCAAGTTGATCCTTATGTTATTAATATATTCTTCAACTTGATCATTATGTTATGAATAGATGTGTATGAAATGAACAATTGTATAAGAAATGGAAATTGTTTTATGAATGTTTTATGATTGTTGAAAATGGAAATTATTTTATGAATATTTTGTGATTGTTGGAAATGGAAGTTGTTAGAAATAGAAATTTTTGAAATTGGAAATTGTTTCATGAACGTTTTGTAATTGTTGGAAATGAAAATCGTTTTATAAATATTTTGTGATTATTGAAATTGGAAATTATTGGAAATTGGAAATTGTTTTATAAATGTTTTTTGATTATTGGAAATGGGAATTGTTGAAAATTGTTAGAAATGGAAATTGTTTTATGAATGTTTTGTGATCATTGGAAATGGAAATTGTTGGAAATGGAAATTGTTTTATGAATGTTTTGTGATTGTTGGAAATGAAAATTGTTGAAATAATGTTTTGTAATTGTTGGAAATGAAAATTGTTGGAGATGAAAATTTTTGGAAGAATGTTTTGTGATTATTGGAAATGAGAATTGTTATATGAATGTTATGTGATTGTTGGAAATGAGAATTATTGGAAATTGTTAGAAATGGAAATTGTTTTATGAATGTTTTGTGATTGTTGGAAATGGAAATTGTTGGAAGAATGTTTTGTGATTGTTGGAAATGGAAATTGTTGGAAGAATGTTTTGTGATTATTAGAAATGAGAATTGTTGGAAATTGTTAGAAATAGAAGTTGTTTTATGAATGTTGGAAATGGAAATTGTTGGAAGAATGTTTTGTGATTGTTGGAGATGACAATTGTTGGAAATTGTTAGAAATGGAAATTGTTTTATAAATGTTTTGTGATTGTTGGAAATGTGAACTGTTGGAAGAATGTTTTATATTGTTGGAAATGGAAATTATTGGAAGAATGTTTTGTGGTTGTTAGAAATGGGAATTGTTGGAAATGAAAATTGTTATATGAATGTTTTATGATTGTTGGGAATGGAAATTGTTGGAAGAATGTTTTTTGTTCCATTAAATTGAATTGTGTGTAATGTAATAATACAAAATGAGTTATATTATATATAATGGATATGCATATTGTGTAATGAAATTATGAGTTATGTATTTTGATATATGCATTCATTTATTTTTACAGATAAATAGAAGGAAGTTCAAGTACTGCTGATCAACTCACTTCAGGAAGATACAATGACCCAACTTGGGCTCATGCTGAATTGGTTCCCGGTATGAAGAACTATATTATTTGCTTGTTTTGTAACAAGTATTTGAAAGGCGGAGGAATTACCTGATTAAAAAAAATTTAGTTGGGGTTAAAAGAGAGGTGGAACCTTGTAAAAAAGTAAGTCATGATGTGAAGTGACAGATGAAAACATTGCTTGATTAATATCAATATAAGAGAGATAGAAGGGAAAGGTTGAATATTGAAATTAGTAGTGGAAGTTTGTTTTCTAGTTTCCATGGTGATTATGGAAATGTTGAAGGTGGTAGTGGTAGTGGTGGTAGTGGTACTGGCAGTGTTCCATCTCAGGCCCAAGAAGAAATACCTGAACCTGATGTGAGGAAGAGAAGAAGGTAGGTGGCTAGTTTCTTTGCACCATGAACAACCCCTACAGCCTAACCTTCAATTCGTAGTGCAATGCAATCAAGAAATGCAACTCACAATATTGATATGGCAGTAGCTAGATGGTGGTATGGTACAGATTCGTCATCTAATGATTCTCTATCTTATTATTATCAACCTATGATGGATGCAGTAGCCTCTTATGGTCCAGGATACAAAGGTTCTTCGATTGATGACTTAAGAGGTAAACTTTTGAGTTGTTTTGTTTTTGAAATTAGAAGTTATTTGGCTGAAAGAAGAGTAAATTGGGGTACTTATGGATATTCAGTCATGTGTGATGGTTGGACAAATAGGAAACAAGAGCCTATTATTAAATTTTTGGTTTATTCTACAAATGGATTTATGTTTTTGAAATCTATTGATGCATCTGGCCTTATTAGAAATACAAAGACTTTGTTTGAGATATTTGATGAAGTTGTGAATGAAGTAGGGCCAGAAAATATTGTTCAGTTTATTACTGACAATGATTCCGCTTATAAAGCGGCAGGAAAAAGGTTGTAGAATACGTATAATTCTTTTTCTTGGACTCTTTGTCTTGCACATTGCATTGACATATGCTGGAGAATATAGGGGATCCTAGGTATTTTCCTGTTATTGACGAGACTATGCAAAAAGCTAGAAAGATGACAAAGTACATTTATAATCGTGCATGGGTGTTGAATTTGATGAGAAAGGAATTTACAAATGGTAGGAATTTGTGTTGTCCTGCTGTGACAAGATTTTCAACAAATTTCTTATCACTTCAGTCTTTTGTTTCACCAAAGAAAGAGTTAAGACAAATGTTTACAAGTGATAAGTGGATGCATCTCAGCGGGCTAGGTCTAATGTTAGAGTGGAGGTTTGTAATATTATACTAGAAGATAGAGAATTTTGGTCTCAATGTTAATTTGTTATCCGAGTTTGTGAGCCTTTGATAAGAGTGCTTCACTTGGCTGATAGTGAAGAAAAGCCAACAATGGGTTATATTTTTGATGCCATAGAGAAAGCGACGGAAGCAATATGAAACATAAGCCTTCTTTGTGTACACCATATCTTTCAATCATTAATGAGAGAAGGAAAAGACAACTTTCTTCTTCGTCGTTTGCAGGTGGGAAATTTTTGGATCCTAGTGTTTATTTTAGATTGGATCTTAATAAGCAAGCTGGAGTTGATAGAGGAATGCTTTTAGCAATTACAACAATAGTTAACATTAATGCGATGCAAGATCTCTTAAGCTCACAAATAGAGCTTTATAAGTTGTCTTATGGGGATTTTGGAATGCCGATTGCTATTCGACAGAGGAAAACTTTCTCCAGGTATTAGTTATCTTCTTTTTCTATTTGTTGAAAATTAATTATCACTTTATTTTGTTTATAACTCTACTTTTGTTATCTTATAACTTACAATTTCTTAGTGGGATCAATTCAGAAATGGTGTTCTAGAATAGAAAAGGTTTGCAATTCAGATTTTAAGTCAATGTGTGAGTGCAATAGGCTGTGAACGAAACTGGAGCACATTTGAATTTATCCACTCCAAAAAAAGGAATAGATTGGAGCATAAATGGTTCAATGACTTGGTTTTTGTTCGATACAATTTAAAGCTTCGGGAAAGATATGTTATTATCATTATTCGTTTCAATATAATTTCTTATAATTTTCTAATAATTAAATTATATCCCTTTTTGTGATTGTTGGAAATGTGAATTGTTGAGAATTGTTGGAATTGAAAATTATTTTATGAATGTTTTGTAATTATTGTAAATGAGAATTGTTGAGAATTATTAAAATTAAAAATTGTTTTATGAATGTTTGGAATTGTGATTTGTTGGGAATTGTTAGAATTGGAAATTATTTTATAAATGTTTGGAATTGTGATTTATTGGGAATTGTTGGAATTAGAAATTTTTTTATGAATGTTTTGTGATTGTTGGAAATATGAATTGTTAGAATTGGACATTGTTTTATAAATGTGTTGTGATTGTTAGAAATGTGAATTGTTGAGAATTGGACATTGTTTTATGAATATTTTGTGATTGTTGGAATTGGAAATTGTTTTATGAATGTTTTGTGATTGTTGGAAATGAGAATTGTCGGGAATTGTTGGAATTAGACATTGTTTTATGAATGTTTTGTGATTGTTGGAAATGAGAATTGTCGGGAATTGTTGGAAATGAGAATTGTCGGGAATTGTTGGAAATGAAAATTGTTATATGAATGTTTTGTGATTATTGGAAATTAGAATTGTTGGGAATTTGAAATTGTGATATGAATGTTTTGTTATTGTTGGAAATGGAAATTTTTGGAAATTGTCGAAAAAGATATGTTATTATCATTATTATTTCGATATAATTTCTTATAATTTTCTAGTAATTAAATTTTATTGTTTACTATGAGCCTTAATAGTACAAGTAGTTCAACTGATTCAATTTCCATTGATAACATTGATCTTTTGGCGGATTGGGTTTCTGAAGAACCGAATTTGGTAGATGTCAATGACTTGGAAGATAATCTTGGATGGGAAAGCATTGGCATATCATTTGGTGCATTAAATTTAAATGATAATGATGATGAAGCTCCTCTGAATGATGAGAATTTTGTACCAAATGATAACTGAGGTAAGTGCAATTATAGCGAGTATCCTCCCGTTGACGATTGAATTTCGTTCCAGGTTATTTTTTCCTCTTCTTTTAATTTTATTTATATTTGATGTTTATTAGTTTATGTTAAATTCTACATATGTGATGTAATTGTAAATGTTTTTTTTTCAGGTTTAACTTTAACTTCATTGTTTCCTCGTCATGACGTAATTGTAATAGTTAAGGATATTTAATTATTTATTGTTCTTTTTATTGGATATTTTGATGTAATTATTATTTATTAAAATGATAAATTGTATTGTTGTAATATTTTAAATGCTTTGTATTATTCTTATTTTTATATTTGTATTATAATGATTGTCTTTTTTCATATTAATTGTGGTTATTATTTATATTTACAATATTTAAAATTTATTGTTATTTCATATTAAATTATTAATTGTAATTATTATTTATTATTATGATTTTTAAAAACAGAATTGATGTAAACTTGTAAGGTATGCAGTATATAACTGTATAATATACCAATGAACTATTTTGCAAAATTTATAAAATTTCAGGGACTATTTTATAAATTTAAAAAATTACCTGAAGCAGTACTCAGCATTGACCGGTACCGGTACAGTACTGTACCAGAACTCAATTCGACACCAAGTCCGGTACGGTATTCGCAATTTTGTTTGTTATGGTAAGAATTTTGAGGCAAATCGTTTACACTCGCAAGTTCTAAGTGCTTCGACGAAATTTACCTTGTCACTCTCTCAAAATGAAGTTCCAACTCAAGGAAACAACGTGGAGAATGAGCAGAATTGGTTTCTCAAAAGATTTGAATGTCCTACCAAGCATAATGAGAAAATTTACAAGTTCATGTTCTCGAGAGATGTTACTCACTTGGTCAGAGAGCCTAAAGGTTACAATTCAGAGTTGGCCACGCAAATTCGATGATTAAAAGTTTAAAAAGTTCAACCGATATTAAGTAATTATAAAATAACTAAAGGTTGAATAAAATTAAAAGTTTTGAAATATGCATGAAAGAGATTATACTTACCCATTGAAAAATTTAAATTTTAGTAAAAAAAGCAATTATTAAACAAAAATTTATAAGAATTTATTAATTAATAAAATTAACCGATAAATTAATCAATTAATCAATTTTTAACAATAAAAATTATTAGATTAAATTGAACCGAAAAATTAGACGGTTTAAGATTTTTTCAATTATGTAACATACCACTCTCAAAGAGCATAATCCTGAACATACTAGAGGATATTCGAGAACATACTCTACGGAAATGATACATTATGACGATCAAATTAACTAGATCTTAGACATTGAACGTATCATAAGCATTCAAAATATTCATTTCTTCCCATTTCTTTCACAAATATCTAAGGTCACATATGACAACATAAATCAACATCCATCATAGACATCACACATCAGATTTGAGTTCAATCTCAGTACAAAAATATATTACAAAAGTTACACATTAGAGATATTGTGTATCATGATATAGGATGCTAATGCAAAAGACTTAACTAGACTCCGCAGATTCATCAGACCTTTGAGTCATTCGTCCCCAAAATGTAAATACTAAACTTCTACTAGATTGCTTTAGTAGCTAGAACTCCCCTGAACCTAAAAAAAATGTTACAATCTTGATGAATTTGCAAACTCAGTGAGTGAACTATCATCGATGCACTCATACAAGTAATATCACAATTCATTACACTTCAACAAGTATATCATATAAGCCAGTATTGCATATCACATCACATTCTCCATTAACTTCAGCTGTGTTTCACTATTTCAAAGCAATTCAATAAATCATTTCAATTCAATCACATTGTGCATGTAGGGATGCACATGCAAATGCACATATGTTTTCATGCTTATTTTGTTTTGTTGTGACTAAGTGCCTATTAACGCAATCTATTGTCCCGTACCTGTTGTGGGTATGGAGTTCATGACTGGCCCATACCTATTATGGATACCGAGTCCATGCTATCGGAGCCTGAGGCTTTTTTTCATAATTATGAGCTCAAGCTTTTTTCTGTACATTGGTCACTCTAGTCACAACTCCTTTATCTGATCAATGTATCATTTCATATGCTATGCTTTTATTACCTTTCATTTCGGTGTGCTTATGTCATATAACTGACTCCTCGAACCTAAGTCCAGCATTTATCAATCAGTTGTACATGCATTTCATGTTAAACATACAATTTACATAGAAGCACATATAAGTGAGTTTACACATCTAAGTTGACTCACAGTACACTCCATAAATGCTATTGCCTCGATGTTCTGGTAATGTCTAGATGTTGACGATCACCTTGCGCATCTATTGTCATGCAATACATACACACATAGTTCACAAATCACTCAGTTGTTTAATCATATAAATATACAATCATGCACAAATATATGTTTCATGTTTCAATGCACGCTCAATTGAGTTTTCGAGTATGTATTCTTATGCATAGATCTTGACAATTCAATGTGTGCTTATACACCCTAAGACCATTCAAACATTACAGCTTGTATACTATCATTTTGTAATCAGGTTTATACCTTTAAGTTAGCTTGATTTACTTCAAATCCATCAATCATACATTACACTTATCCTTTTACATTTTCATAATAAAAAAGCCTCTTATAACAAACACACAATTGTTACTTTAAATCTGGAATTTCAATAAGCTAGAATTATACATTCACCAATTTTTTTTCCAGTAATATATATTCATACATTTATCCAATTCTCATTCATAATTACCCTATTTTTTTTCAATGCTCATTCATCCATACCTTATACACATTACTCATGTTCTTAAGATCATGTTTGCATTAAAATAACACATTTATTCCTTTAATAAATCATAATGTCCAGGTTTAAATACAATCATATCAAAACAGTCCATTCTTTAGGTTGTGACATCAATTAACTACATAAACTTATCAAGCTCTTAACCAATTAATCAAGCACAATTTAGGCTCATTCCTAGACTTAATCAAGTCCAAATATACTAATTTAGAGTGAATAATCTTAGCTAGTTCGACATGTATACAAGGATGAAATTAAAATTCCAGAATTTGTCATCAACATCCCTAATGTGTGTAATTTTACTACCTTCAATACTTCACGAACTTTATAAGCTTAGAGACATTACTAACACCTGAAAATTTCCAGATTTAATGTCCTTTAGCCCTGGCTTGGATTGAAGGAAAGCAAGAGAAAAGAAAGAAAGAGAATTGAACTTCTCTTGGTTTCCACCGTTTGGACAAAAATAAGCAAAAGGAAAGTGAGAGATTGGAGAGGAAACTGAGGAAAGTTTGGGCCAAATATGTTTCTCGTCAAATTGGTGGGAAAGGAGGAGAAATCCAAGACAAGAGAACCCCAATATATGTAAATTACCATAGTATCCTCATTTAACTCAACAAAAGGACACACTCTCAGCCACAATTTTTCCCACGCAGAACACAACCCTCCCGCCTTTCTTCCTATTTTCTTCTGCACAACTCCCGCCAAAGAGGTAAGGTTGATTAATCCCTTG
>JAOQMS010000179.1:38823966-38834974 GCA_027563885.1 Erythroxylum longipes | reverse complement strand
AATTGATATGTCTCATTTAGGTTAATTGTCTTTTCATATAGCCATCTTAGAGACAAATGAGAAGAGTCTCATTTATTGGCTTCTTTATGAATGATTAAAGAATGAAGTGATGCATTTGATGCAAATTTCTTCTTTCTTTTCATAAAAACTGAAATTGAGAAGGTGTAAGAAGGTGCTCTTGCATTTTTGACTCTCTCTCTCCTATCTTGCATGTTATCGACAAAAATTGCATCAGAAGTGTCTTAAAAATTGGCTTCTTTCTTTTAAGGAAAAAATCTCTTCAAGTTTTCTTCTCCTTTCCCGCTAAAGGATCTTGTTGACCAAGTTGTCCAAGAAGAACAAGTGGTAGATCGGATTGGTCGAGGATATAATATCGAGAACAGGATAGAATAATGAGAAGAGGATACATCTTTTAGGAGAGGATACATTACCGAGGATAGGATAGCATAGTGAGGAGTTAAAGCTGTAGCAAAGGAGTTAGTAATATAATTTCTACCACCTTGTTCTTATGTTTATTATCCTTATACCATATCATGTATGGCTATGCATGTTAATTTGGTTATATTGCTTCTGTTGTAATTTTGATTTCTAAAAAGTTTTGAAATCTACCATTTTATCCAAATCAAGTATGCTTTATTTTTTCGATCCAACAATCTCATGCATAGTTAATCACTTCTACTTCATTTCCTCTTCATTCTCTCCTCAATTACATGTTAATATCAACCATTAAAACAATAAATAAATCAGTGTTCATTAATCATATAAAAACAGAACATGATCACTATCATTCACTAACACTCACAATTCTTTCTTCTTCTCATTTTAAGAACATTACTTAAACCGCTTTCTTAAGCATAAATTTCACCTTCATTTTACCCTTAATTCACAACCTATTTCATTTACATAACAACCTATAATCCATGTTTTTCATACTCTTAAAATAGAAAATATTCATATCCATTCATTTATTAACATTTTTTCACACTTTCATACACCATTTACACTATTAATCCATCCATAAGACAGCTTATAACATATCGTTTATCATTTAGACGAAACAGAACATCAATATATATTTCTTCTTTAACGTATCATCACTCTTCAACCACCATTATCATGATCATTTCACCTCTTAAACTATCATCAAACACATTTCTATCAAGCAAGCCATGAAGAAAAATGTGCTACTGACTTGAGTAATTCAAAGCTTCATCAATCACTATGAAACCCTAGCTTTCCATGCATATATGATCATCATCATTTAAGGAGAAAAGGTTAGGTTTTCTTTGTAACAAGATGAAGAGATACAATAAAATCTTTAAATGGCTAGATAAAGGATGATAGCAAATCAATGTTGAGAGTAGGGTTGGTGGGAAAGTGTCATGAAATGGAGAGAAGAAAATGAAGAATAGAGCATTTAGTGAAAATGAAAGAAGAGATAGTCTTGCAAAAAAGAAAGCATTGTGAATGTTTAAACTTGGTGGGTGTCATGCCAAATGTTATGACGCTCACCACATAATTAATCAAATTAATATGATATTTGCTTAAGCTACCATTTGATTCTTAATAATCAGTCTACTCGTCACCTAGTTTCTAATCCAATTGTCTCCCAATTTTCTATGACAGTTATTATTAAATCCTAATGTCACTTATCAATAATTTCTACTGGCATGTGTCACTTATTTCTATTACCACGAATCAATTTATCTTGTCACTTGACATTTTTCCTAGTCCAAAAATACCTTAATTTCAGAAATCTCCCAAATTTAACAAATAAAATATAAATTATCAATTATAATTTATCAAGCAAAGTTCAAGACAATAAACTTCACAATTCACATTATGATCACTTTAAATCTTTCATAATCTGGAAGAATGTCAATTGAGCACATAAACAGTTTTTGTAATGTGTACAAAAAATTAATATTTCACGTGTATGTATGCTTATGCTAGTGATATGCATGTAAATGTAATGCATTTCCAATTTTCTCAATGATATTCCTCATATACAGTAATTTAGGGTTCTAACCCTCAGTATGAGAAAACGGGATATTACAAACTTCCTTAGTGTAACAATTTGTCACAGCCATATGAGCAGTAAGCTAGTCCAAACCTAAAATAAGGTCTATCTCTTTCAACTATAGTACTATTAAATTGACTTTCAATTTAGCCTGGTCAACTCGAATAATACACCCTTTACATACTTCTCCAATCACTAAGTATGACCTACTAAAGTACTCACCTTTAAGCCAAATACCAACATGTGTCTCACACAATACAATTGAGATGCTAGATGTGGGGCAATAAAAGAATGCGTAGATCCTGGATCTAACAACGTAAATGCTTCAAGATTAAAGACATGTAACACACTTGCAACAATATCTGGGGAACTTTGTGCCTCTTATCTAGTAATGGCAGAAATCCTGGCGTGGGAATGTGGTTGGTTACTCCGTACTTCAGTCCTAACACTAGGACCTGCTAAGATTGCTTTACCCCTACCTTTGCCTCACTGTCCTGCTCTATTGGACAGTCATCTCTGTTACTGATTCTCCTCTCACTCCAAACTGTGCTCCTAAAGTTGTTGGATAGTCTCTAATCTGATAAGGAGCCATAATGTAAACGAGCTCTCTATACCTTCTAACATACTCCACCATTTCTTTTTCCACAATGTTCACAACCCAAAATTTGTTATGTTTGTTTATTATAAGTCTACCTTGCAGATGCCAAGCCTCTACCACCACCAAAATGAGTAGAGCCGCCTCTAGGTTTAAACATTGATTGCCTTGATCTAGACTGTTATCGTGTTGGTCTATTTTGGCATTAACTAAATCTTCTGCCAGAGTTAGCTTGAGACTCACCATGCCTCTTAGACCTGAACTCTTGTCTATACTCTCCTTATTCATCCTTTAGTAACTATTCAATCAGAATTCAAGTAGATCATAGCTCTATAAAACTATTTATATTTGTAATAGCCAATTTTTTCCTGATCCCTATATTTAAACCGCCTACATTTATCTTCTTCAATAGAGATCAAAGTAGTAGTATACCCTGATAGTTGATTGAATCGTACCTCATACTCAGCTATAGTGAGATTTCCCTATTTTAGATTAAGAAATTCTTTCATCTTCCTGTCCAAATAGATCTTTGACATGTAATTATCTTTAAAGACCTTTTGGAAGTCCTTCCATGTCAGTCTGCAAGGTCGGGTGAAACTACCTGAAACTTTCTTCCACCACTGATAGGCTGAACCTTGAAGTAATGAGACTACATCGTCAAACCTCTCATTAGGCTCATAGTCCATCTAGTCAAACACTCTCTCTCTATTCTCTCCAGCCAACCCTCTTCCTTAGTAGGATCTGTACTTCCTCAGAAGTTTACAGCACCCTGCTTCCTAAGTTTATCGTAGATCTATACTTCTCTCCTCCTAGGTACTCTCTAACGTATTTGCTCAGACTGGGTTTAGGGGACTCTTTAGTCGCTCTTATTGACTCAAGATCTGTAGATTCTACGACACAATCTCCTATAGCAGATGACCTATAACAAACAATAATAGTGATCACTATATGGGTCTCTTACTATATGCCATGTTGCAATGCTCACATATGTCCCTAAAGATGTCAAATCATGCTAATATATAGTGATCACTATATGGGTCTCTTACTATATGCCATGTTGAAATGATCACATATGTCCCTAAGGATGCCAAATCTTATACCAAATTTATAAGATACCACTCCTATAGAGCATAATCCTTAACATACCAAAGGATATTCGAGGACATATTCTACAGAAATGATATATTAGGATAATTAAATTAACTAGATCTTAGACATCAAATATATCATAACCATTCAAAATATTCATTTCTTCCCATTTCTTTCAAAAACATATAAGTTCACATATGTCAACATAAATCATAATCCATCATAGACATCATAAATCAATTTCGAGTTCAATCTCAGTACAAACACATATTACAAAAGTTACACAATAGAGATAATCTGTATCATGATATAGGATGCTAATGTAAAAGACTCTAACTAGACTCTGGAGATTCATCTGATCAGACCTTTGACCCATTTACATCCCTAAAATGTAAGCGTTAAAGTTCTGTTGGATTGCTTTAGTAGCTAGAACTCCCATGAACCTAATAAAAAATGTTGTAATTTTGATGCGTTTGTGAACTTAGTGAGTGAATCATCATCGATGCACTCACAGAAGTCATATCACAATTTATTACACTTCAATAAGTATATCATATAAGCCAGTAATGCATATTATATAACATTCTCCATTGAATTCAATTGTATTTCACTATTTCAAAGAAATTCAATAAATCATTTCAATTCAATCATAAGATACATGTAGGGATGCATATGCAAAAGCACGTATGTTTTCATTCTCATTTTGTTTTTTTATGACCAAGTTCCTATCAAAAAAATTTGTTGTCCTGTACCCATTGTGGGTTTTGAGTTCATGGCTAGCCTATACCCATTATGGATATCGAGTCCATGCTATCGGAGCCTAAGGTTTTTTTTGAAATTCTGAGCTCAAGCTCTTTTCTGCACATCGGTCACTCTAGTCACAACTCCTTTATCTGATCATTCATTTCAATATGATGGGATTAATCATTTCATATTCTATGCTTTTATTACCTTTCATTTTGGTGTGCTTATGCCATGGAACTGACTCCTCGGACCTAAGTCTGACATTTATCAATCAGTTGTACATGTATTTCATATTAAACATACAATTCATATAGAAACACATATAAGTGAGTTTACACATCTAAGTTAACACAAGACACTCCAGAAATGTTATTGCCTCTATGTTCTGGTAATGTCTAGATGTTTATGATCACATTATGCGTCTATCGTCATACAATATATACACACATAGTTCACAAATCACTAAGTTGTTTATTCATATAAATATACAATCATGCACATGTATATGTGTCATGTTTCAAAGCATGCTCAATTGAATTTTTAGGTATGTATTCTTATGCATAGATCTAAACTATTCAATTTGTGCTTATACACCCTAAGACCATTCAAACATTACAGCTTGTATGCTACCATTTTGCAATAAGATTTATACCTTCAAGTTAGCTTGATTTACTCCAAATTCATCAACCATACATTACACTTATCCTTGTACATTTTTATGATAAAAAAGCCTCTTAACACACAATTGTTACTTTAAATATGGAATTTCGACAAGCTAGATCTATACATTCACCAAACTTTTTCCAGCAATATATATTCATACATTTACCCAATTCTCATTCATAATTACCCCACGGTCTTCAATACTTCATGAATTTTACAAGCTTAGAGACATTACTAACACCTGAAATTTTCTAGATTTAATTTCTTTTAAAGTTACTTCATTTTAAGTTAATATAACTTCCATATTGGTGACACTAAGGCTTACAAAATTCTGCTCACTTATGTCATTAATAGCCACTTTTTACAGACATACCTACAGCTCTAATTTTCTAGATTCGAAAACACCTTAATAACACCTGTCTTTAGTATGAATTCCTTATCAATTATACTTCAAATTCCAACTTAAATCATCTATAAAACAACCTATAAACTATTGTTTTTGTACATGTAAAAACAGAACAGAAAATTACCCACTCATTCTTCATTTTGTAGCACATCTTTAACACCAACACCACATTCAATCCACCCCTAATTAGCCATAACAAAATTCAACTAACATATACCATAATAGGTCATTATTTCACTTACTTGATTAGCTTGAATGCCACCTCAAAAGTCAAGCTTGCTTAACCTCACATGCAAGAACAATTTAAGAACATTGAGAGAGTATGATGGGTTTGGCCAAGACTAGAAAATGAAGACAAAATTTTGACAACAAGATATGTATCAACGTTAAGCCTCTTTAGCTCTCTTTATGAAGGATTTTGCATGGTTTTAGAGAGTTACTGGGTAGAACTAAGGCTGAAATTCAAGGTTGTGGGTGAGATGAAGGTTTCGACAATGAGAGGGAGAAGACGGAGAGTATACGGTAGCTGAAATTTCAAAAACAAGGAAAATGACCATGACTTCTATATATATGGTGTGAAATGAGTGGTCTTTATCTAAAGACACTTGTCATGTAATTAAGTAAGCTACAAGTCCTCCTTTCTGTCTACCAAATGTCACTTAATTTCTAAATCATTTTTCACTTAATTCTCCTAGCCTTTTGTCACTCATTTGATAGGCTTAGTCATCCTAAATTTTCGTATGTCAACTTGTCTTGCCACTTGAAATTTTTCCTAGGGTAAATATACATATTAATTTATCAATCTTCCAATCTTGACAATTAACTCTGAATTGCTAATTGTAATCCATCAATTCTTTTTATTGTTAACCCAAAATACAAGACATTAGAAATGCACAATCGTGTCACAATCATTTTGAAACTTTCATACCCCAGAACATGTCAATTGAGGGCACATAAAATCTTTGCATTTTTTCAAATAATAATTCAGGTGCATACGCTAATATTATGCATGTAAATGAAATAATAAAATTATCGCCTAAATGCACCAAATTAATTTTATAATGATGTAACTCATGTGACTCAGTATTCTAACAATCTAACCCTCAATAGTTTTGGAGATCGGCTATTACAGTAAGAGTTTCACGAGTTAATGTTAATAGTGAAATTTGGCATTGTATGCAACAAATATAAATACAAAACTATCAAGTGTGTTATTTTAAATATGAAATATTCTTTTCCACAGTCCCTATTTTTTATTGAAGAGCCTCGCTCATCCATTTTCTTTGTAATCTGTTGCTAGGTCTGAATTGCATCTTGTTTTAGGGCTTAGTTTGTTATGTATTTCAGTGTTAATTTAATCATTTAGTATGTGTTTAGCTTAGAGTTGTGTTAGTTTGTTAATTAATTGTGTTTAAGTGTTGTTTATGGGTTGGTCTAGTCTTTGAGCTTAAATACTATATTTTTTAGGTACCTTGATGTGTTTGTTAGTATTTCAGGGTCAACATCGAAGAACAGAGAAGTTTTGGAAACATTCGGGCTGAAACAATGGCCCACGATTGTGGTATAATAGGCCATGATCGTGACAAAAGCATTGGAGCTAGCCCACAATTGTGGCCCGTATGCCATGATCATGACAGAAGGGTTGGATATCTCTCGCGATAATGGCATGTAGGGGCATAATTGTGGCATACGTCAGGCAAACATGCATACAAGTAAAAAACGTCAAGTTTCGAGAGATTTTTCAAACCTTTTCAACCTCAAAAAAATCTTAGGGTTGCTCAGAACACAAAAGGTATTTAAAGAACAAGAAGAACATAGAGAGGGGGCTTTTGCATCAGCCACCAATTGAGAAACCCTACAGAGAGTGCATCAAGAGAATGGGAAAGAGAAGAAGGAAGAGCGACGTGGAAAAGAAGTCTACGTGAAGTACTTCCCAGAATAGGAGATTTCTCGCCATTGCTGCCTCCGTCATCCGTTCCAATTTTATTTCTAGTTTTGTTTTGAATTTTATTAATTTATATAATTGGGATAGCCATTGATGAATAAAATTTGTGAATGTTGAGGAGTGTCTAAACTCATTTTCTGGTTGTTTTATTCTTGATTTAATGAAATTCGATTGATTGTGTTTTTATTATATTAATTGTGATTTAAATTCTACACTTGCATAATTCAGTGATAAACTGAGAGAGCGAACCGAGTGAAAATCATTAAATTGGCCTAACAAGAGCTAGGTAATTTGATAGAATAAGAATTAAATCAAATTGGTAATTTGTGAGAAGAGAGATCTTGCATAGGATTCCCGGTAGCTTTTAGACAACTTCAAATCTTATTAGGGTTTTGGATAGATTGTTAATTGAGAGATTGCAATTCCTATAATTTTATTAGGATTTATTAATTAGGGTTAATGGTTATAACTTAGAGATAGTAATCAACACTAGGATCGTTTAGAACCGATAACCCAGTAACTCATAATCAATTAGGTTAACATTAAAGATAAATAAAATTCCCCTTTCTCTCAATTGGAAGTTCTTTAGGTTAACTCTTGATTAGGTGTTGCAGCTGCTATTTTGTTATTATTTCGTAATTGATTCTTGAAATTGAGTGCCTGATTGAAATAAATTCTTGTCTTAATTTTGTTCATTCTGAATTATTGCGAATCATGTTGGCCTTAGATTTTAGGATTAGATTAACCCTCCTTATGGGATCGACACCTTAGTTACTACGTGAACGAACCATGCGCGTGTGGAGTATCGAGGTTAAAATATTAAAACTTATTGATATCGAAAACTTGTGATCATCTGTGAGTTGTCTGTCTATCTAAGTAAGTTGTCCAACTAATGTCTACCACATGTGTTGCTATAATATTGAGGTTGAAATATTAAAACTTATTCATATCGGAAACTTGTGATTAAGTTTTTGGCGCCGTTGTCAGGGAGGTGATTAGTTTAGTCCTATAGTTTAAGGTGTTAAGTTAGTTATAAATTTTTGTTTTCGTTCTTTCTTTTCTATTTTTGAAATTGTGCTCTTACATGAACACAAAAGTCACGAGATGTTCGTGATGTTGTGTAGCTGAAACTTTAAATTTAGACATCACTCGACTATAACAAATCATTAGTAAAGCTTGGCTAGAATGGAACATGCAATTTTTTAAGTTAAAATTTACCATTTTACCCTCTATCCATCTATATATTCATTTATAACTTCACTTTCATTTTGACTTTATCTCTCTAGATTTTAAACCTCCAAACACTCACTTCTCTCAATCAAATTTACAAGTTTCAAATTTCTTCTAATTTTTACTTACTCACAAACCAACATGTCGCGCATTAAGTAATCAGCTTGACAGGATCAATCGTCAAGACTAAACCAAGTCTTGACACAAGGGAGAAGGAACAGAGCATTGAACGTTGAAGCACCCTTCTCGATTTGCATAGAGGAGGAAGGTGTTTGTTTTCCATCCTCAATGCAAAACAAATTGTAGTCCCTAAATGTTTTGATTTTGAAATGCTTGATAGGTTAGAACTGCGTGATAGGGTAGAGAACTTATCTGAAAGAATTCAATGGCCAAATTCATACATTTCCAATTTTTTGTATACTAGGAGCTCAATTTGGAATACTTTACTTCCTTGTCCTATGAAGTAAAGAACCCTAAAGAAACATGGTTTAGGTTACAGGGACAAGCTTATGAACTGAACATAGAAATTATATGCGATATTTGTGGGTTCTCAGAGTCTTCCATTATCGATCAGCACGATGATTTTCATGCTTCTCGCTGTTGGAACAAGCTCACTAGGTTAGAGAAATTTGATGCCAAAAATTCCCACAACAACATAATAAGGACCCATGGGCACTTGTTGTTGCACAAATTCATGTGTCAACTAGTTTTTGATAAATCAGAAACCAACGAGTGTTCAACAAAGGAACTCTTTATGTTGCGGGCACAGAATGCAGTATTCCAGTGTATACCTCCACACATGTGCTGAACGCTATTGTTACGACTCCACGTAAAAGGAGCAACAATTTAGGTATGGGGTACCTAGTGTCTGTCATTGCTAAGTATTATGGTGTGGACTATAGTAGTTTAACTGTCCTTCTCTTAGACTTCTTAAATCATAATCATTTATGGCGTGCTGAAATCCTTAAGTCCCATAACATGAAACTTTGGGATATCAGTCAAAAGAAGCATGTAAAGATCAAATCTAGTCAAGCGAGTTCGAGTACAGCACCACCTTAGTAGATAGAAGAGGACTTTACTAGTGAAGAGTTCGGAGAGGAACAAGAGATAGAAAAACTAGGTTGGAAGAAAGTTCTGGATACAATCTCCGCAAAAAACAAGGCAATTACAGATACACTTACAAAGAACTCCAGAATGATGAGGGAGATGGCCCAAACGTAATGACATCAGAGTCAAGATATACGTCGTATCCGTCGATATTTTGAGGGTCAGGACATTCAATTGCCACCTCCAACACCATCCCACCACCATCTCCATAAGATTTTGTCTAATCCTCTTTCTTTGTAAATTTAGTTTGCATTTTGTATTTTTTTGTTCGTTTTACTTTAGGTTATGTTTCTTTTTTCCTTATATGTTTATTTGTGCCCTTTCTCACATTGAGGACAATGTGTTGTTTAAGAGTGGGGATGGTTATGTGTTTTGCTTTGTATATGATTGTGCATATGGTATGGTAGTTGTTAGGTTGCATTTTGTTAATTGTTTGAATGCGTCAATAGCTTACATGGATTGGAATTGATTTAATTTTTAACATGATTTATTAGGTTGTGAAGAATTATTAGCTCGCAAAAATTAGTGAATTGGGGCCTTTGGCTAAATATGTAGCTTAATTAGGATTTAAGTGTGAGTTTTTCACCCTCTAAATAGTCACTTTCATTCATAATTTGAGGCCTTTCAACTTAAGTAGCTTTACTAGTAATTTTCATAGAAACGAGTAGCTAAAACAACAAGGTAGGCAATATAAAAAAATCATGCTTGTTAAATAAATAACTATTCTGTTGACATTTGGGCTATGAATAGAGCTAGTAGCCAGTTGAGAACGTGATATAGCTGAGTAACTAGATTGACATGCATCACAAATGTGTGCCTTCGAGTAAAAAGTTATATTGACATCTTAACTAAGTAGCTTAATAAAAATATGACTTAGTCGAGGAACCGGATCGACATTCATTACCAATGTTTGCCTCCACATAAAAAGACTAAGTCCATGTTCAATTAATTAATTAATTAAAATGAAAAATGTGTTTTAAAAAAAACTACCGAACTTGTAATAGCTTGACCTTTCATGAAAATGTACGTAGGAGTAGTTACAGAGTCTGAATAACCAAAGAATTATTAATGTGTGTGTGCAATTGAAAAAGGTAAATAAATTAACACCTGGATCTCGATTAATTTGTGTATCTTGTTCAAACCCTTAGACTTAGATTTTGCATGTTAATGGTTTAATATAACTTGAATGATTGTGTTTAAACTTAAATT
>JAOQMS010000179.1:38758307-38780043 GCA_027563885.1 Erythroxylum longipes | reverse complement strand
AATTATTTCTATCAAATTAAATATATATTACAAATATTTAATTATTAAAATTTTCTGATGGTTATAATTTAAATATATATTTTAAAAAATTAAATTAAATAATTTACCGACGGAAAAACCCACAATTTCCATCGGTAATGGCCAACTCTTCACCGACGGAAACCACCATATCGTCGGTAAATTTACCGACGGAATTAAAATATTCCGATGCTAAATTTACATACGGTTTAGGAACTTACCGTCGGTAAATTTAGCGTTAGAAAATTATAGCCCGTCGGTAACTTACGGACTGAAAAAGTTGCCGACGAAAAAGTGTGATGGTCGGCAACTTTTTCGTTGAAATTACCAACGGTAATGTCGTTCCGTCGGTAAACTTACCGATAAAAAATTTCTTTACCGTTGGTAAGATTAGCTACGGCCCAATCTACGAGGTTTTTGTCTGTCGGTAAATTCCATCAGTAATGTTTAATACCGACGGAATATTTATCTTTTTCGTCGGTATTTTTCGTCACTAACTCACAATTTTCTTGTAGTGACACAAACTTATGGATTGGATTATTATGAAACTTTTTCTCCTGTAGCCAAAATGTTTTCTGTTTGCTTCTTTTTATCTGTGGTTGTCATTTGCCAATGGCCTCTCTGTCAATTGGACATTAAAAATGCCTTTCTCTATGGTGAGCTTGAGAAAGAGATTTATATGGAACAACCACCTAGATTTGTTGCTCAAGAGGGGTCTAACTTAGTGTATAGGCTTCATCACTTTTATATGATTTGAAACAATCTTCTGGTGCTTGGTTTGGATAGTTTAGTCATGTTGTTCAAGAGTTTGGTATGATTCAATGTGAGTTTGATCATTCTATCTTCTATAAATATACATCATCAGAACAATGTATCTATTTGATTGTCTATAAAGATGATATTGTCATTACTGGAAGTGATCATCGTGGGATTAAACAATTGAAGACACATATGTTCCATCATTTTTAGACAAAAGATTTAGGTTTACTCCGATACTTCTTTGGTATAGAAGTTTCTCAGTCTAAATCTAATATTGTACTCTCCCAGAGAAAGTATACATTGGATATTCTATAAGAAACAGGGACGTCAGACTGTAGACTTATAGACTCTCCTAAGGATCCTAATTCAAAGCTTTTATCTTATTAGGGGGAGCCACTTGCTCATTTTGGCAGATATCAGAGATTGGTAGGAAAACTTAATTATCTTACCATCACATGACATGATATTTCTTTCTCTCTTAGTGTTGTTAGTCAATTCTTACAAGCTCTATGTGATAATAATTGGGATGCAGTCATTTGAATTTTGAGGTACATTAAGGGTGCACCAGGAAAAGGACTATTATATGAAAACGGGGGTCATTGACAAATTATTGAATACTCTGATGCTGTTGGGCAGGTTCTCCATCTGATAGGCATTCTACTTTAGGATTTCATGTTCTTGTTGGAGGAAATCTTGTATCTTGGAAAAGTAAGAAGTGAGACGTTGTTGTCATATCAAGTGCAGAAGTAGAATATCGTGCAATGGATCTAGCAACTTGTGAGCTTATTTGGTTGAAGCAATTAGTTTATGAGTTAAAATTTACAGAAGTATCACAGATGAAGTTATTGTGTGATAATTAAGCTGCTCTCCATATTGCTTCTAATCTAGTAATTCATGAAAGTACCAAACGCACAGAAATTGATTGCCATTTTATTCGAAAGAAAATTTTGTCTGATTGCATCACTACTAGTCATGTCAGTTCAACCAATAAACTAGCAAACATCTTAACCAAATCTCTTAGAGGTTATCGTATTGAATTTGAATGTAACAAGCTTGGTGCATATGATTTATATGCTTCAGCTTGAGGGGGAGTGTTAAGTTGTATATAGTTGTATAGTGATAAAATAGGAAGTTATTTACTGTTATGGATTGTGTTTCCTATTCTAGGACTATGTATCACTATTTATGCATGTATTTTTGATCAAAGTATCTACAATGATAATAAGATTTCTTTGAGTTTCATAGTGGTTATAAGTGAAATTCTTAGGAATGGGGTTAAAGTAGTGGTTATCCAAATTATGGCAAATCCTTTTCTGAGTCATTAGGCATTGGGAACTTTTCCTTCTAACCTCTTCTTTTTTCTTTTTAATTTGTTTTTATTTCACAACAATATGTTGCATGGTAGATGCCTAAGTATTTAATGTATATGTATATATATAGTTATACATTATACTTACAAATATCAACTTAATCTCAAAACTCTATTTTAATTATAAAATAAAAAATTAATGTTAAATAAGGTTTAAAAGTATAATTTTGATGATAACAAAATATATTTCTCCTAATGTTTTTATCTTTAGTGATATTAATAACTTAATATGTGAAAGATTCAAGTTTAATGAAAGAGTAGAGTGAATAAAAGAGCCAATTGAATTAATTAAAAAATCGAATGATGAGGAAAATGAAAAAAGTGGAGCTCATATGCAATTTAAATGAAGACTTGAGAATAAGAAAGAATTAAATAGATTCAAATTTAAACAATTGTTGTAATCCTTCTAGTAACCTTCTCTTAATCATTTTGATGAATTAGAGACGTAATAATTACATAATTATTTGCATATAAGTTATAATTTATATATGTTTAATAATTAAAAGAAAATTTATTTTGATCTAAAAGTACTCTTGATCTTAAAAAAACTTCTTTTAGAAGTTTTGAATTAATTTTTTAATCAAGTTTTTATCAAAAAAGTATATTTTGATCCTTAAAATAAAAATTTGAAAAAAATTATTTTCAAGTGCATTAGTAGATAAATCTAGGTTAATAGTCGAGCAATATTAAACTTTTAGATACACTAATCGACCAATACAGGTGAGTGGTTAACTAATACTTCTTACAAGAGAATGAAACATTGAAAAAGAGAGCATTACTTTTAAAGAGTCATTATATAAGTTCTATGTAATGTAAGGATTACAAAAATGAATAGTATGCTTAGAGTTCAAAAGAGTTCAAATGAAAGGAATATCAACAATCAATATCACCTCTATGGATACCAAATAAGAAACATCAATACTATCTTAAATGATTAATTTCAAAAGAAAATTTCTAAGAGCCCTCACATGAGCCAAGTAAAGTGTTGCATACGACTCATATATATAGGTGCACAATCATGGAGTATTTCAAGAAGAAAAATGGTTGTCTTATTTGAAAATATATTTTTGAAAGATTTGAAATAGAACATATTATAATCTGTATTAAACAAAGGGAGATTCCAATTGATATTTTGATGATAATAAAATATAAGTCATTAATATTATTAATGACTTTATTATTTGGATGAAAAGTAATGTAAGAATAAAATTTAACCATAAACTCAAGAAGATAATTCATGAAGTTAATAAATAAAAGTTAAAGTTTAAAACTATCAAAGATAAGATCACATTAAGAATAAAAGAAGATTGAGGCATATCAAGGTCATTCTATATTTTGTAATGTTAATTATGATCTCATTTAGTTAATTTGATAATCTTAAAGCCCCACTATATATAAACATTTTTACCTACTTCATTACATTAGTCTTTTCATTGAAGCTTTTATTCTTAAAGAAAAAAACCTTTTAATCTTTCAAATATTCTTTTGAAGGATATTTTGGAACTTTTTTAAAATTATAATTAGCTTAAAAATTTAAGTTTGAGGTTTTAAAGTTGTTAAAGTTGGTCAACCAATACAAGTTAGCTGTCGATTAATGTAACTTAAATATGTAATAAGTGAGTTTGTTAACACGTTGATAGAATAATATGGTGATGTGGTCAACCAATGTCCTTCCAAAGGACATAATGGTCAACCAATATCGTTGAGTAGTCGACTAATATGAAATGACTAGCAAATTTTGTGTATCGAATGCACATTGATTGATCATAAGTTAGGTTAAACTTTTAACTTTATTGTTTATTGGCATAATGATCATTTTTTAGATATTAGTCGACCATTAAAACATATGAGTTAATCGATATGTCCTTCATATAGCCCCTCTACACTTGTAAAAATCATAGATAATGAAAAGGTCTCCAAGCTAATGGAAGAATTATAACCTCAAAAAAATATTAACTTCTTTGAATAGTAGGGTCGTGCACATCTTATTTTATATATTAGTAAGAAATAAAATTAATACTCTATATGTGAAATGGATATGAAATTTAACATATATTAAAATTAAACATTAAGGCACAAATTAAGTTAAATAATAAAGCGAGCATATTAACCCACTAGTATGAACTGCTTCAGATGAAGCATGAAGAAAGTATATCTAGTGTATTATTAGATTTATTGATATTACTAATGATCTTAAGAGTCTTGGAAAGACCTATACTAATGTTGGAATGGTAAGAAAGTTGTCGAGAGTACTTTCAAAGATGCGTAAGCTAAAGTGATGATTAAATAAGAAGTCAAAGACTTAACAACGCTATCATTTAAAGGAGCTCATTGGATCCCTTCTTACATATGAAATGAGACTTTAAGAGACAAAAAAAAAATGCTTCCAAAAAAAGGACTTAGCATTCAAAGTCTCAAGGAAGGAATCCAGTGAAGAGGAGATATCTACAAGTAGAAGTGATCAAGAAGACGTTACCATTATCACTAGGAAATTCAAGAAGTTTTTGAAGAGAAAGAATTTCTTAAAAATAAACGAATTCACAAAAGGTAAAGAGGATTTAAGATGCAAATCCTTAAATATTATTGTTTTGAATGTAGAAAACCTAGCTCCTTAAAGTCAAAACATCCTTTACTCAATGACATAATAAGTATGAAAAAACTATAAGAAGGAGAAAAAGACAAAAACTATAACAAATCACTTAAAGTCTAAACTTCGATGACATAATTGAATCCAAAAAGAGCATTTAGAAGGAGAGATAACTAATATGTGCTTTATAACTAAGGATGATGATGAGGTAATACAACCCTTATTCATATGATAATGATAGCGATTTGACATATGATAAGCTAGCCAGGTGTTTAAAAATCATGAGTAAAAAAAGAAGAATTATATTCCAAACTCAAGGAAATTTAAAAACATTCGGACGCATGCATAAATGAAAACGAAAGGATGAAATATTGAATTGCATAGCATTAAAGCATTTAAAAATATGATCATGTATGAAAATCATACATTAGACACATTAAAGCATAAAAATGAGACATTGAAAAATCATATTAGCTTTCTCAATGATTCATTATCCAAATTTACTAATTAAAGGAAGTAAAAAACTAGAAAGTATGTTACGAGTTTAAAAGAATTTTAGTAATAGGCATGAGAACGATTATACTTATAGAAATGCATCCAACGGTAAGACTACATTTGTTGAGGGAGAACACATGCGAAGTGAATAGCGTAAGATAGAAAATGAGCATGATACACCTATATCTAAACAAACACATGTATAAAAAATGCACACTAGGCACTGCCTTAAAAACAAACCTCGTGCTTTCATACATGGATCTATACTTAGGTATAAAGTTCAGTACTCTTAAGGAAATAATAGCCATAACTTCTATGATAATATCTAAACCTACTTATACCCATTTAAGCCCCAGAGAAGCATACATCAAGCCTCTATTCATAATAGGTATCACACATATATTTATGGGAGCTCATTTCACTACCCCAAAAGAACATTCAACATTATTAATATCCAAAGAAAGATTCCTAATTATCCATACACACATAAAAGTCCAAGCAATGCATTTATGCATCATTATTACCCATATAACATGATATGTTATTTTTGTGATAAATATGGATGTGTTGATAGATTTTATTTCATCAAACAAAATTGATAACTGAATCTGTAAAAGCATGGGTTAAAAAGAAGGGCATCAACAATCAAAGACCCCATCTTATTAGGATACCAACAACAAATTGATTGTTTTGTAAATCTTTAAGAAAGAGAAGACTAAATGGCACGTAGTAGTGAAGGTATTAATTTAATTTTTACTATTTATTAAATTTATTATTGTTGTTGTTGCTAAACAATTCATATATGTTTTTTTAACCACTTTGCCTCCAATAAAATTTTAAAGATATTGATGTAGAATGAGAAGAAATTAGTAGTTAAAATAATATTGATTACCAAAATTTTTCAAAAGAGCCAATTATTGAACCAAGTGGGTGAGATAAGAAGGAAGAGATGCTTTTAATGGATTAAAAATTCAAGAAAAATTATTATTGAAATCATACCGTAGGTGATATTCAACAAGTAACAATTATTAGTTCATGTTTTAGAAATTTTATTTCTTGCATTTTTTTTTCAAATCGAATCTAAATCCTTTATGGTAATTGTTGGGTTTGTATTATGAATAAGGGATTAAACAATACTGAGTATATTCTAGACCTTAATACATAGACTTAGAGATTTTATGCAAAATATGGATATTAAGTTTAAATTTAGTGATACATTACACTAGTAATTTTTCACATGATAAAATTTCACAATTAGGGCTTGAGGCCCAATAAACTCGAACCTGATTTGGACTCAAATGTCATTAGGTGGAAGGGAAAGCAAAAGTGATTTGACTTTAGGAACAAACAGTAACAACACTAGTATGAAGAGAAGCCCAATAATAAGATCACCGAACCCTAGAGCCGGAGAAGGAAAGAACCCAACACGACAACGCGTTTTGCGTATTATTCCAAATCCACCGAAGCCCCAAGCTTCTCTATCGTCCGTTCGGTTCATTGAAAAATCAGTCACACAACACAAACACAGAGCGAAGAGATTCCACACGTATCTTTGGATGGCAACGTCTCTGCTCTCTCCAGTCTCTGCTCCGACGACAGAACCACTATCTGTTGGCTTCCCGAAGTCTTATTTTCTCCCCACCACCACCTTCACCAATCGGATAAAGCTGCCCGGATTTCAAAGGAGATGGTACAGCTACAAGTCTCCTTCTGCTTCTGGAAAGTCTCTGGACCATATTCCCAAGCAGTTCAGACAAGAGAATCTCAAGGATGGATGTATGTCTCTGTCTCATATCACACTTTTACGCAATGCTTATTTGCTCTTTCTTCGAATTTATTTGCTTCCTTGATTGGTTTTTGGATGTGGAAACTGTTTTAAAAATTTTCTTTTTGTTATTGTTTTGGGGTTTATGTTAAGCGTTGAGAGTAAGTATTTGTTGTTTGTTAGGTTCCGATTTTGGTGGACCTGACAGGAACAAGTTTTAAATTTTAAGTTACATTGGGTTTGGCGCAACATTTTGATGCTGAGTCTGGGTGAATTTGTTTCCAGACTGATGATTCCGATGGATTATTTGGTGATTCAGAGAAGGATTTTCTTTTTCTTTTTCAGTCTTCCTTGGATAAGGGGAATATTTGTTGCATGCTTAAGGTATTATGTGCTGCAAAGTGAAATTACTTTGTTAAGCGCATTGAAGGGAGTTCTTTTGTTATAAGATTATTCCTAAACTCCACTGCACAACCTATGCTTTTTTGTTAACCTTTATTTCGGTAGTTGTGTGTAATGAAGCGTCTCTTGTCTAACTTGTTATGTTTCCAGAACCTTGGTATTGCTTTTCATTCAGCAAGAGTGGTAGATGGTTCAGGTTCTAATTCCTTTTTCTTTGTATCTTTGTTTTCAGTGATGGAAAACTACAAAAATGTACCCCGATATCTTTATGGTCTGACTCCTTCACAACTGGACATGTTCATGACTGAAGATAATCCAGTCCGCAGACAGGCAGAGCGTGTTACAGAGGTTCTACAATTTTGAGAACTCGTTTAAATAATCTATAAAGCTTAGTGATGATTTGGTAGCTAGAAATTGTATATTCATTGGCATTATTTATTACTTTTTAGAGACTGATATATTTATAGGATATCAATCTTAGTCTGCATAATCAGTCATTTGTACTGTCCTTTATTTTGACAGGAAAGTATCTCAGCTAGAAGGAACTATTTGGATTATGGAGGGATGTATACATTGTCAAGCATGAACGATAAGAGTCCTGCAAAATACAGTATGAGTGTAAGCATGTATCGAGGAGGAGGAAGAGGATATGGAAGACCAAGATCTGCTCCTCCTGATTTGCCTTCTTTGCTCTTGGATGCGCGCATATGCTATCTAGGAATGCCTGTGAGTGTTACAGCTATTCACTGATTTAATACAGCCATTGATTTGACACTTTTAGCCATCTTTTTCTATCCAACTTGTAATGTTTTATTATTGACTGTGAATTCTTACAGATTGTGCCAGCAGTTACTGAACTTCTCGTGGCTCAATTTATGTATTTGGATTATGAGGACTCTTCAAAACCTGTGTACTTGTATATAAATTCTTCTGGGACACAGGTTGGAGCTGCATTTATTCTAATTTCCTTCGTTCTTTTGGTGCAATGCTTTGTTTGTCTGTTCTCATCCACATTAACTTATACATTTGGGCCTGTTTCTGTGTTTTTTTTTTTAATTATTATTATAGAATGAGAAGATGGAGACTGTTGGATCTGAATCTGAGGCATTTGCCATTGCAGACGCTATGGGTGTAAGTATTATTATCTGTATGCAGCTTCTACTTTCTTGCACTAAATTTTATAAGCTTGATAATTATTTTCTGGAGTAACATTTTTGCTTCCATTTGTCTGGTAATGTTGCCTTTTGTTATTCCATTAATACTAACTTATCTAGTCTAGCTCTGAGTTTATTTCTTCTTTATGCTTCCCTTTTTTTATGGTGATAAGTACTGTTTATCAACGGCAAATCAAGTTCATTTTTTAGTCTCCCTTATCCCTTTATTTCTTCCACAATTTGATTAAGTTGTCCCTCTATACCAGCACCAAAAGGTTTATTGTAGATGTCCCAAAGTAAAATTAAATGATGTTAATCTTAGGTTCAATAGTTGCACCTTAGCTTTTGTAAAATCACTTTCAATCTATTTGTCAGTTCTATGATTCATGTTTGTAGCAATATAAATCTGATCTTAGTTAAAAACTGCTGCAGTCATGCTGCTCTTTTCCTTGTCAGTACTCCATATTATGTCATGCAGCCAGTTTAATCAAAGTTCAGCGCAATCTATCTGCAACTCTGGCTTTGAGCTTGTGCATTTGACCCTCTGGGCCATGCTTCATGGCTGATACATTTCTCTATACCCTGCTCTATTCCCGACTCTGCATTTGCATTACTATATCTGTGTTATTTTGTGCAACCTAATTTTGTTTTTATTTGACCTAGACTTTGTTGTCATGCACTATATAATGCAGCTGTTCATTTGCAAAGGAGAGGAGTGTAGATATTTTCTTTTCTGTTCATATTTAAATGGAATTGCTTAATTGTTTAAGCCTGTCCTAAAGATATCTTTTTTATTTTGTGAAGTACTGCAAATCAACGATCTACACTGTAAATTGTGGCATGGCATTTGGTCAAGCAGCAATGCTTCTATCTCTTGGAGAAAAGGGCTATCGTGCTCTGCAGCCAAACTCATCTAGTATGATCCCTTTTCTTTCCTTTAAACTTCGTGAGATTACAATTGATTTACTGGATTGTGTTGCATTTTAGCAAGTAATAAAGATTAGAACTGATATCGTGTTGTATTTTAGCAAGTAATAGAACAGTGGTGTTTCTCCATGTACGTCCTTTTATTTTTTTCATGAATTTAATTTGCTTTCATTTATTAGAACAAGTTTGCAGCTGGATAGCCGACAAATTTGGAGTAAATTTTAGAAATAGTCACAACATAATATTTCAAACTTCAGAGCCTATGATTTAGAAAAATATGATCATTTAATCATATAAGAAAATCACTCAAATAAAAACAAATTATAAGCTGATGTCTCAGTTGTAAGCCAGCATGGTATGAGAATCAAACAACTTGGTCATGGACGGTGTGAAATTATATTAAAGAACCTTTCAATCCAAGAGTATTATAGATATTGATTAATCCCATTGGTGGAATTTATGATTATTATACAAATATGAAATTATTGACATATTTACCAACATGTTTTTCTATTGCAGCAAAACTTTATCTTCCTAAAGTCAATAAATCAAGTGGACCTGTGATTGATATGTGGATCAAGGTTTGTTCATTCTGCCTCTATTTCTGTCTATAGTTTCCCCTTTTTTTGTCTGATAATGAACCTTTTATCAGGCCAAGGAACTGGATGCAAATACCGAGTATTACATTGATCTATTGGCCAAAGGGACGGGAAAATCAAAAGAAGAAATTACTAAAGACATCCAGCGACCCAAGTATTTCAATGCCCAAGGAGCCATAGACTATGGTCTTGCAGACAAGATTATTGACTCCAGTGATGTTGCATTTGAGAAGCGGGTAAATGCATCATCATATCTTGGATTATGTATTTTGTTAAACTATGGAGCTCTCTGCATGTTGGGATTGATTGACCCTTTTGATATACAGGACTACGACGCGATGCTTGCTCAAAGTAAAGCCATGAGGGCTGCAGCAGTTGGTCCAAGAGCAGCTCCTTCAGGATTTAGGTAAATAGAAGGCATTGGAATACCATTGATTATAGTATGAATATTGACTTGGATGTCAAGGTTGCTACTTTTATCTTGACGGTGGGGTGGTTGCTCTGTATACAAAAGTGTAAAAGTTGGCAAGGATTGGAATGTGTTAAAACTTCACATGTAGAACAGGATATTAGTTATTGTTGTAACGCAATGGACAATAACACGTCCTTCTCCTCTTCACTGATATGTGTAAGTACAATTTCTTGTTTTCAACAGCCCGTATTTAGGGGTAAAAAGGGTAGTTACTGCAGTCGGAAGGAGGTTCTACGCTAAAAAGCCAAAAAGATAATCGAGATAATGTCATAATTGTCAGCCTTCCAATACTGAGGATTTCTTCCATTAGCAGCATAAAATTTAAGATCATGAACACACCGAGAAAAGCAAAAACTGAATGAAAATGACTAGAGATAAGTACAACTGATTAAAGCAATCACAGAGTGACCTTGGAACTCGAAGCATAATGGGACACGGCATCAACTATTACTTCAAATGAGAAATAAATAAATTTGTCTCGTACTAGAAACAAAGTCTCTAAGTTTGCCCAGCTTCACAAGAATATGAAGCCCATACACATTCACGAAGTACCGCACATGTAAGCATCATAGAACAGAGGTTTAAGGAATTTTGTTATGCAGGGGGGTTTGGGTACACTTTCGGTTTTGGCTTCACTTCAACTTCATTTACACTCCGCACAAAGATGGCATCTGGCTCATGACTGCAAGCAATATGGAAGTGGAATAATTAGGGTCACCATGAGGGGGAAACAACTAAAGATGAAACATACAAGGCTTAAGTCCTTACGGTTTATCTCCCTCCTCAAACGTGTAACTTGACGCCACAGCCAACAAACGACCATCTCTGCTAAACGACAGTGCAGCAATGCTGGATGGGTACTTTGAGTACTGGAAAATTTCACACAAACGTTAAAAGAAGAATTAAGAAATAGCCTTTGTTGAAGTTAAAACTGCAGATAAGTAGTTTTAACTAATTACCTGATACAATCTCTTTTTGTTGTTGCCATCCCATACGTTTACAAAACCATCACAACCTCCAGTTGCAAATGTACCATAGCTACACGTCAAATTTTAGGAGAATAAGCACACATAGATGGAATTGTTTCATTTTAAGCACGTCAAGAATATTCAAGCCTGTAAGTTGAGAAACCAAAGCCAGCTAGACTCTAATGAACTCATCATGCCTTTACTGTCTCGTAAGGATTTAGACTGGACTTCGGTTAACATTTCCTATATCAGAAATCAAATAAACAGAAACAGCTCTTGCAATGTTTACAAATAGCTACATATGTACTTAAAACATTTCAAAGATTCTCAAAATTTGTAAATGGAAAGAGGGCTCATTTCACCTGAGCATCCATTCAGTCATTGAGTAAATATGATGCATTGGTAATCCAACTTCATGTACAAACAGTGCTAGGATCACCATTAAGGAGAGAATCCAAAAACCAATTTAAGCACGTATAAGCCAGAATCAGCAAGAACCAAAACCCATATAGAAAGAAACCATTTACTGAAAATAAGATTCATCAACAACAAGTGAAAACTTACACAGGATGAAAAGCAATGGCATTAACAGGATAGACAATGTCTCTTCCAGCCTCCGATTTTCGATGGCACTTAAATGCATATCTGTAAATTATTAGAAGTACATGAACAAATAATAATCAGAAAACAAGAGATCTTGTCACCATAATATACATGCACATATTTTTACATGACTAAAGCCTGACATGAATCATGACTATACACCACTTTCCGAGGTGATGGGTAGCAGAACAAGAACCTGAAGAACTCATGACATTTTTATATCATGAATTCAGAGGGAATCCACAAAGGATTAATAGAAGACACTTTAATCTCCTAAATTCACATGTAAAGAAGAAAACTGCTATTCATCATGCACCACAATAATGTATTCCCAGTTTTCCTTAGTAAAGAGATTCTTATTTGATTTTGGACAAGAAAGCAGAATTATTTGGTCAACATAAGCTGCTTTTGGCAGTTAACTATCTTATATGCATGTTCTTTATCTTTTGTTCTTAAGGTGTTCATAAAAATCCTTTGATCCCTTCAAATGGAAGACCAGTTGGGGTTATTGGATGGGTTGGTATTGCATTCAAATACGGATGTGGTGAAATTGGTAGGTGAGCTGAAAATGTTAAAACATTTAAAAGATCTGTTGGCACTGTTTTTGGACAATTATGTTTACACATTACAAGAGGCAGTTATACACCAACAAATGTAACACTTAAGATGGAAAGCGCAGTAACTAATCAAGAAGAACAATATACAATTTGTACATTATAACCTAGATTGTTGAATGCTTACTTTTTGGCTTGACTAGCCTCAGAAAGATCAAAAAATTCCATTGAGACCCGCCCTTCAACAGAACTAAGAGCATATCCTGCATACAGTTCCCAAAGATGAGTTACAAAATAAACTTCAACATATTAAACGGTGTATAAAGCATCGTTTTGTTTTCTATTCTCATAAAGAGAAAAAGAACCGGTACATTTTCACCATAACTTTCACAACATGGTTCTATCAAATTGTCACAATATGGACATTACCTGTGCCATTGGGATAACAGCGCACACATCTAGTTTGATATTTCAATGAAGATTCCCTACGTTGTTCAGGTTGAGACATATTCCGCAAATCATAAACATTGACATGTCTTCCTGCAGTAGCTACAACTAAACGATTCCCAACAAGAGACAAAGAATAAACACGCTCAGGTTGAGGATATGTGCCAACAAGAGTACGCTCCTGTCCACTGGATCCTCTGGGATCCCAACACTTCAGCGTCTTGTCCCAGCTACCAGTGATAACTTGCCCTACAATCATAAGCATGAGAAATATCACAATACAAAATAAAATCCTAAAACTATTCAATCAGTTATCTACAATAAGTTGCTCTTAACTCATACCAATCGATGTTTCCACCAACAGATGTCTAGGTTAACTCGATTCATTCTCAGAGATCATAATCAAAGTTGAGAAACATTCTTTAAAAGTGAAATGCACAGAATAAGACAAGCAAATCTTACTCCAACTCACCTGCTGCATATGAATACTCAATGCAACGAACTGGAGCATCATGCCTTCCTAAAATATCCTCCTTTCCGTGATTAAAAACCAACCTGAAGCATCATTTCCAATGATCATAACCATTTTCATATTCAAGGTTTAACAAAACTCTCCGAATCAACAGAATTTGGGAAATTTAATAAAACAAGAACTAACCGTCGCACAGCATTGTCAGCGCTGGCACTGAAACCGGAAGAGTCATCGTGGAAACAGCAGTCAAGCACGGGACCACCGTGCATGAACTCTCCTCGCAACAAATTAGCGCTGGCATCGTACAATCTAACAGTCTGCACAAAAAAAGAGAATCTAAAAACTTGAGGCTTTCTAGGGTTCTGGCGGAGGTGAGAGTAGAAGTGAAAAAGTAGTGGTACCTTGTCCCAAGAAGACACGAGTAGATGATCGCTGTGGTTGGAGAAACGAAGGTTTGAGATCCCGTCTGCCGGCGGGTTAGACAGCTCGCGGCCGGAGCTAGGAGGTGGGACGACGGCCGTCATCGCCGAAAATAGCAAGAGAAGAAGAAGAGGGAAGTTGAATTTGAATTAGGAAATCACTAATTGATACGCTTAAATTGTTTGAAATTCAAATAGTTCGTGGACCTTCTCAAGGCCCATTTGCAGCTATTGGGCCCCTATTTAATATAGTCCATATGCTTAGCTCCAAATTCAAAAAAAAATCAATTGCAATGTTGCACACATCGGATCTTCCCTTCTCACTTTGTTTTCTTTTTTCCTTTCTTCTGATTCTGGTTCTAGGGGGATTCGAGGAAATTCAGTTCTAACTTCAGTTTGTAGACTGCAATTATTGCAATTACGAGCAAACCTTGTTGAATTGTGTCTGCAATGGTGGTCTGCAAATGCCGTAAGGTACAACATCTCTCTATCTCTCGCTTGATTATTAGTTGGAGGAGATTCTAGTTATAGATCTGATTTGTGCATTTCGTGTTGTAAGCTTACGTGGAATTTACAAAATTTGAACATGATCAATGGAGCCCTTTGGTTTGAGATCCACGTATAGAGCTAAATGCATTTGTCTGGTCAACTTTGATGGTTGCTTGTGAGTTAGAATCTGATTTATTGATTAGGTTGGGTAGACTTAATCATTGGGTAATTGAGGGTTCTGAGATTTTTATCATTGATTTTATTGAATATTTGATGTTTGGATATCTCTTTTATTTCAGGCTACTAAATTATATTGCTTCGTGCACAAGGTCCCCGTTTGTGGGGAGTGCATCTGCTTTCCAGAGCATCAAATCTGCGTGGTATGTACCAAGCTTTATCATGTTACTGAAATTGTTTCAGTTGTGCTATCCCTAATTTTATGCTATGGTTATGAAAAGAACAAATGTGAGAGGAAAAATTGCCTTCGTGGGCCTAAAAATAATAGCTAAAAGGGAGATCAAAGAGGGAAAGCAAAATTCATAAATCAGGGAAAGGCCTGACAAGTGGAAAGTATATATTTGTATGTTGTATGTTGAAATCGTCTATACATTTATGTGTGACATGGAAAAGTTCTTGTACGAAGTTCTTTTAGGGCTTACCTTGGATGTGTATTTTCTTATTCTGTAGGTTCGTACATATTCTGAATGGGTTATCGATGGAGAGTATGATTGGCCTCCAAAATGTTGTTCTTGCCAAGCTGTACTTGAAGAAGTAGATGGTTCCCAAACCACAAGATTGGGTTGCTTGCGTATGTGTTTTAGTTAATTAGTTATTTGTTGAGATCCTTTGAAGTAGTGGAATCACCTGCATTATCATTTCTGGGTTTATGTATAGATGTTATACATACGAGCTGCTTGGTTTCACATATCAAAAGCTTTCCTCCACATACAGCACCAGCTGGCTATGCGTGTCCTTCATGTTCAATATCAGTAAGTGTACTGCTGAATCATCTTCCTTTATCTATGTTTTAAATAATTATCCTGCATAACCATGTTTTCTCATTGTAAGTGATAATTTTAAAATAGGGTGTGAAGACTATTCATATTCAATGATATGAAGAAAATTAGTGCATGTTCCTCTGGAATTTTGGGATGCAGGAGACATAATATATATGGACATGATGGACAAGTAAATATATGTGATGTCCACCTTTTTGGGGGTGTCCTCTTTGACATTCTATGTGGAACTTGCATCTCTTCTTTGGTTAGTGATGTTTGTATTGGTTTAGCAGATTGATGAGCCTTGTGGTGTATTCATATAAGATTTCAACCTTTATAGTTTTAAACAGGAAGAACTATTTACTCCTAAAATGTAGATGGAATTAAGGATTTCCCTGACGTTTTTAGCTGCTTAGGAGTTCCCTCTTATTGGCTCTGTCCCATCATTTTTTAATAGCTTATAATGTCTCTTTCTATCAAATAAAGCTTCACTCAAAAATTTCAGCCCTTATGTGATTTCTTGCTGTCATTAGATGTCATATTTTAGTTTGTAGTGGCTTTATGTAGAATTTGTTTGAAGTTATGCTTTCCTAGATATCTTAGCTTATTTCCATAAGGTGCTGTGCCTTTGCAGTTATGGCCTCCCAAGAGTATTAAAGACTCAGGATCTCATCTACATTCAAAATTGAGAGAAGCTATCTTGCAGGTTTTATGCTCGGTCCTTCATAACATTCTGCAGTAATGGTTGGTTTAATAAGTGTCTGTCAATTTTTAATTTAATCATTGAATTATGCAAGTGGAGCATTCATGTTCACAATTGCACTATTCTTAATATTTTGTTAGAATGATTAGTTTGTATATATTGAGACGGTTATCATCATTTTTGCTGCCTTTTCATCATGGTTTGTGAACTGAATAATCATCTTGTTTGTTTTTCTTGTTGAGGTGGTTATACTCCACTCAAATACCCTTCCCTTATTTTTTCAAGTGGAGATATGACTCATTCATTGAGTTGTTCTTCTTAATAACAATATTATTCAGCCTGGATAGGTTTGCTAGAATTTATTGAAAATCATGACTCCTGACCCAGAGAAAGATGGTAATTCTCTTCCCCTTCTCCCGCTCTTCCTCCCTCATTCTTTCCCTACTTTCCCCTTCTATCTTGTTTTATTCCCTCGGTAACACACAGAGAGACCCAAAAGAAAGAAGATTGAGGTGGTGATGGTGATGGTGATGGTGATGCTAATGTGTGAATCCAGCAAATCTTGAACGGGGGCTATCTCTTTGTTTGAAAGTATCAGCAGTATCCGAAAGAAGAGCTCAGAGTTCAAGATGTGACAGTTTTTTTCTACGGATATTTATGGATTTCGCTTAAGACGTTCTCTCAACTAATTAATTGATAGCCTAATGCTATAATTTTTACCTTGATGCAACTAAGCAAAAAATCTTCTCTGGAGAAATATCATTCTGCCACTATGAAATGTTGGACCATTATGTCCTCCATTTTGAATTAAAATTGAGTTTTGCATACTTGAAATCAAGGGGCAATTTTTGCATGGTTACGGGATACCAAAATAATTCTTGAAAGAGGAGCTTTAATTATTGGTCGCCCTAATCCTTGTTTAGTAAGTTTCTGGAGACCTTATTTTTGCTGTGCAGAGTGGGCTGGAAAAGAACTTATTTGGAAATCATCCTATCTCATTTCCCACTCCACCGCCTGCGTTTGCATCAGATCCGTTGGTTACCATTTCTTCTTCAACCTCAGCAACTAAAGATGAGATAAAAGTGTCTGATGGATATTCAGCTGGAACTGCTGCAGGACCTTCTAAGATCTCTGTCTCTGATATTGTGGAGATTGACGGACCCAGTTCAGGAGGGAATTATTTGAAGAGCTCAAGTCCTACTGGTGTAAGACTTGCATTTTATTCCCTTTTTTCCTGATATTTCTCCTGCAATTAAGTTGCTATATTAAGATTTTCCAAATGCACGTAAGCCAATATCTCGTCTTTCTGAGTAATGCTATTTTGTTTTGCAATTCTTGCATTCAAACCAGCCTGGTGCTACAACAAGAAAGGGTGGCCTTCATGTTGAAAGGCAGAATTCTGAAATATCTTATTATGCAGATGATGAAGATGGAAATCGTAAAAAATACAGTAGAAGGGGTGAGTAGAAATCTACCTATATAGATTAGGAAACAGCGATGCTCATGCAAATGGACCATAATGATGCTACTCTTGCAAATAGGTCCTACCTCATAGTTCCTGCACATCTTCTGAGCATATTGATTAATAACGTGCCATTATGACCAAATTAATTCACTTTTCGAAATGTACTTGTTTAATGATAGAGCAGAGGGGCAAAAAGTAGTGGAATGTCTATTTAGTTGATTATTATGCCTGTTTCTTAAGCTCTATATGAGGTTTTATTTATGTGTAGGTCCTTTTCGTCATAAGTTCCTCAGGGCATTGCTTCCTTTCTGGTCAACGGCATTGCCAACTTTACCAGTAACTGCGCCTCCACGGAAGGATTCATCAAATGCAGATGAAGCCTTAGAAGGTCGCTCAAGGCATCAAAGACCATCAAGGATGGACCCAAGAAAAATTCTTCTCTTCATAGCAATCATGTAATTTCTATGCTTTTCCTTTTCTTACCATATTCCACCTTTCTCTTCATAGCAACCATGTTATGAACTTTAAATATCATAGAGATCTTTGTTAAATTGACTATCAAGAATCACACGATACAAGCACAATGAGTGTCTGCCTATAACGCTAAACTAACTAGTTCGAAGACAATATCTCAAGCAAGAATCCTATAAAGCCAGAGCTATTGCCACTAATGCTCGTAACTAGGGCTGTTTCACTAACGCAAATTCCATATAACCATCTGCAGGGCTTGTATGGCGACAATGGGTATACTGTATTACAGAATTGCACAACGAGGTCTTGGGGAAGAGCTGCCAGGTGATGAGCAGCAGTGACTGATATGTAAGGTTGTGATTGAATTTGATGACCATCTGCTGTACTTTTACTTGGATTCCTCTTGGTTAATGGTGCTTTTTTGGCTGCTGGTCCATTTCTATGGTTGTCCTGCACATAAACATATGTCTAGGATCAAAATGTTCCAATACCAATATGGTAGAAAATTTTTCATGTTTTGGAGTTGAATTGGAGAATCAGTTGTGAGGAAGAAATCCTTTTTTGTTTTTTAGTTCGACTGTTTCTTGTAATTAATCATTTTAATCAACAACATTAGCAAAGACATTCTTAAAACAGTTTGCTGCAAGTCTGGTCAGTCTTTCTAGATTTTTAAATTTAATAAACAATATATATAATAAAAAGGAAAATTATAAAAAATTATACTTTTGAAATCAAATAGTAAATTTGTATAATAGAAATTTTTTATTATAGAATAGTAAAAATAATTGAGAAAGAAAAAAAATTAAAATATTTTCCTTCTTCTATGTAGAAGAATGCAATAGAGATTTAGAGTTATTGTGAAAAGACAGGTGTGAGTTATTATGAAAAGACAAGTGATACTCAAATATTGATCAGAATTAATATTATTTCTATTATATTAAAATAAATAGAACAATATGTACCATAAATAATTTGGTTCTTAGTTAAAAATAGAAGTAAAGTATGAGATTACAATTTGTATAAATATGAAATAAAAATTGGAGAAGCAAAAATAGTCAAATTTAGAGAAGGAAAACAAAGGCATGTCAATGGGTCAAGTTGAGCCGGGCTAAGGGTAACTTGTGGCCAGGTAGGTCAGGACGAGCTGGCCTACAGCTTAGTCCACAGGTCTATTGACTGGTTCAACATGCTATTTATTTTTTAAAGCAACAAAATTTCAAAACGACTTCATTTTGAAAAAATGGACAGCCCACAAGTTAAAAACTGACCGAACCGAGCCGGGTCGGGCCATTATAGCCACCTATAATACAAAAACAACTTAATAAAACTCTAGTTCATACGTGGAGTTTAAAGAAGCTTTTAACTAGTGGAAATTTTGTTTTCGATAGTAAGTAAACAAATAACTTACCTAAATGAAATGTCCTTTTGAAAATGTTCAATAGAAACAAACTAAAAGTGCAAGTAAATATTAAAGTATGAAAAAGAAAAATAAGAATGAATTTATAAGAAAATTAAGAGTTTTATAAATAATTTTATGAATGAAAATGACTGTACTAAATTATTTTCTTAAATCAATAAAAGTGTAACTCTTGATCTTATATTGCATATAATCCTACCTTGACACTTTGATTCAACAAATATTATTGTGAAATGGGCCCGCCAAAATGGGCCCATAATTTAATAATGATTTATAGCCCACAACTCCATTAATTTCTTGGAGTTTGTTGTAAAGATCGAGCGGCAAGTGGGATTGGATTTAATTAAGATAAGACTTAAGAGAGTGGATTCACAACTCCCCAGTACTTGGAGACATCAAATCCACATTAAAGTTCGGGTGCGTTCACGTGAAGCCTCCTGACAGATCTATTTTCAAAGATTAGATTTCCCCGACATAGATAATAATAATTATTATCTAAATCTTACTCGTAAATCCTCGGAATCCATCTTTTTGCCGCCCATCTATCGATCGCACCACCACCTAGGATCTTCCTAATATGATCTTAAGAGCAAGTAATTTATATGTAATCACAAAAATATCTTCAACCTTTATCTACCTACCCCCATGTTTTTTATTTTAATTTTGGCTAAAAGGACAAAATAAATGCTGTATTTTGAATTTATAGCCTGTTTAATTAAAAAAATATTTTCAAAATTAAAAATTAAACGGTAAGATAAGAAATTTAAGATTTAAAAGATTTAAGTATAAATAAAATTAAAAATATATTATTTTTATCTATCAAAAAATTTTAAGTTTAATTGAAAAAAGATTGTTAAATAAAAATTAATTGATTTATTTAGTTTGTAAGAATTTATCAATTTACTAAAAATTGATTGGTTGATTAACTAACTGTTTAATTTTTAATAAATGTTATTAAAATAAATCGAATTGAAAAATTGAAAATTAAATCGTTAAACAGTTCGAGATTTTTACGATTAAATCGGTCGAATCAGTTATATTTTTTAATCATTCATTAGAAATATTTCTTAAGCTTTTCTTGGGTAGTTATGAACAATACAATACTTAACATTTTTTAATTTATTTATAGAATATAGGTCATCCCAAATTTTGGTTGTCCAATTACTAGCTGTCTTCTAATAAGAATAAAATTCTTACTTTCAGGTATTTGGTATGTATAATTATGTCATTATTTGAAATTAAATATTATGAATGACAGTAAGAAAAAAATTATTCATATTTAGTTATTATATAATTTATTTTGTGAACAATTAATAAATATTTTTAATCAAAATTATTTTAAATGATTGTGAATAATTTTTATGATACGAATAAATTTAAAGAACTAAAAAATTTCTATATTTAATATAGCATCAATAAATAAAATTAAATAATGTTTATATATTAAATAAAAAAGACTGTAAATTTGATAATAATAAGAATCGATATCTTAATAATACTTTTACAATATTTCATTAACTATTTATTTATTATTCTTGATTTTTAATTTCAAGTTATACCTACATCTTTTTTAAGAATAAAAATTCGAGAATATTAACAATCTATTTCAATTTTGTCATTTCATATATTTATCCCTTCTAAGTAACTAAACAAACAAAAATTAGAGAATGCATCTTCATCCCTACAGCTTCATTATTGGTTATCAAACAAGCCCTTAAGGTTTAAGTTTGATCACAAGTTTAAAAACCAAATATTATTTATATAACGTTTTATTTTAACTCTTAAACTTGAATTGAACTAATTAAATTTAACTCAAACTAATAATTTATTATAATTATCTTAAATTATTACTTTAAACAGAGTATAATTATTTCAAGGTTGACTTGGATTACCATATACCACTGTTTGGTTGGTGGAAAAGTAAAATAAATTTGGAATTTGATTCTTCAGAAAATAAATTTATAGAAAGTAAAGATATTCACATATTTAAATACTTATAAGAATTTTAATAGAAAAGTTGAGTGGATTCTTATTATAGTGTTTGGTATGTAACATTATTTCATAGAATGTAATTTAATTTTGACTTGTGTTTTCAATTATATCCCTACAAACTGAATAAAAATTGAAATCATTAAATAATGTTAATTTGTAATACAAGTTATATTATTAAATGTTAATTTTTT
>JAOQMS010000179.1:38734634-38758207 GCA_027563885.1 Erythroxylum longipes | reverse complement strand
TTCGTATTAATAATAATAATAATTGTTAATTTTATACTAATTATTAATTTTATCAATTATATTTAATTTTAATTTTATTATTCTTATTAATTTATTATTATTATTTTCTACTTATTATTATTAATTTTATTAACTGTATTAATTTTGTTTATTTTTTATTATTAAATTCCTTATTATTATAGATAACTTGTTATAGAGTTAAGAGAGAATGGAGAGTTAAATTGACTAGCATATTTTTTATATTAAATTCTTGAGGAAAGTAATCTAAATACCAAGAGGGTGATGAGATTTAGAATCTAAGGGAAGTGCTACTACTTTCTCTAGGGTGATGAGATTTAGAATCTAAGGGAAGTGCTACTACTTTCTCTAGATTGGGAAAGTCTTTACTTTTGTAACTATTCAAACAAATGAACCAAACATGATAGTATAAATTTTAGGAAAAAATTACTTTCCCAAGCAAGAAAAGAGGTAGACGTTAATCCTGTCAATCTCTGTAGACGTTAATGGAGTTGAGAGACAGAAGTTGAACAGGACGAAGATGGGATTTGAGAGAGAGAAGTTAAAGAGAGGTAGGTTTTATAAAAAAGAGTTTCGAAGATTTGAGAGGGAGGGGTTTTTTGACCAGCATATTTTTTAGATTAAATTTATGGAGAAAGTAATCTAAATACCAAGGGGGATAATGAGATTTAGAATCAAAGTAAAATGCCATAATTTCCCTAAATTGAGAAAGTTTTTACTTTCCTAACAACTTAAAAAAATAAACCAAACGTGATAATATAGATTTTAGGAAAAAGATTACTTTCTCAAGTCAGATTCCGTGCCAACCAAACAAGGCCTATAAGTGAAATTTAGCCTTATGTATTTTATCTTTATTTTAACTGAAATATAAGATTTTTTTTTGTAAAAGTTAAAAAAGAGTCTTTTCAAGAATTTAAAAAATTAGAAAATTTAAAGTTTCTTAAATTATAGAAAAGATATATTTCTTTTACGCAAAAATAAAAAATATACTCATATTTGAGAAAAGTTGATTAAATCAACATGATAAAATTATTTATCAATTGTTTAAAACTTTTTGGTTAATTATTAATATAAAAATTATAAATTATGAGTGTTTGATTTGATAACTGAAATGGAAAAGCTTATGAACATGTAATATTGCATATTTGACTCCTAAACAACAATATCAACTACAATTCAATGGAAGTTTTGCTTAAATGTGGAGTTTGAAGGATCCAATAATACAAAATCTTATCTTTAATTGATAAAGAGACTATTTCTGTTAACTTATGTAGCGATCAAAATCACAAATTCTTTTAACTTGTGCAAAAGTTTAAGTTACTCTCTTAAAGTTTGAAGGGGTCTAATAATAAAAATCTTATCTTTAATTGATAAAGAGACTGTTTTTGATAACTTATGTCATTATCATCACACCTAGTCCGAGTCCTACATGAAAGCAGGGCCTGGGTGATTTGATAGTACGTAACTTTACCCCTACAGAGTAAAAGATTGTTCTCGATAAACCTACAAAATCTTATCTTTAATTGATAAAGAGGCTATTTTGATAACTTATGTACTGACCAAAATCACAAATTCTTTTAACTTGTGCAAAAGTTTAAGTAACTCTAATAAAGTTTGAAAGAAGAATATTTGACATCCTACTCTAACAAGTGCAAGGCCCATTGGTAAACTTAGAAAAAAAAAACATTGAGGTATAAATTTACCGTTAACAATAAGATCCAAACCTAATTTATAATGAGAAACATCATTAATATCTATTCATTTCATACCGTCAGAAAGTTCAAAGTAATATATTAAAACATCAATGGACAAGAACAGATAATGACCAATGACTTTCCCAAATAAAGCATTCTTTTGAAAACTTAAACAATGTGTAATTAGTTGTTGTAGTTTGAATTAGGCTTTAGAGTGTAGGTTTTGAAGCTTTTACGTCAAGGAGTTTTCAATCCATTTATTGGTCTTACCTTCATGTTCTTAAATGATTGGATCTTTCAAACAAGATATGCAAATGCTAATTTTTAAACTATAAAGAGTTATGATATCTCATTAAAGGAATGGTTTAGTTAGTAGAAGTTGCCTTTTTTGTACTTATCATTTCAAAAGTTTTAGGTTCAAGTTGTCATTTGAAAGTTGTTTCTCATTTTGATGATTTGAAAAATAAGAATTGGGAGTGAAGATAAGTTGGACATGTAAATATCAATTCGGTTAGCTCACCAATGAGTTATCTAACATTATTATGTGTATTCAACTAATTATTCAATTAAAACTTAAAAACAAGGATTGCATGTGCCTTAAGAAACTTTAAAAATTATCGAGAAATTTTTTAACTTACAAACTTTTAGAACTCTTCTTTTAAATTTTGATTAAAAATAATAGTAAAATACATTTGATACGGACATCATACTTAGACCAATTAAATATTACTTGCATGACAATTTAACCTATTTCTTAATCTCGAATTGAACTATTGATTACAATTTAAATTAACAAATTATTATAATTTTTAAAATTATTAAATAAATCAAATTTAATTAATTTTGATCCGATTTAAGAATTATCTTATTAGTGATATTTGATTTGTCGACGTATGATATTTATATCGTGTATGTTTTGTAATTATCTTGTAACCAAAGTCTAAATAGAAGTGGTTTTATAAAAAATTAAAAATTATCAAAAGTTCTATAAGAATTCTAAAGATTGAAGAATTTTTCTAAAATTTATTAAACTACATGAAAAACCTACATTTGTACCTTCTATATGAAAGAAGGATTCAATGTTTGTTGTGATCAAGCACAAAGTTACATTATTTCCTATTCATGATGTTTTAAGAGGCCCACTTAAACCTAAAGACATAAGGTAAGGGAGGATGGCTTACTCGGGTCCAATGGAAAGAGAACCTACGTAGATTTGTCAAACCCCTTTCTTCTGCTTTTGTATTTGGTACCCACACTTTTTCTTAAATGCTCTCATTTAGGTATATGGAGAGAAAAAGTTACCAATTTTAACTCTACTAATTTATATTAATGAAAGCACACATCAAATAGAGAAGACAACACCATGCATTGTATAAAGAGGATAATGAATTGCTCTGTTTTAATTGGAACCAAGTAAAGGTTATGTGAGAAGAGTAGGGGGGGCTCAAACTCAACCCTTAGTTCCCTAGTAAACTTGCCGTGGGCTTAGCAACCTTTGGGAAGAAGGTATGTCTTGGACTTTGTGTTTTTCTTTGCTTAGGCTCATCAAGCTTTGGTGTATTGAACTTGGATAACCTAATTCTTTGCCTAAATGCCTCAAGCTTTGATTCTTTTGCTTTGATTTTAGATTCTTAACAAGGAACCAGTGCATGAACAGGGTCACAAAACCCTTGTCCCATTTTATGGGATATACATATTGAGAATATGTTAAGTTAAAAAGTAAGTATTATAAAGTAAGAAGTCCTTAATATCTCGTGAGAAACTCTTACAAGCAATGGAAAATGTAGGAGTATGGACCTTAGCTACTAAGATCCTTTGCATTGATAGGAAAACTAAAGTTTTAGTGTTGGGCTTGGCAATTAGATTTTACTTGGAATTGCATATGAACTCAATACAAGGTCTAAAGTTTTCTCTATTGAACTTGTTGAAAAGTGAGAAAAATATCCTTTTTTCAACCTATTGATTGTTTTTATTCGAAGATGGTTGGTTTTTATTAAGATGAGTAATATTGTTAGTGATCCGGACCAAGAAACTTGTTATTTATTTTTAGCAATGATTAAAAACCCGAACCAAGAAACTTGTTATTTATTTTTAGCAATGATTAAAAACTTAATTGATTTGACTAGTTTAACAGTAAAAATATTGAATTGTTCAATTTCAATTTGATTTTTAATTTTCTGGTTCAATTTATTTTAATAATTTTTATTGTTAAAAACTGATCAATTTGTTAATTAATCGGTTTATTAAATTCTTATAAACTAAAACAAATCAATTAATTTTCATTTAACAATCATTTTTTATTTTTTTCAATTAAATTTTAAGTTCTTCGATAAATTTCTGATTCGGTTTTTAAAATATTGATTTTTAGATCACTCATTTGATTTTCCATCATAAAAATTGTTTAACCATAATATAGAATAATATGTCATCTCTAATTATTATGTTATCATTTTATTTTCATTGTTTTCTCATATTCTTTTCTTGTAATTTTATTTAATAATGTTATTAATAAACTACAAATTTCATCAAGTTTTCATTTATAAAAAAATCATAAAAATAAATGCCAATCGAATTATATATTACTTAAGTTAAAAATTGAACTAAATTGATATACCATTTCCTTCTTTTCAGGATTTTTTTTAAAAAATCGGGAAACCATCAAATAGTATGAACACATTGACCAATAATGGCTAAGCACATATAATTAAAATGAGAACTTTGTAATGATGACTCATCCTCTAATATATACTTATTTGCACGAGGAAGCCATGCATCAATTGTTTTTCTCGTACGAATTAATGACCTTATGCAGTCAACATTGATCTACTATCTACAGAAGAACATTAACAATGACGATGCTCGTCATTTCCCCATATTTAACTAAAGGTATCATACATATATGGCTTTATTTAAGAAATAGAACTTGATTAGGGTTCACATTATAGCTAGCCAATGAGAACCAGTATACATGAGCATTACATTTTCATGATAGTTTTTTTATGGAGCTCATCCACTAACTATCACAATACTAGTGATGAATGGACAAAAGGAGGTATTGGTATTACATCAACTTATATTAACCATTTTTTTATTAAAGTTATTGGTTGTATTTATTAAGAATAAATTATAATTATTTTATAATATATAAAGCTTATTTGAATATTTCACATTAAAATATTCAAATAAGTTTTATATTTTATATAAATTATTTTATAAAATATAGAACTTATAATTAAATATATTACAAGTTTATTTGCAGAAATTTCGTAGAATTTTTTAATGTAAATGTAGCAAGAGACCAGTCTAAGAATATAATATAGAATATTTTATTGATTTAATTTTCTTATTTTATTAGTAATTTTGGCTCTGGTTAAAACTAAGGAACGAAAAAACCAACCGATTTAGCTGATTTAATTGTAAAAATCCTGAACTGTCCAATTTTTTAGTTTGGATTTCAACTTTTCAATTTAATTTACTTTAATAAATCTTGTTGTTAAAAACCTTTTAGTTTATTTATTAATCGGTCAATTTTTATAAGTTAATAAGTTATTATAAAATAAAATAAATTAATTAAATTTCATTTAACAATATGTTTTTACAATTAGACCTTAAATTCTTTGATGGATGAGAAAAATTTCTTTTAATTTTATTCAATTTTAGTCAATTTTTATGACGGTTTAATATCGATTGAACATTTTAAATCTTAAATCTCTTGTTTTATCGGTTTAACTTCCAGTTCATTTTTAAAACATCATATGATTTTCTCATTGAATACCTAATTCATTTGCAATTCGATGGACCTTGTTCCACAACTCTTACACGGAAACAAGCATATTGGATATTAAAAATATTCTTATCATTATTATTTAATAGTATCATAAAATATTGTAGTTTATTGTAAATTTCCTTTTCAATATTTGTATACAAATATTTATTTCCATCTTCTTGGACGTTAGCTGTATGCAAAGTCTTACGCGCTAACTTCACAATTTTAATAATTGAGTTTGATGAGGATATATATAGTCTCCTAAAAATCAAGTTTGTGTATGAAACATGAAAGAAACCACATTTTTTAGTACTTGGTACACTTCCAATCGATTAAACAACATTTAGAAATTTAATAGACGATTATTATGATAATCTGATTACATAAAAAATTAATATGATTTTGGAAAATCCTTTTATTCGGTAAATAAGTAAGGTTTTAAAAACCGAACTGAAAGTTAAATAAGTGAAAAAAATTAATAAAATTTGTGAATCATAATATTTCATGTGAAAATTGAAAATATATAATATGATTATTCTTACATTTGAGAAATACTCTTTTCTTTTTACTATAATATCAAACATGATAATTAAATATTTCTATCATTATTATGTGATATTATATTGAAAGCACCAAATATACAAATATACTCGCATCAAAGTGCTGCATTACTTCAACTAATAACTAATTTCATTCATTAATGAAGAGAACTATAAATTAACTCACGATCATCGATGGATCTTATTATAAATTGAGGGCAACCCTAATCCTGCTTTATGCATCATCTTCCCCTTGGCTTAAAATATATGCACCTGTCCATCATATTTAATCTCATTATCTTTTCGGTAGAATCATAATCTCTGTATTTAACATTAAAATGACATGATTAAGCTTCAATGTGCATTAAAAATTACAACATGTATATAAATTGTAACCCACGTAATTCAAGATAAGGGGAATATTGAAAGCATTTATGGCTTATTAAACTATGAGTAGAGCATCAAATTGTCTCATTCCCGTAAGCCAATAATATAGAATTATGTGTTCCTCTATCCATATAATTTATAAATTGTTACCAGCTAGCCTCACCTTATTAATACTCTCATAAAAGATAAAAGATTTTTTTTGGTTCCCCGCTTTGCGAAGGTTGGAGGAGAGGCATCAATTATACATAATTTTTCCTTTACATTTTATAAAGAAATTATTTCCGTGACTCGAACCTGTGATAAAAAGGAGTAATGGTACCAGTTACTTCAAAGTTTACAAAGATAAAAGATTATGTTATAAAAATATCAAAGAATTGAAATTTATTTTATTGGAATTTTTGTATATGTTTAGGCTAGATTGAAGGCTCGAACTTAGGTTGAATTGAATATGAATGTAATTGTTTTTAAAACTTTATTTTCAAGAAACATAAGTAGAAAATTTAATACAATTTTCATAAAATTAAAGAAAATTTAGTACAAGTTATTATTGTTAAGTGATTGTTTCACCACAAAAGCTTAAGCTGTTGTGTGAGGTCAACTTAATTGATTTTATATATCTACTAATACACCCCCTCAAGTGAAAGTCCTTTAGACTTAAAATTTGCACAGTCTTACTCTACCTTGTGCTGAATTAATTAGCTGAGAAATAAGTGAGTGGTAGAATTTGAACTCATGACCACTTGATCACAGAGACTCTGATACCATGTTAAGTGACGGTTTCATCACGAAGACTTAAACTGTTGTGTGGGGTTAACTTAATTGGTTTTATATATTTACTAACACACCCTCTCACGTGAAAGCCCTTTGGATTTGAAACTCGCACATGCTCACTTTACCTTGTGCTGAATTAATTAGATGATAAATAAGTGGGTGGTAATATTTGAACTCACAGCCACTTGATCACAAGAGCTCTGATACCATATTAAGTAACCGTTTCATCACAAGAATTTTAATTGTTCTGTGAGGCCAACTTAATTGGTTTTATATATTCCCTAACAATTATAACTTTACAATCTTAAATTTTAGGTCTAGCTCTTCCTTGAATCAAGTGACATGTTACTTTCCATCTCTTCAAGTGAATCGGATTCGAATGGCTTAAAAAAAACTAAAACTTCTGAGATCTTGCATTTCAACATCCAAGTTATGATAGTGTTGCCAGCTAAAACAAAATGTTCCATTAAACTCCAAGAGGGTCGTGCAGGCCTGCCTTGTAAGGATCAAAAAGGAAAAAAAATACAACTCCGAAGGCCAAAAAATATTAACTTGTCATATATTTCTGTTCTTAATTACATTGATATAAAAATTTATGGAGAAGAACAGAATCTGATCACAAAAGGTTTGCTATTCTATGATATTGCAAAGATTTTATTCCTCAAGAAAGCTGTTTTTCTTTCTTTTTCTGTGTGTGCGTATATGAAATGGCTCATTATATTAAGAACTCTTAATGCACCAGCCTACAAGAGATCGTGCAATGGCCGGCGTCAAATTTCATAACAGTTTGGAAAATAATGAGAATAAAATCAACACTTGAACTTCCTTTGATTTTTCCTCCATTGAATGCTCGGATGAAGCGTACGAAACGCCGGAATCTCAGCTAAGAAATTACAGGTTTAATAAGGAACGACTCTGTTTCTGCAAAGTTATGGCTTTGCCCTGTAGTTAGAGCCAAATATACTGTGTGTTCACTGTAGTACATTGAATGTGTTGAAATTAGGGTTTTGTACATCGTCTTTATTATAGTATTCTCATGTGTCATACAGCTCATGTAGTATTCATTTTGTATTAGGGTTTTAACGCATCAAGTTATAATAAAATCCGGTCGATCTCTTTCCTTGTGGGCTCATAGAGAAGTGATGACTCTTAATAGAAATTTATTAAGTGGGCAAACTCCAATACACAAATTCCTTGCTTTGCGAGAATTGAGAGAGGATAGTTAATTTTTGTATAATAGAAATTATGGTTTATAGAGATTTTACTATAGGGTTTGTCAGCAAAGTAAATGTTCAAAATCTACTAAAGATCAACTCTTAGGAAGAAACTTGAAAGTCTAGTAGGCTAGATCTATAAATATGGTTAATTAATGAGCTTAGTCAAGTCATTTAATGCAGAAATCAAGCTCATCTGGACTGGAGTTGATGAGAATGGCTGTTTTTTGGCGGGAACATTAAAACAAGACAAGACAAATTCCACAGATTATTAATTAGCTCACCTTGTACCTTAGTTTATGACACTCACTGACACATAATATTCTTCTATTTCTTCAATGAGAACAAATCTCGATACATCCGCATTTTTCCAAGCAATCCTGAATTCTTGCGAGTCCAACTTACTCCCGTTGATGTTCAGGACAAAATTTGTGCCAAGTTGTAGTTGCAAGCAGAGGCATTAAGTGTCCTGATGGAATGTGAAACATACAATCCAGAAAAATGAAATCTGTTACTTGTCTCATCGTCCTGAATCCATGATAGAGATCTGTTAGAATCGATGATGAAATATACCGAAGATTCTCAGGTATCTATAAAACAAGACACCTTGGAAGTGAAACAGACACATTATGCGTAGACTAATATCATGCAACTGCTACAGATAATGAGAACTTGTGCATAGGCTATGTTAATCTCAGACAGAATCAAGTAAAGTCATTTAGTGTCTGTTTCCGGGTAAGTTATGAGGATTGTGAAGTCTCATGTTCATGTTCCTACCATTCTTTAACTAGCCATCCTTAAACGAACTCATCTTTCCTTCTGTTGGAGACGAGTCTTGTTATTGTATTATTATCATATTTGGCAAGAACATAACATCCCACGTCTTTCCATCGCCAGATGTGATTCTCATTGCCAATTCTACCTAACCATATCTCACATTCTCTCTGGACTATGCAAAACAATTATTGATCCTTTTTCTTTTGGAATGTAACTAAAGAGCACAGTTACGTTAGGTTCTGATGTTGTCCACTTGTCATAACAATTTCATAATCATTGTCCTAGTGTCCATTAGTTGAGTTGAAGGAGTTTCGAGGCCAGCCAAGTTGTTTAACTGCAATTATATTTTGAGTTGCATAATTGCTTAAACCAGGCGCTCAAGATGAGCTGTAGTGGCCCCATTAGGGGCTTGTCCTAATATGTTACAAAGAACTCAGAACGAAGTCAATGCTTTTCTTGACATTCCTCGATGCTGTTGGGTATAAATATGTCTCTCAGCTCATGATTCTTTTAAACCATCGAGCTTTTTAAGAGTAAAGGTATTATCAGAGAAAAAAGCATAGAGAACTTATCAAAAATGGAGCCCATTGAAGCCATTACAGAAGGAGAGTGGAGTTGTCTTAGTGGAATGTACACAACCGAGGAGGCTGATTTCCTTGCAGAATTGCTTGGTAATTCCCCTCTTCCCAGCCAGCTTGATTCAAGTTCAAGATTAGACTTTCCATCCGCTTTTTGGTCTGTTCACGAATCGACGACGAATATCAAAGGAGTGAATGAAGATACACTTTATTCTTCGGACATGGATAACAATTCGTACAAATTTTCACAAGGGAATAGTAGTTATAGTGGTGCTAGTAATATTCTGTTTCCCACATCAAATGAAGAAAGCCGCTACTTGACCAATTCCCACCAAATTCTGGTTGATAACAACTCCTCCATCTCAATGGATTTCTTCATGGAGGATGCTAGGCATGGTACCTCATATCTCATAGAAGGCAATGACTGCTGGATCCAAAAGATGGCCAATGGCAATGTGAAGGAGATGAACCAGCTTGACGCTGCTCTTCAAGATCACAATTCGAAGCCGAAAAGGCCCTTAGATTTGCCTGCACCAGAGCCATCTGCCAAAGATAAGGGCCATAGCCCATCTGAGAATTCTAAGAAAAGACCACGGAGTAATGTAAACGTGAGTACAGCTAAACTGTGCATTTTCCTTCATGCTATATTCCTGTTTGAGGCTAAACTTTCACATGAAGTGGTTTAGGAACAATTTTGATCGATATCTCAACAATGTAGGCTCAAAAGACCAAGAAGAACCTGCGATCGAAGAATACCCAAAGAACCTCAAGCAGAAACAATGACGAGGAGAACAATGTTGGAATAAATGGGCCAGCCACTAGCAGTTGCTGCTCTGATGATGACTCATCTGCCTCTCAGGATCTCAGTGGAGGAGCACCTTCCGGCTTGAGCTCCAAAGGAAATGCTGCTGCAAACTTGAATGGCAAGGCGAGAGCAAGTAGAGGGGCAGCAACTGATCCTCAGAGTCTCTATGCACGGGTAACTTTCTTTTACAGTTCCACGGAACCACAATTGTTAAGCAATTAACTTGATGATTTTGCTCCACCAATCTGTATGACAATTTCTCATCTACCATTTCCTTGGTTGCTTCAGAAAAGAAGAGAAAGAATAAATGAAAGGCTGAAAGTTCTTCAAAGTCTGGTTCCTAATGGAACAAAGGTAGGTCATATATAACATCTATAGGACAATGAGCTTTACATCTCATCAATCTGTAATTTCTGAAACTCATTTTGCAAAATTCTGAAGATCGGTTCATGGTATGCCAGGTTGATATCAGCACAATGCTTGAAGAAGCCGTCCAGTATGTGAAGTTTCTGCAACTCCAAATTAAGGTGAGAGCACGAATCCGTATTCCGTTGGAAAATATTCAATTGCCGCAGTTGTTCTATAAATTTAAATAGCTGAAAAAAAAGACTGATTCAAGCATTTCTTGTTTTCCTTTTCTTGTCTTGTCTTGTGTAGCTGCTAAGCTCAGATGATCTATGGATGTATGCTCCCCTGGCTTACAATGGAATGAATATCGGACTCGATCTGAAGGTGACGACACCAATGGGATAGTAACAATGAAAGTGACCATTCATATCTGTGATCTCAATAATTCTTTATGTACATTAATATGTCAAAGTGAAGTCATTGCCTTTCTGCAACGGTTTGTTTTGTGTTAGTGTAGAGTTGCTCTTATGAATTTCGGAAGGAGTAACCATTGCTGGAAATCTTCTGATTCATTCATATTGCCAACCAACTGGATATAGTGTGACTACTGGCACAAAGCTTACTGATCTTAACATGGGTTCATGTTCCAGTCAATTTTGTTGGTTGTAATTATAATCTTTTACAAATGATGTTTCTGATGAACCAAACTACCTACTTTTGCTCTAATTATGTTATTTTGATTCTGATGCCTCTGTATGGCTGAGGCATAAAATATTACAATCATTTATCCTATTTTATATATTAAAAAATAAAAATGGAAAAAATGAGCATCCCAATTTCCATGATTAAAATTGAACTTTCCTTACAAATGAAAATTTTTAATGTAACTCAAATACTTATTCATAATAACTCCCATAGATAAGTCCATAACTTTTTTCCAAATTTCTAAAGATAAGTTCTTAATAGAAATAAGTCCTTAGCAAATACTTATAAATTAACATATTAAAACTTATTAAAAAATCCAGCATATTGTTGTGATAATTACCAAGGATTGAAATATCTTTGCATAAAACTTTCATAATTATCATAACAATCCAATAACTTGATTATAATTCAGTCGATTTTCTCTGCTCTCTCTAATTACTATTCAAGTAAGTCTCCTCCAAATTATCGTTTTAGGTAACTCTACTTTGGCGGAGTTTGTCTTGCTTAAAGGAGGATTGGTCCTGTTACCAAATGAAGAAAGTTCTGGGTAAAGAGTCTGACATTGGAGCCTTCTTCAATCTCTGTTGCACCGATTGGGAGCCAAAATCTGTTGTGCCTTAAGGACAACCTGTGAGAATAAGTCCCTCTAGTAACGCCAGATGAGTTCCCTCCACTGAGTTCTTCTAACCAGAAGGTCTCTTTAGCTGGCGAGTCCTCTAAGTTTGGCTACTCTTTGGCTTTAAAATCCTTGAAAAATATGGTAGAAATTGATTGGAAAGACTCAAATACTATCAAAATACTATACAATAAGGGGTTCTAACCTTACCTATGAAAATATTGCAAGATAAGGAAATAACTTGGTCCGACTTAATGGTAGGGTATTTCCTAGAAAAACGTTTAACTTTCCTACAAGTCTAATATTGGGCTAGCTCAAAATGGAGTAAGATGGGTATAGAGAAAACTTTATCGTTTGAAGAGGATATCTTCGTACTCAAGTTCTTCAAAGATGCTGACCTACTGACGATTCTTTAACGGGTACTTGGCACATTGCTGGCTAGCCTCTTCTCTTACAAAAATGGAAGCTTGGAATGTCCCTTGATAGGTGTGGTGTTAAAACTAGTGCTCTAGGAAAGTCGATTTGTCTTGACCTTCTCATTACTAGGATTGAGAGGATTGGCTATGCTAGAATTTGTGTTGAAGTGAATACAGAGAAAGAACTTTCTAAAGCCCTTCTTAATATGAAGCTGGATGTGGATGGGGAACTTATAAGGGTTGAGGTAGAGCTATCTTACAACTGGAAATCAACTAACCAACTAACCACCTTAAGGTGTGAAAACCAACCAAAAAGATATTTAAAACTACTTTGTATAATGAACTATTGGGGTTGCCAGAAGATGAAGTCCCTAACTCAAAGGAAGTAATTGAATTGGTTCCTCCCAAAAATAAGCTAGGGGTTGAGAATCCTACTCTAAATAACCCTGTTAGCCAAGATCTCTAGGTTCAAGGAATTATTGATTTTAGGTCGGGAAGTGAATATGGTGGATGGTTTAGAGGATCGGCCTAAAGCAATAACAGTTAGACTCAACTAGTTTGAAGGGCAGGAATGGTTTCACTAAATCACCTTTATATCCTCAAGAAAGAAGCCTAAAAGGAAGGTAGGTAAAGCTTGGTTTGGAGAGCCTAATTATCCAAGTAACTTTCATGGAGACTTAATACCTCCCTTAAAATGCAAGTTGTAAAAGACCTTATTCTAAAGAAAAAGTCTGTTGTTATAGGTCTCTTAAAATTTTTAGGCAATAATTATAATTTTGTGACGAATCATTCATGTCATGCTAATCATAGGATAATAATGACTTTTGATATAAACCTTACTCATATATCAATAGTTGATATATCTAATTAAATGATAAACTTCTCATGTATTTTGCCTCAGTCGAGGTTACCTATTAAGGCTATGATTGTTTATGCAACAGACTTTTCTTTCCAAAGAGTTAATCTCTAGGAAGACCTAAGTAGTATAAATGGATTGATGCATAGGCTCTGGATCCTATTGGGTGATTTTAACTGTATTTTGCATATTAAGGAAGCTCAAAGTGCTAGAGTTAACAAACAAAGCTTAATTAAAGAGCTTAATTAGATCATGAACCAATTGGGAGTGATGGACTTAAAATATATGGGGAAACTATTTATTTAGAGCAATATATAAAAAGGAATTTGGTTTATCAGAAAGAAACTTGATAAGGTTATGGTAAAAAAAGGAATGGATAGGTAGGATTCTATCTAGTTATGCCTATTTTGGATCAGGGCTTTCCTTAGATCACTCAACTATTGAAATTCTTCAATCCTAGATATGAAAAAGAAGACTGCAAGAGAGCATAAGAGAACTATTACCAAGATCCTCTTGCTCCAAGTCTTAGAACTCTCAAATCCCTAGCTCTTGGAAAATATACTAAAGCTTTACAATGACATAAGTACTTTCTTAAATAGAGGGTTAGAGTCAATTGGATCTATAGGGGGGATGAGAACTGTAAGTTCTTGTATTATTATATTCTGGCTAGAAGAAATAATAATAGAATCTCTGCTTTGCTAAACTCGAATGGTCAAATATGCAATAATCATACTAAATTGAGGTTATAACTTGCAACTACTATAGGGACTTTTTAGGTCAACCTACTCCCTCTTACTCTATAGTAACCAGTTTAATCTCGTTTCTACATTCCTCTCTAGATTAGACTACAGGGACAAACTATAAATGCTTGTATCTTAGTAAGATATCATGGAGGTCCTTTTTTAGGCTTAATCCTAATAAATCCCTTAGGCTAAACGATTTTAATTCTTATTCTTTTCAACAAACTTGGAATTTGACAGGTGACCTAATGACTGATATGGTTCAAGAATTTTTCTCTCTACTAAGAACATGCTCAGAGAGCTTAGCTGTACCTATATATGTTTAGTTCCTACGATAAGAAACCCTTGTACCATGGTTGGTTTTCACCCTATCTGCTGTTGTAACACAATTAAATGTTATGTTAAAATTATTGGCCAAAAGATTAAAGAAAGACTTACAGTCCGTAATTAGTCTTAGTCAATGAGCATTTATATAGGGTAGAGTTATAAGTGACAACGTCTTGCTAGTCCAAGTACTATTCAAGGATTGTGACTCTAAAGCTTCCATTCAAAATTGCACCTTGAAGATTGATTTTGCTAAGGCTTTTGACTTCCTAAATTGGAATTTCATATTTAAAGGTATGCTAGCTTTTGGATTTCATATAGACTTTCTAGATTGGATACATGCCTGTGTAACTACTATATCTTTTAGGATGCTGGTTAATGGATCACCCTCAAAGTCCTTTTGGGAAGCTAGGGGATTAAGGTAAGGGGATCCTTTATCCCCTTATTTACCTTTGCTATAGAGATTCTCATCAAGATGATTAATTCGAACATTGATGGTTTGAGATCATTCCATAATTGTAAGGAACTCCACGTCATCAATCTTGTTTTTGTGGAAGACTTAATGCTATTCTGTGTGGCTGATTAAGGGTCTATTCAACTTCTAAATAGAGTAGTGGGCCAATTCTCTACTCTATCTAGACTTAAGGTAAATGCAAAGAGTAAAGTCTACATCTCCTTTAATGTGCCAAAAACTTTATCCTTTACCTCTATATCTTGCCTACAACTGCATATTGCTCCTTTTAAGTATCTAAGAGTACATGTAACCACAAAGAAACCTAATTTTGTTAACTATATACTCGTTATTGCATCTGTTAAAGTGATAATTTTCTCTTAGCAGATTATAGTTCTCTCTAATGCAGACAAGATGGAATTCATTTTCTCTATTATGAGAAATTTTCATATTCATTGGAGCTCTCACTTGATCCTTTCTAAAATGTTGATTAAAGAAGTGGATAAGTTGATTAATAATTACCTCTGGACAGGGAAACTTGATAGCTCAAGGAAAGCTAAGGTGAATGGAAGGATGAGTGTATATCAAAGAAGAAAAGGGGACTAGAGCTTGTCTATTCAGACTATGAATTTGGTCCTACTAACCAACATGATTTGGAGGTTGTTTAATGATAGAAGGGCTATAAGGTCCAAATGGATGCGTACGTACTTTCTTTTTAATACAATTTTTTGGAATCTAAAGATTGGCAAGGAACATTCATAATGTTTAATCCAAATACTAAGGTTGAGATAAAGATTGAGATATTTTCTTAAAACCAACATTGGTTTAGTTTTAGTGGAAAAACTAGAGTGATTTGGGTCCACCATACCTCAGGAATGAACTAAACTTCCTCAGACTAGTGATTCCATTAAATTATAAGGTAAATGTAGTTATCAGGGAAAATAGGTGAAAATCTGCCTGATTACAACCTTGACCAATTTGTGATGGATTAAGTTATCTGGTTACTAGACAGCTCCTATAAATTCACTAATAGTTCTTGTCGTGACCTATTTATATATTAAGCCCTATGGCTTGAGCTAATTTTGTCCAAATTTATGATCCCCAAGGCTTCTTTCATCCTATGGTTGGCTATTAAAAGTAGATTGCATACTGAAGATAGATGTTGTAGAGTCTCTAAACCTTTTTGCCTATTATGCCAAGAGGTACTGAAATCTATCTCTCACTTGTAATTCCATTATCGGTACTCTCAAAGCCTGTGGACTAGATTACAATAATTGCTTTAAGTTTTTCGTTATAAGAGGGAGTGGTTGCTTATAGTTTAGTGGGCTACTGGTAAAATGAGGTAAATGAGACAAGAAGGTTGTTTCCTAAAAATTACCTTCTCTTGTGGTGTATATGTAATATGGCAAGAAAGGAACTAAAATTAGACAAAAGCTTGGTTACCCAAGACTATAATTCTCTGGATCAAAGAAATCATAATCACCAGGAATGGTTTTTTTGGAGCTAGAGACTAGATGAGGATCATATAGAACCTATTGGATGTGGAGAATAGGCGATAATCATCTGTTTATGAGAGTTACTCCATTAAGGAGGTCATTCATAGGAAGACAATCCTATATCTAACCACACAGTTGCATCATTAATATAAAATGATAAGGTGACAGTGCTACTTGAAATGGTGACCCCCAAGGAGTTGTGTATATAGCTCCATTTCCCCCTCTCGCAATGGGATTGAGAGTGACACTTAAAGCTTGATTAAAGAGCAAAGAAATTGTGTTATTACTTATACATGTGTGTAATACTCGAATGTAAGTAAATTTACAAAGATTACCAATGTAAGTTACCCTATAATCGTTGAAGGAGATGATAGATTTCATTGCAATCATTGGAAGAGATGAGAGATTTCCAAATTAGGGGTTGAGAAAAGGGTCGACTCCTTCGTTGCCTTTCTAGTATACTAAAATTGTGTCTGATCCTGGTTTCTACAAGAAGTACACAGCACCTTGAATATTGCTTGGAGGTAAACAGACACAATGAGTGAGATGCTCTTCCTTCTCTCTACGTTGAGTGTCTTCAACTTTGGTTCCAGCCTCTTGTGGTATTCTCCATAAGGGTTCTTTGAAAAGTTCCTACCTTTCAGTCAACTTTGTTTCTTAAACTTTTGCCTGATCACCTCTCCTTTTTAATTTGAAAAGTTATTACTTTCCTTTTTCTTTGTCAACTAAGCCCAATGCAACCTGAACCAACTATGAATTCTCCCCTTTACCCTCACCAAAATCTTCCTCCCCTATCCTCCCTATCGAAAAACAACCCTCTTCATAACCCCTAATTCACACCCAGCAGATTGAGCAGACTCTGGTACCCTTTTCCATCTCCTCAAACTCTCCTCTTTCCTCCCCAAATAATACCCTGCAGCCTAAGCAACCCTACATTAGTTCTTCTCCTCCTAATATTTCGTGGAACAAAAGCTAGAAACAAATTGTGGGTGAGTCGAGTGGTGTTACTCTTCAGTATAATCCACCAAAAGTTATTGATGGCAAGCCAGTGTGCTTCCAGATATTGAGACCCTACAGAATAGTGCAAGAATATGGGAATCTTCCCTGGTGAGATTCTTCATGGAGCGACGACTTGATTTTCCTATCATTTAAAAATAGGCAATTAGTTATTGGAAAAATAAAGGACTCTCTGATGTTCTTCTTACTGAAGACAATATGGTCTTATTCACTTTTACCTCTCAAGATGAAGCAAATAAGATATTATAGGAAGGTCCTTGGCACGTAGTACAACTTCCTCTATTCTTACAAAAATGACAGTTGGGTATAAAGTTTGAAAACATTAAGGTGCATACTTACATAGCATTCCATTAGAGTATTAGACTACCTAAGGACTAAGTTCCTTGGTTAGTTTTATTGGTAGACCTCTATGTATAGATGAAACTACTACAAAGAGAAAGAGAGTTGGCTATGCTTGGATATGTGACAGTGTGGACAGATCCAAGGAAGTTCTGGACTATATCCCAATTATGCGCCTTGACATTGATAATGTCTTGCAAGAAGACATGATTGATGTATTATATAGTTGGAAACCCTCGGTTATTATGTAAGGGAAGGTGTGGAAACTAACTGGTAAGATTTTTTCTAAAGGCGATTATATGGAATTAACGGGTCATAGATTCTAGATGCCCAAATTCTCCTCAGTTGAACCTAGATAATAAGGTACAAGGAACTGAGGAAAAAATCAAAACACTTCCATCAAATGAGAGGGGAAGAGAAAGTGTTTAGGTAGTGGATACAGAGAATGTTATCCAGGAGGAGGCTATGATGTCTGAACAAGTTCAGGTTAGTGATAAGGAGAGGGTTCTCCAGAATGAGGCAAATCTTTTAACAAATGCTACCCATTCCTTACCCCTTGGTGGTAAAATAGACTCTTTACATAAGGGGGATGTTACTTCTTTTACTAATTCCTCCAATGAAAAGGTGACTAATGGAAGTGAGCTTGAAAACCTTCAAAATATGACCAATGCAAGAAGTCAGAGGAGTGGAAGGAGGAAAGGGGCCAAAGGTTAAAGTATATTGCTATGTCAGTCCTAATATGGAATGTTCATGGTATTAATTACCTGAAAAAGCTAAATAGTTTGAGGGATTTTGTCAGGAGGATTAGGCCTCTTATTATAGTTTTGTTGGAAACTAAAATTAGATATGAGAATATGAATAAGGTAAAGATATTTGGTTCTTGTTGGTCTTTTATATCCAACCATCATTATCATCATTATGGAAATATCATTATTGGTTTCAATGTTAATTTTGTCAAAGTGGAGGAGATACTATCTAATGAGTAGCTGATGCATCTTAAAATCCACTTCATTTTGGAAGGAACTACTATATACTCTTTTTTTGTTTATGGATTCAACACTGCATTTGAAAGAAGCTCTCTATGTTCCACTTTAAGAGGAATTCAAAACACCCTATCTGGTCCTTGGATGATAGTAGATGATTTCAATTCTATAATCTTTAGATCTGAAGCAAAAGCAAATTATAGCCTAAGGAACTACAATGAAGATCTAAAATTATGTGTGGAGCAGATGGGTGTAACTGATCTCAAACTGGAAGGTTACTTCTTCACATGGACTAATAAGCAAAAGGATGCTTGGCTTATTTGGAAAAAATTGGACAAGGCTCTTGTTAATGGGAAATGGATTCTTTAATTTTCCAATAATAAGGCTAATTCATGGATCCTCTCTTCTTTGATCATACTTTATTTCTAATTGAGGGGCTCTTTCAGAGGTCCTTTACCCCACATCCTTTTAGATTTAATAACTATCTTATTAAAGTGGATGGATTCAATGATGCAATCAGGAGGGGTATATCAACTCAAGTTTTTGGCTCTAGGCAATTCGTGTGCTGCTAAAAACTTAAAGCGATTAAAGCTAAGTTGAAGATGTTGAAAGCTTCTCATTCCCCTAGTACTCAAACTACTATTGATATTACTAAGAAAAGGCTAGTTGCAACTAAAAATTTACTCTCTCATAACCCCAATGATTCGGATTTTCTTTCGAAGGAAAAGTTGGAACTTGATTCCTACCTAAGAGCAGCCCAAGATCATTTCTCAATAATCCATCAAAGGACTTAGATTAATTGGCTTAGGGAAGGGGACAGAGCCTCCAAGTTCTTTGTCAATTCCTTGTCTAATAGAAGGAATGTTAATAAAATATGCTCGATTACCAATATGGAGGGAAGAATTCTCAATGATCAATCAAGTATCTTGGAGGAAGCTGTTAACTTCTATAAATGGCTTTTGGGTTCAAACCTGGGTTCTTTTTCCTTTATAGACTCTCTCAAGGGTCAACAAAATTTCCCCTGAAGCTACTAGGGAGTTGGTGAAAGACATTACTGATAATGAGATCAATGCTACTATCTTTGCAATGAATGGGATGAAAGCTCCTGGACCGGATGGGCTTAATGAATTTTTCTTTCAATAGACATGGTCTATTATAGGACCCATGGTTAAAGAGGCCATTCATGAGTTTTTTTTTAAATGGATGCTCCTAAAGGAGTTCAATAAAACTTTTCTCTGTTTAATTCCCAAAACTTCTAGCCCCTCCACTTTTGGCGATTTCAGGCCAATTGCATGCACTAATTTTCTCTACAAAATCATTGCTAAGATCCTAACAAAGCGGTTGAAGGAAGTTCTCAATCTCATTATCAGTGAAAATTAGAATGCCTTTATAAAGAATAGAGATATTGGTGATAACATTCTTATTGCTCAGGAACTTCTTAAAGGATATACCATAAGGAACTCTTACCCTAACTGTGTTGTTAAAATTGATTTCAACAAAGCTTTTGATTTCATCAATTGGTCTTTCCTATTCAGAGTTCTTAAGGAGTTCAATTTTCTTAATCTTTTTATTAACTGGATCAAGGTTTATGTCACCACTATTGCCTACAGTGTACTTATTAATGACACCCCTTCTAAAATTTTCAAAGGGAAGAGAGGAATTAGATAAGGGAATCCCTTATTTCCTTATTTATTTATCTTATGTATGGAACTGTTCACGCTAATGATCAAGGTCAAAGTCTTTCATAATTCTAAATTCAAGTTCCACTCTAATGTAGAAGACTTTCACTCACCCATCTTTGTTTTACAGATGATCTTATTCTCTTCTCCAAAACGCATCTAGACTCTGTTAAGTTACTAATGGACACGCTCAGCGAGTTCTCTGAGATGTCAGGTTTTAAAGTGAATCTTTACAAAAGTCACTTTGTACTCTCTTTTACGACAAAACCTTTCCAAGACATTATTTCCTCTTTGACTGGTATGGACAGGAAATTTCCTTCTCTACAGTATCTGGGTCTTCTTACTTCCACCAAAAGGTTAACCTTCAATGATTGTCTGCCTCTTATTGAAAAATTCAAAAGAGACTTGGCAAATGGACTAATAGATTTTTATCTTATGGTGGAAGAGTCCAACTAATTAAGTTTGTTTTATGTTCCCTCCATCTTTATTGGAGTACTCATTTACCCTTGTCAAAGAAACTGGTCAAAACTGTGGAGTAGATGATGAGAGATTTCTTATGGGGTAAAGCAAATGATGGTTTTGGTTTTCCTAAAGTTAAATGGACAGATCTGTGTAAACCAAAGGGGGGGGGTTGGGGTTTAGGAATCATTTCTGTAAGAGTTGCTAATAATGTCTGTTTGATTAAGAGACTTTAGAGAATGATTCAGGACAAGCATTCATCATGGATGAAATGGCTTCACATTTACTTTTTGAAAGGGAACAACATATGTTCCCTCTCAATAAGACTATCATATTCTTGGTTCCTTAACCAGATTTTTTAAAAAAGGAATGAAGTTGTTAATGATGTTTTCTATAAAATTGGGAATGGACAGATTGCTTTCCTATGGCACGATAATTGGCCAGTTTAGGTCCTCTTTCCTCAAACCCCAATGTAATTTATGCTTTTCCAGGGCTAGATCATAAAAATAAGGTAGCTATTCTTATCAATCAAAATGAATGGCTTTAATTTCCTGAGGCAATCCATGATCTTAAACCTTCTTACCTTCCTGATTCTAACTCTCACGATTGTTATTTGTGGAAGGGGTTTGTTATCGAGAGCTTCTCTAGCAAAACCTATAGGAAATAGTTTTATCACTTTGATTAAGATGATCCATGGGACAAGGTTATCTGGTGTAATATTCTTACACCAAGTTCAGCTTTCCTTCTATGGCTAGTAGTTACGAATAGAATATTAATAATGGACATACTTCAATTTATCCAAAATTTGGATCAAATCTGCTGTATGTGTAAGAGAGGAACAAAAACTAGGGACCATTTGTTCTTTTTATGTGCTTTTTCTAGTGTTATTTGGAATAGGATCGGAAATTTCCTCTCTTGGCATGGGTCTTCTAATTCACTCATCGAGATAGCTAAGTTCCTAGTAAAAGCACAAGCTTCCACTTCACTCTGGAAGAGGAAGGTGCAATTTCTAGCCATATCAACTCAAGATATATGGAAAGAAAGACATCGACGAAAGTTCCAAAACATGGAACGATCAACAGATTTAGTACTACAATCAATTATTCAGAAGGATTTAGAACAATATTCATGCTGGGAAATAAAACAAGATCATTCGAGTTAGATCTTACCTGAGGAAGTTTGATACTGCAAGTTGCTAGGCAAGTCCACTAGCTCCTTCATACCCTCTACAAAAACAAGGGAAGATGGGTAAAGTAGCCTTAATCAGATGAAGTTCAGACACAATGAGCGAGGGTGGCTCTTACTAGAATGGTGTTACCGATCGTTTAGGCCGCTCAACCCTAATTTGGAATATTCGGGAACTTCTTTGGAACGAGTTAAGAGATGAATGTCGTTTTTATGTATTGTTTAACTCTTTGGTGACCAAATAGTGTCATGCCTTCACAATGTCTTTGATGTAGTAACTTTAACAGTGTTATTTAAACATTGGAGAGTGTTTGCTACTCTCCAATAGTCATTGTTCCTAAAACACTCTCCAATAGTCATTATTCCTTGCTCTTTATTACAGTAATTTAATTTTCATTTCTCAAAAAAAAGTGTAATGCTAGGTAGAAGGTGTTGATTCGCTATAACTTTATCTTAAGATAGTATGTGAGGACTTTTATTTGTGATTAAGTGTAAAATTCTTTATTCTATTTACTTTTATAAAAAAATTAAAACTTATTAAAAACTTAATAAGGTGACATAACCAAATTTACTGTCAACAAATGTTAATAAATATTCAAATTCTTATCATATAAGAACTTAATAACAACTTAATTAAATATCCTTTATATGTAATTGTAATTACTGTCACTTGAAAAGTCATTATTTAAGTTGATTTTACTTTTCTATTTTTGTTTTTCAATATAAAAATATTTTTTTGAGTATTCAATTTCTATTTTTGGTTTTATTTGTTCTAATTTTTATAACTTATGAAAATTATAAATTTTGATTTTAATTTTCTATTTTTTGTTAATGTATGATTTAATATTAACTAAATATAAATTATTTAATATAAAATTATAATTTATAAATAAAATTTTTTACTTATTAAATTATTTATTTTTAATAAAATATAGTAAAATTTTGCTAATGCTAAATAAAATTATTTACTTAATTAATTCATAAAATAATTTATCTTTAAATTGTGTCTAGTATTTAATTAGAATCAGTAATAAAAAATATTTATATTGACATTAATAACTAAATAAATTTTATTTTTTTGAAAAGATGTTAAAACTAAAAACAAGAAATGAAAACAAAAAATTATAACAGAAAAAACAAAAAATGAAACTAAACAACCTCCCAAATATCAACTTTAAGAATTTTTTTATATTCTTAAAGCATATTTTATATAAATAAATATTTTTTTATAATCATTGTCACATAAAAAGTCATTAGCTATAACATTGTTAAGTTAAAAGACACAAAGTTTCTGTTGGATCCCGTTTTTAGGATTTTATATTTTTATTTTATATTATTTATTTTATTAAATTATCAAGCATGAAAATAAATTAGAATTTAAGATTTAGCAATTTTTGGAATTTAATATGG
>JAOQMS010000179.1:38688603-38709127 GCA_027563885.1 Erythroxylum longipes | reverse complement strand
CTGATCACACATATTATGAAACACCTTTGGGCTGAATACATAATATATGCAATTAGACTTCCAGCATAAAAAGCGATTAGAGTACAAACCGTCAACTCTCATGATACTATCACCTTTGGGTGAATAGATCATTTAAGCAACAGTTTTCCTCCATCATATGCCTTTATGCACATCTCAAAACGTTATGTAAGGCCAATACCTTTGGGAAGAATAGCCAAACATAAAATCAGAGACATCCCCCAACATGTAATTAGAACAATCCAAAATACTGACTTGAAAGGCCACTTTGGTGACTACATTCTCATCTGTATCCCAAAAGTCCACTAACACAAGGGATACAACTTTATGTTATCCTCACATTCTTTATGGGCATATGATATGTGACAATGTAACTTTAATAAATGCAAAACCCGAATACATAGTCTTATCGTCACACACCTGTGCTGAAGACATTTTCTGAAAACTTTATTTGAGACTTTCTTAACAGAAAAATCTCAGTATAGTGATTATCGTGCCTCACTTGATACCAAACCAACCACCCGAGACACAAGAACTTCATGTATCTCCTTTATGGCAAGTTCATTGCACGAAAATTCACTCAAAAATGGCTTCAGAATGTCAAATTCCTTTTCCTATTAGCATCATGCGATCCCGAACCCTGAATATGAGACCTGAGACACGACAATTTGAAGTATCTCTCTCATGTGATGTCTGAAGCATGAAAATGTACTTGAAATCGGATTCGGAATATCTTAATTCCTTTTCTAGAGTTAAACTTTCATTTATTACTGATGTAATAAATCCAAAAAAATGGAAAAAAATCTTTTTATAAATTTCCCAGAACCGAAAACTGACCCAAAACACCCCGGGGCACCCTTATGGGAAATCTGAAATTTTTGTGTGTTTTTTTGGTATTGTTTATTGTTTGTACGGCTGACGGCAGCATGACGTCAGCCACTGCGTGGCCCGCAAGGTCACTGTGCGTGGCGGGTGCCGAAGCGCGCTAGTTGCATCCGCACGCGCCCACACTCGCACAGACGCACGGGCGGTGGCTCGGGCGTGCGTCTGACGCGCGACACGCATCGCACAACGGGCAATGCTAAGCATGCGCCACGCGGCCGTGCGCGATTGGCACGTGCTTCGCACGTGCCCGTCCCACCAACTCACCCCAGCTACCGTAGCGGGGGTTGAGCGCGTGCGCCCCGTCGCCCCCGCCGTGCGGGGGCGATTTCTGACAACTCGGAGCTCCATTTTTCGGTCCGTTTGGCCCGTTTTGACTCATTTTTCGTGGCAAATCAGATTTAAACCACTTCCATGCAATTCTTTTGGACCAAATAACCAGAAATGAAGCAAAAATGAGGAGAGAGAAGCAAGAAAGATGGAAAACTAAAAATCTTCATTTTGGCCAATCCAGTCACGTAATCGCTCTGATACCACGTGTAACGCGTAGAGCAAATTTTATTACGCACTCAGGATCGGATGTGAAAGGATTAAAAATGAAGATAATGCGGAATACCTGATTTGGTTCCATCTAATCTTTAAAAGCCTTTTCCAGCTGCCAAACGAGCTCGAATCTCCTCGAGACCTGTATAGAAAACGTTCACTGGCTCGAGATCTAGGCCTTTCTGTAGTTTCTTTAATACACGGGCGCTTTTAACGGGTCAGAGCTCCGAATGCTCGTGAATTACTTAAGTAACTACAGGAGACCCCCTTTATATATATAAGCTTTCATATCGGGCTTCCCCATCACAAGGCCGATACGATCTAGGTCCACACTGAAAGGGATCCATTTTTCACCCGAACTTTGACCCATTAATTTAGATCATTTATTGGGCCACTTTATTATCTTTATCTGGATCAAATTACGTAACTTAACCGGTAATTTATTTAAAAACCAAATTACAATTAATAACTGTCCACTAAATAGGAAATTGACAAAATTGCCCTTAGGGGCAAAAATGTCTAACAGGAGAATCCTGAGAAGCAGGACCATTTCACTCCATACATTATTATCACATCTCTTGTGTTCATACTAATACCATGGAAATTGTTGAGAAGATCAAAATCTAGGAAACAGCCGCCAGGTCCACCGAAGCTGCCAATCATAGGAAATATGCTCCAGGTCGGTAATCTCCCACACCGTGACCTGAGAGACATGGCCATGAAATATAGTCCTGTCATGCGTCTTCAAGTTGGCGAGATCTGCAAGATCATAATTTCTACACCTGGAGCTGCTAAAGAAGTACTGAGAACTCATGACTTAGCTGGCTCGAAGGCCCTTTGTTCTTGCAGCGCACGTCGTCTGGTACGAATCAACTGACATTATCTACGCCCCTTTTGGAGATTATTGGAGACAGCTTCGAAAGTTCTGCATAACGGAGCTGTTGAGTAACAAACGGGTTGAATCTTACAGACCAATCCGACAAGATGAGGCACGAAGCATGGTTAAAGGAATTGCAGCTAGTTATGGAAAACCTGTGAACATAACATCATATTCAGCTTCTTAATTTGTCACTTAACATCTCTTCAATATTATCATGTCTTGGAAAGTTAGAGAAGGAACAGGAAGACAGATTCATGGAAATTCTTCGCAAGTTTGCAGCGGTGCTGGGATGGTTTAAGATCATAGATTACTTCCCGTCCCTCAAATTTCTTCCTCGAATCAGCGGTGTAATGTCAAGACTGGAGAGTCTGCACAAGGCGATGGATAGCCTACTGGAGGAGATCACGAGTGATTATCAAAAGAGATAAGCTAAAGTTGCTTCGAAAGGTGAAGCATAAGTTCTTTTGGATGTGCTTCTGAATCTTCAGAAGAAAACCGATAACGACGTCATTCCCATAACAAGAAACAATGTCAAAGCTGTGTGATTGTGGTATAAGGTCTCGTGCATTCCTTTTGTTTTTGTTTTTGTTTTGGTTACTAATTTGTCTTGAACTATTCTTAATCCTCTCAATTATTTTAGCAAGTATGAAAATAATTTTTTCAAGTGAACTTGAAAATCATAGCCTGACACTATGTTGTGAAACGATATTACAACATATAGTGGTGGAAATTGATAAATAAAGTAAAATTTTCATTTGGAAAACTGACGCATATACAATTAATTTGGAAAACGGATGAGGATACCCCGATTAGCATATCCAAATTAAAGGGGCTATCCGTTAGATATCGTGCCACTAATGACCAGATATTATATAACATAAATAATGACAATTAACAAATAAAATAAGTTGTCATTTGTGCTGGAATAAAAAGAGGATGGTACTTTCGAAGCCCTAGTATGTTTTTTTTACATCTTTTAATTAAGTACTCAAGTTTCTTTTAATTAAATTCCGAAATTTGTGAACTAGATGAAGAAAAAAACATATTTTAGATTTTGTATTATAACTAATTGTTTATATTGCAGACATAAATATTTAAAATTTTAATCAAGTTTTTTTAAAAATTAGTTTTTCTTCTAAATATGAAAGAAAAAGCTATTCTCAATTAATATGATTAAAAGATTGAGTTCAAAATTTTAAAAATTCATCAAATTTTAAATAATTGTTTTCAAAAAAATTTTGTGAATAGAAGCGTAATTGAATTATTTCATAATCATATTAAAAATTTGTAAATTGAGTTATAAACTTATAATGATGAAATCGTAATAAAAATGGTTAATACAAATATGTTACAAAGAAGAAAATGTATTCTTAATATATGATAAAGAGTAAACAACCATGCAAAGAACAAAATAATACGAATGTTTATAATAAAAATTTTCTTATCTTGATTAAAAAAAAGTGAAAACACAATTTTCTTGTAAACCTATCTTCAACCCTAAAAGGAGTTCCTAATTTTAATATCGGTATGAATAAACTCTTTCATAATTTTCTTCTTGTAAGCCGAGTTCGAACCCTAAAAAGTGTTTCCAAGTTTAATTTCAATATAAATAAACCCCTTAATTTTTATGAGCATAAGAGTATATTCAGGGTTGTTCTTAATGTTTTATAAGCTTTGGGTAAAGTAAAAAAATGACTCTTATTTTGCCTCTTTTTATTCTTTATGAATATTAAGCTTGGGCTCTAATGAAGAATAAAATAAAGACAAGTCAATAGTAGGCTCTGAGCAGGTACCCTTTATGCCCTTGCTCAGGGCAGCCCAAGTATATTTAATTTGGTATATTGAAAAATTTATAGATACTTACAAGTACCCGGTAAAGTAAGAATAGATGAGACATATTCCTATCTTCTTAACACCACGGTAAATCTCAAAAAGTTGATCTATAATAATCTTGATGAAGATGAAAAGATAAATTTAGAAAAAACATAAAAGTTGAAGGGTATTTAAACAAAATTTAAGAATTTAGTTTCATAGGTCATTTAAATTTGGTAACTAAGACTTGCGGTCTCTTTTTATAGGAACTGAATACGTAGTAATATATAATAGTTAAGTTACCAAGTACGCAATATAATCAATATCATTAAAATTTTGCATTAATAAATTTTCCATAATAGCCTTTAGAAATATATCTATAAAGACCCATATGTGCTACATTCGTTGTTCAATACATACTTACAATGGCAACTACAGTTGTTTACAGTCTTTGCCTGCTCTTCTTGTTTTGTCTTATTGTCCAAGGTAATCTTCTTTTTCTCTTTCTCTTATATGAATGAATGTTTAATATCCATTCATATACCGAAGAAGGTGATCTATTATGGCTTGAATTACTATCCTGCAGGAAGTTGCTGCACTGGAAAGGATGACCTCAAAGTATCTCAGGCCAAAACAGGAAAACTTGTTAAGAACAAGCCAGAATTTAACGTGACAATCTATAACGATTGTACTTGCAGTGAAGTCAATGTGTATCTGGAACCAGTTGAAGGCTTCAACACAGTGGAACCGATTGATCCCAAAATATTGGCTAAAACCCCTCAAGGGTGGCTGGTTAGTGATGGACAACCAATTTATGCACATAAAAGCTTCAGTTTCACCTACGCTTGGGACTCTCAATTCAATTTTGTACCCGTAGATGCTACCAAAGCATGTAGTTAAGGTTAATCATGAATTCATGATAAGTCATATGTTGGAATGGTTACTGAAGTTTTTACAATAAAATGAGTAATGTCTTTTTCTTTTTGGTTCTTTTAGTCGTTCTTATTTGGTTTATGTTTAATTCAAAAGCCATTTAGTCGGTTTAGTTCGATTTGTGTAAAATTCACTTAAACCTATCTCATTTATATTTAAATACAAATATAAATAAGGGAAGTTATTTAAAAAAGGAGGAAATTTCCCCTTATGATTCTGCCTATTTAATTTACCTCTTATATTGAACATTTTATATTGAGAAGGGAAGTTCTCTTAATTGGCCCTGAATTACTTTTATGCAAATGATTAAAAATCTCAAACAATTTGGCTAGTTTAATTGTAAACATTTTGAACCATCTTTAGTTCAATTTTTAACTTTTTTGTTTCGATTTATTTTAACAATTCTTGTTGTTAAAAATTGATCTAGTTATTAATTAATTGGTTAATTTTAGTAAATTATTAAGTTCTTATAATATAAAATAAATCAATTAATTTTCATTTAATAATCTTTTTTAACTAAACTTTAAATTTGGTAAGGATAATTTTTTCGATCATATTTCAAAATTTTAATTTTATTTAATTTTTCGCCAATTTAACGACTATCTAATATCGATTAAACTTTTTAAACATTAAACCTTTTTGTTATAAGTTTAACTTCCGGTCCAATTTTTAGAACATTGCTTTTATACTTCTTAAATCTTCGGCCATGGTCCATAATTAACATTCTATTTAAGGTCCTAGACTAATGGCCTGATATTATATGGCATAAATACTGGCAGTTGACAAACAAAGCAAAATATTAGGACTGTTTAAAATTACATTTGTAGAACTATATTATTGATGCAATTTATTTGGAGAAACTATAGTAAATAAGGGTGCTATAAATATACTAAGCGTTTAGTCAACACTTGTATGGAAATTATTTTATATACAAAATTCATATAAAGATAACTGGTTAATTTAAATAAAAGAATGTAAACTAAAACAAAAAGAAGTATAAATACTTATTTTAAAAAATTATTGTAAAGTAAAGGAATTACCGAATAATTTAATAGAATAAACCACAAGGTGTGGCGTGGGTGATAACTACCCTTGTTCCTTAATCATGAGGTGTGGAATTCGATTCCCATCCATGATTATGGAATAGCACCTATAGCTAGCAACTTAACCCCCATCTAGGAGCTCTATTATCGTGAGGGATTAACCACTATTATCGCAGTGGGTACATCGAGTTCACAAAAAAAAAAAAGAATTGATATGACTTGATACATAAGAGAATTGATTATTCCTTAGGTAATAGACAAGGAACTTTATTCAATTTGTGATTGAAGTGGGTGGTTTTAATTGTTTGATTAGTTATGCTTAAGTGTTATCTTTACCTAGAATCAAATTAAGTCTTTGGTGAAAAATAAAATTGAAATGTATAGAGGGATTTAGTTTGACACTAACAAGTTAAATTAAGGTTAATCGGTTTCGAGTTTAAAAGACAAGTCCAAGCGAGCTAAATTATACAATTTCATACTATAAAACAATATTATTTAAACCTCAAGTTTAAGAAATTTAATTTTAAAATAAGGTGATTTTAAATTTAAATTTAACTTTAAATTTCAAAAGATTAAGTTATTTTGTACTATCTCTACAAAATATGATTCAAAAGTATATAAAACTATGTTTCGAAAATGTTGCCAAACAATTAATTTATTTGCAATTTTTCAACCCTAAAATTAGTTTCCAAAATGAATTTCCACTTTAGTTTTATAAAAACAACATGGGATATTTTCTTCATTTTGTAATTATCACAGATTAAAAGGTATTTCAAATTCACTTACTTTAATTTTACACTTACAAAATTTTTAAAAATTAATTTCTTGTATTGAGTCACTTATGTATGGATATTAAATTTTAATAATAAAAATATAGTTTAAAGTTTATATATTAGTATGTTACCGGTTTATCGAGGTCCTTTTTTTCTTCGCCCAGAGCTTATAAAACGTTAGGAACGGCCTTGCTACTAAAGATAAATGTTTATACTTTTTCTGAAAAGAGAAAACAAGATATTTCCATATTGTACCAAAATTTTAAGATCATAGAAAATCAAATTCCATTAACCCTAGAATATATAACGATTACGTTTTCTTTTAGTAACAATGAATACCTAATATAAATTAGTCAAGGTTACAAGTATATAGTAATTAGTAAACTTATGTCAATACATTTATTAGCATTAATAAAACATTCTATAATAGGTTATACAAAGATATTTATAAATTCCATGCGTGCTGGACCTGCTATTCAATACAGAGGTAAAGGAGATCGAGAAGAAGAAGAAGAAGAAATTCGTATTTTCCTATGAAAATGGCAACAACTAGTGTTTATGGTCTCTGCCTGCTCTTCTTGTTTTGCCTAGTTCTCCAAGGTAAACTTCTTCTTTTCAGTTTTCACCATCTTCTGTGAAGATTCAATATTCATACTACAGAGGTGAACCAACTGGACTGATCTATACCTTGAGCTAATTCAGGAAATAGCCAGTGCACTGGAAAGGAAAACCTGAAAGTATCTCAGGCACCAACAGGAAAGCTAATTCAGAACAAGCCAGAGTTTAACGTCACAATCTATAATGACTGTATATGTACTGAACTCAATGTCTATTTGGGACCAGAAGATCTTCATACTGTGGAGCCTATTGATCCCAAGATATTGGCTAAAACCCCTCAAGGGTGGCTGGTTAATGATGGGCAGCCAATCTATGGAAATAAAAGCTTCAGTTTCACCTATGCTTGGGACTATCAATTCAACTTTGTCCCAGTTGATGCTACCAGAGCATGCAGTTAGAATATGATATGCAATATGTTAGATCATTGTTATTTCTGTTACATCAAACCAGTATACTATTAAACAACGTGTTGTCTAACTATCCAGACGCACCCTCATATCAACTAGTTAATGCAGTTCAAATATCACCTTTTTCTTTTACATAGCTGTTCCTGAAAAAAAAAAACTTCCGAAACAAAAAAGGCCAAAATCTATTATATATTAATATGTAATATAGTAAAAAGATAACAAGTGAACAAAATTTTCAGTCAAACTAAATATGGATCCTAAAAGTATCATAGAAATAAGAATAGCTAAAAGATCTCTATTAGAAGAAGAAGATTCAACATTTTGAGTGATGTTATCTTATCCATTACTTTTGTAACGCTCAAGCATGATATGATGAGTAAGATCTTCTTCACTTGTTCAATAAAACAATCTGGTGCAGAATTATCATAAAGTACATAAGTAGCAAAAGTTAAGATAAGTTAATTTATAGTGAGGATATAAAATTAATAACAAGCACATGAAAATAAGAGAGAGCACTCTAACCGATACTTGTCAAATTTCTTTGGCATCTCATAGATCACATATATAAATAGGTAAGAGTTTTTTTGTAGCATCTTTAAAATTTTCTTGAATGAAAATAAGAGAGGGCACTCTAACCAATACTTGTCAAATTTCTTTTGCATTTCCTAGATCATACCATATATAAATAGGTAAGAGTTTTTTTTGTAGCATCTTTAAAATTTTCTTGAATTTTCCATACACCTTTAATATAAAATTTTGATGTTGGATACTTTGAACCAGAAAAGAATAAATTCATGTCATAGAGTACTTTCAACAACTTGTGGAAAACTTTTACTTTATGTCATTCTTCATCAGTGCAATTTTTTTTAAAATTATCTAATTGCCCCTAATGAATTAAAATATGCTTATAATATAAAGTACATTCAATCATAATATATGTGGAATACCTACATTAGTATGTTGGATCAAATGAGGCTCTAACTCATAATTTTTATAATAAAAAATATATTATGACAAAAATTTTTAATCCTTGATGATATTAGTTAGTATATAAAATATCGAGTTCAAAAAGTAAATTGAGCAAAGAAGCCAACTAAACTAGTTGAGCAATTAAAAGATTAATAAAAAAAAGAGCAAAGTGAAGCACATATATAACTTGAGAGAGTTTCAAGGGAATTTATATGAAGAAACAAGAATAAGGAGTAATAAAGCATACTAAGATTTAAAAAAATCATTGCACTCGTTCTTGTAATATTATCTTAGTCATTTTAATAAATTAGGAGTTTAATCATAGCATGATTATTTGCACTTAAGGCATATTGCATATACTTTGTCATAATTTAAAAAAATTGGGAAGGTTTTAAAGAAAATCCTTTTGATGCATCAAAATACTTTTGGGAGACCTTTGAAATGGTATTAAACCAAGTTTTCGTAAATGAATGTTATTTAATTTTTGAAAGAACTTCAAAAATTTTGCAAAACTTGTTCAAGGAATTTTGGTTAACCAATATGGAGATTTGGGTAACTAATGTTAAGGATTTTGGATAGAATGGTCGACTAATGTGATGGTGTGGTTAACTAATATCTTTTGATAATGTATATCATAAGTTTGTGGCCGCGTTGATTAACCAATGTGTCAACAAATTCTACTATTATTAGTCATTATAATGACTAATTTTTATTTTTAATGACTATTTTTATTTGTTTTGAGTATAGATAGACCACAAATAAGTTGTAAGAGTAATCTTAATTATACCAGAGAGTTGCTAAAAGTTGTTAAAAGACTAGAGAGTACATATATGCATGATATAATATATGTTAAGCTTTTAATCAAAATTAAAAGCAAGAAAGAGATGTTTTGAGTTATATGGATGCGCAATTGTTGCAATTGAGAAAATTGCTTGGGACTTACATTATAATGGTATCTTTTGATCTTGAACAAGATTTGTAAATGGTTACTCTTCACCTATGACAAAGTAAGACAGTTATAAAGATTCTTCTTTAGTTGTGAAAAAGAAGATGTTATATCAAAGGTTCCTTTTCACTCATCAAAGAAAAAATAAAGTGAATTTTCAAGTGGAGCTTAAATAGTGACATTGGTTTATTTGGTTGAATCACTATAAGTCGATTTGTCATTTCCTCAATTATTAATATAACTAATTTATGATTATCATATATAGATTTATGATAATTATTTATTATAATAGACAATTCATTCATTAGTTTACAAATAGGAGGAAAAAAAGTGAACACATAATTCACCTCCCTTATATACCATGTAGGGACCAATAAGCAGCATAATCATCAAACATTTCTACTTGCACAATAAAATTTTAAAAAAAAAAACAAGAACATCGAACCTAAAAAAATATCCATTCAAAATAATGACTAATTAGTAATAAGGTAAAACTTGAGAAAATTGATCGTATTGTTATTATAAAAAACATTGTCTAATGAGATCGATTATAATCTTTTATCAACCTTTCATTGAGCTAAACTGAGCTATTTTATTAGTAAGTGGCAATCCCTCAAAAAGTGGTTTTTTAATGCTTTAAAATAATTATCTTTTCTTAACTTTCATTTACTATCAATAAAATCAGAAATAATGTATGCATATTCATTTTTTAATATTTCATTCTTTCAATTATCAAAAGTCAAGCAAAGATGATCAGGGGATTCAACAAACTATTCATATATTGATTCTTTTTTTTTTTTTATCAACGTAAGACATTGTATCAAGTTTGTAATTAACCATATAAATTGATTTATATGTTGAGTAAGAATCAAGACTCATTGCATATTTAAATATTTAAATATATGCAATTAAAAAATGTAACAAGAAGCATATTAGCAACAATAATCTTAGTAATTGCCTTAGGAAATTGAATAAATGATCATATTTATATTTTTCAATATAATAGTACCATATAGTATAATTTAGCTCTAATCACTTATTATCTTATATCATTATGTTTTTTTCACTAGACATTAAGTAGAAAATTCTTTTTTACTGTAATCACATTAAGCTTTTTTCTTTTGCTACCTTCTTAGTCATAAATTTTCATATAACAGGCAACAACTACTTTGTTTTATGTTAATATTTTCTTCTTTATGATAATCATTATTATATTGTAGACCAAAACTTGTTATATTATTATAGTTCCTAAATTAACAATAACCAATTAATTTTATATAATAAATAGTAAAATTATAGTGACAATTATTATAATTAATTATATTAAACAAAAATGTCAAAATGCCTGAAAATTTATAGAAAAATTAGATTATGTCCACTATATTATTAAAGAATTATTTAATGAAGAAAATTATAATTAGTGATGAATAGATGATGCAATTTGATGTTATTATATTAAACATATAATTATATTATGCAAAACATTATAATGATACGGTTATGGTTTAAGTAGGCATATGTATCCTTAATTAACAAATTTAGAGGCAATATAACAAGCCGATTGACTTTGATTAGAGAACAATATGAAAGGCATGTATTTAATTAACACAAATGTCTATCACCTTTTCTTTGATGAGTGTTTGGCATATTAATTCAATATCTTATAAGAAAATTATAAAGATAACATAAACAATTCTTTATCGAATGTTAAAACCACTAGTTGGTTAACTTATCATTAGTTTAATTATTTTTGGGATAACAAAGTTATTAGTGCTAAACTTTTTGAATTTTTTTAATTTCAGTGGCAAACCTTTTAATATTTTCAATTAAGTGAATAATCTTTCAGAACTCATTCTACTTAAGTCAAAATGTTCACTATGTTAAGTTTTTGTTAACATAGACAATAAAGTAATTTTTAATATGACATTTAGGCATTTAAGTGGTAATAAATTAAGCCCCATGTGGACTGATCTATAATCCAACTTAACACATGACACATGACCCATGACCCATGACACATTACCTATTTTAACAAAATCTAAACCTAATTTAACTTTGCGAAATAATTTTTCTCTTCCAAAACTTCCATTTCTTGCATTTCCTTTGTCCCTCACTATATGTGTTTCCTTGGTCCCCCATTACATTTTCTTGGTCTATCACTGTCTTTCCTTAGTCCCTCACTATGTTTCTTTGGTCCCTAATGCCCTATACATGAGCCTTCTCCAGTTTAATGCAACTTTAAGTTTGATTTTTTTCTACCAACTTTAGTAGGTTAAGCTTATCTGAAGAACAAAAATATATATAGTTGTGAGGAGGAAAAGAGAATTATAACTCTTACATATCTTAACTTAGACAAAATACCAATATTACTTATTTATAACATTTATGTTTGTAGTATTATGAGTTAAAAAATAGACATAAGTTTGACGACTGCATTGGATCAAGAAATTTTCTATTTTTATAGGTTAACGGGTGTTATGTAGACTTCATGGATAAAGAGGAATCTTGGACGACACTCTGTCTCTTGTCCTAAACATAGGGTAAGTTATATTTTAATTAACTAGTTTTATAGGTTTCTTAGTATTTTAATCATGACAATATTGTTAATCGATTCCATTACTTATTTAATTTTAATATAAAGGTTGCAGGTTTGTTTTAATAGATTGATCCCCAATTTGTGAAAGAGCTTTGAGCATCATCTTTGGTGTGCAGAAGAAGATAAACAAACTAAAAGAATAAAAAGAATTGTTGAAGTTGAAAATAAAAATTATGAGCACTATTTTGTTTGTGATTGCCATAAAAAATTATTATAAGTTGATGTAGAAGTAGAAGGCTTGGTTTATATTTTATTGATTATTAATATTATTAATTATGAAATTAAATATATTGTATGAAACTTGTGTATGGTTCTATGAAAGCTAGAAATTTCTAATTGATTTTAGTTCTGAACTTAAGCATCAATTATTGAAAGACTAAAATATTTCCAATTGGAGAGACTTTGATGTCACAATAAGATATACTTCATCCTCCATGCCTTCACCAAAATGTTTTGAATATGTTGGCATTAAATTTGTGTATATAAAGCACTAGAAGCATCTTCAATATTAAACATCTTAAATATCAAATCATCCTCCATGCTATGTAATGTCTACCACTTGGGGGTTGTGATTAGTGGTTACTTGTTTTGAGGGAAAAACACTTTAAAACATTTTACTTGAGGCATGTAGTTTAAAGCCACACTACTCACCATAAAAATAAGTGAATGCCTATCAATTTACTCAAATACTAAAATTCTTAAAACATCTCAACATTGTAAGATTTCAAACAAGTTAATGGGAAAAGAATTAGCTTCTAAGATGGTCAATAGATTTGTTTATATCTATATAACAAAGATTAAATGTATAGGTAGTAGTTATTATACAAAAAACATAAAGACAACAGCTACTACCTATTACAAAGGCTTCACATTTTTTGATCTATAAAATAGAATAACTGAAATTTTAAAAAAGTTACTTCTATGGACATTATCCTAAATATTGTAATATTTATAATAATTGTGTTTGACATTGTTCCAAATGTTTTAAAAGTCAATGTTAAGATATGTTATGTACTCTCTGATGCTTTTAATCTATCCTCCTTATTCTTAGATTTGTTATTTATCAATAAAAATAACAATAAATGAATAAACCTAATTGTCAAAATTAATTCAAGAACTAAATTTAATACCTATAACTTTTGACGAGTTATCTCATATTGTCACTAATGGTTCAGGAGCCTCACCCATAATGTCTGATATCCATAGACTAGTCTTTTTCTTTTATTTGGCTTTAACATTGTTGGTTGATTTGATGAAATAAAAGAAGTTGAATATGTGGGTGGAAATATTAAAAGTTAGGGTATTGAAATTGATAGGTTTTGTTATTGGGACCTTAAAAGGATGCTCATGGAAAATGTTAAAGAACCAAAAGTAAATAAGTTTATGTATAAGGTTCCAAGTGATAGTCTGAAAAATGGGTTGATAAAGGTGAGAAAGAGTGATACTTGTATAATAAAGATATGTAAGCTTATAGCAGAATATAAGGTGATAGAGATCAATATTGATTATGGATCCAATTTACCACATTTAGAATAATATGTAGATATTGATGTTGAGGTTAATACTAGGATTGCAGATTATATTTTTGATTGAGAAAGAAGTTGTAGATGATGTTGTTGACACTGAGAAAAAGTTTCAGATGATGTTTTTGATGTTGAGTAAAGCGATGAATATGTAAGTAACAATGCATTTGATCTAGTTGAGCAATAAGAGGATGTATTTATTGATGTAAGGATTATAGAAGAGTTTGATTTGGGTTTGGATAATGAAGAGTTAGAATTGTCTAGGAATTTAGTTGTTTCATTTAAAAGGAGACAACTAAAGAAAAAGAAATCGAAAGCAATGTCTGCAATATATAAAAAGGGAAAACTACATAAAAAAGTGAAGCTAAAGGTGAAGATGATAATGATGGGAATGGCATGCAAGATGAAATTATGACAAATTGTTTTGAGTCAGATGAAAATTGCAAATTTAAAGAAACAGGTGATTTAGATGTGGATGAAAAGTTAAAACATAAATTAGAACTTTGTAGATTCAACCTTCGTAAGAAAAATTTCGAGATTGAGCTTGGTATGTTGTTTAAGGATTCTAACCAATTTAAGGAAGGACTTCACAAGTTTGTCGCTAATGAAAGAAGCGAGTTTAAATTTACAAGGAACACCAAAAAAATTGTGAGATCCAAATGTGTGAGTAAGTACAATAAATGGTATATTTCAGCTGGCTTGGTAAAATATTTAAATAGTTCTCGAGTATGTAATTTAAAATTTATTTTTATCTTCAAATTAAGCATCAATGGTATTATGGACTGAGTACTCACATATGTATAAAAGTAAGAGTTTCTGAGCAAAAGCACACATTCAATCTTGTTTTCTACAACACAAGTGTGGGTTCAAAATAGCTTGTTAATAATTACTTTAATAATTTCTCAGGACTCATTATATTTCTAATAGACTTGAGGAAATTTGTAAAAAAAAGATTTGAGAGTCGATGTTGGTTATAACATTTGTTATATGGTTAAGAAGTTGGTGATAGAGGAAATGTAAAGAGTTGTTAGAGCAAAATATGGTAAGATGTGGGATTATAGGGAAGAATTTTTAAGATTAAATCTTGGTAGCATAGTTGAATTGGTTATTAAATAGCCATCACTTGGAGATAATTTGTAGCCATCATTTGATAGCATATGTGTGTGTTTCTAAAACTACAAGAAGGGGCTCTTAGATAGTTGTAGAAGGTTGATAGGATTAGATGGTTGCTTTTCAAAAGGTATTACAAAACGTGAGATATTGGCAACAGTGGGAAGAGATGGTAATAATTAGTTATTTTCTATAGCATAGGTTGTCATACACATTAAAATAATAGACACTTATAATTGGTTTTTAGAGTCATTGCAGAAAGATTTAGATTTAAAAAATGGAGGTGGATATGTAGTGATTTTAGATTTTTAAAAAAAGGTTTAGTTTAAACTTTATTTTCTTTTATAATATAAATTTGCTCATATTAGTTGTTTACTAATTTTGTATATTAAATGTTACACAAGGTCTTATGGAGGCACTTAAAGGTAACTCCTAAGGGTTGAAGTAAGATTGTGTAAGACACATGTTTACTAATTAGAGAAACAGGGATCATAAAGGACTCAAATTTTAAAGACTGTTTTGGCAATGTTGTAAGCCTTTTAATGAACCTGAATTAATTTTATATTTAACGGAGTTAGAAAAGGAGTCAAAATATGCTTATAAGGATTTTTTTAAAATTCCAAATGAAAAGTGGTTAAAAGCATATTTAACTCATCATTGAAGTGTGATATTGTGGATAATAATCTTTATGAAGTATGTAACAAAAGTATCGTTGAAGTTTGGACAAAGAACATTATCACAATGCTTAAGGAATTTAGAGTGCTTATAATGAAGAGATCGGTTAATAATAGAAGGATGGTAAGCAAGTGGATAGACAAGATTGGTCCAAAAAGTAAAAACAAATTATAGTTAATAAGGAATTAAGTGTCGGTGGTGAACTTGAGAGGAATAGTACTAGTGGGTTTGAAGTAATAAAGAAAAAGTTAAGCGTGTTGTGAACTTCATTTGGAATGTTTCAAGAATCCTATGTTCTTATGTCATTGTTTCCATTGAGTATTACAATGAACATCCTAAAAAATATGTATCAAATCGGATTATGAAGGATAAGTATGTACATACTTATCAATATATGATGGACCTAGTTCAAGGAAAGAAATTATGTCCTAAAACTAAACATGAGTGCCATTACCACCACAAAAAAACATCAAGTAAGACAAAGAATAGTACAAGAAAGGAGATTTGGGATAATTTTATCATAGGCAGTAAGTTTACAAGGAGAGGGATGAAAATGACTTGTTAAGCATGCCTCCAATAAGAATATAACATAAAAAAAAGTCTACTGAAAGATGTATCAAAACAAGGTTCACTGATAGCCCTATCAGTTTAGGTGTAAGTTAACATAATAATTTTAACATAGTTTATGTACATTATATACGATGTTGATAGATGCATATTTATCTATATTTATACCCTATATTTGATGTATTTTTGCTTGATATTTTATACTTTCATTGTATATTTGGTACTTAATTTACCCCAAGAGTATTTATTGGTTATAATTGCCTTTATAGACTTAAAGTAGAAGAATTCAGATGAAAATGTGGCATAAAATGAATATTTCAGGCATAGAACGGATATAAGGCCATGTATTTGGGCGTGCAAATCCCTTAGGTCATGCAGAATCACGAATTATGAGTATTCTTGGTTATATACAGTCTAGTATACAAATGTATCAGACAGTGCATCACTTAAAACCTCAAAATTTGCTATAATAGGACGTGTTCAAAGGCAATTAGGGAGAGAAGACACTAGGAGGCAATTATAGAGGCTACGATCGTTCAAAAGGGGGTAATTTTGAGTCAGAGAAGTGAAAAATACAAAGAAATCATCGAAAGATACATCATAATACAAGATCAAACATCTACCTTACAAGAATATTTGATAGAAGACAATAAGGGAGATTTAGAATTATGAATCCATTATTTTCAATTCATTTTTCTTTCTGTTATGTTTGATTTCGTGTTCTATCATATGTAACTAAACTCTTTTAATGTCTAGGTTTATTTCAATTGTTTGGATTGATATATTATGATTCAATTCGTGTTTATTATATGCTCTAATAGATCTAGAACATTAGTGTATAATCTGATTTCATAACATAGAGATTGAGAAATCTTGTGTGCTAATAGATATCGTAATTGAAAGGAGTTGATTGTAACCCTAGAAATAAGATAACCTAAATGCTCTAGATTAAGGTCAAACCTAATAGCGAGATTCACAACTTGGTAAAGCAATCTTATAAAATTTAACCTGAGTAATTCGGTTGTTAACCTTAGGATTAGTTATTAGACTCAAGAGTGAGGAATTATTAACATACTATAGGTATTTCCACAGTCCAATAATTCAATAAAACAATTGTATAATAAAGCTCAATCAATTAAGGGTATTTAGGGAGATTTCGAAACCTAGACACTAATTGTTGATATTGATAATTTCTTATTGATTTCTTAATTCTCTATTTAATCTTACTACCTGGTTTTATTTAACTTGCTTAAGTTTTATTTTCTTTAATTAAAAATCACAATCAAATTCGTAGGTTAGATAATAGGTTAATGGTAACTACTAGTATTGATCGTCTTCGTAGGATCAACCTATACTTGTCGATACTAGCTACAGGTATGCCGTGAACTTGTGATTATTTCAATATTGACACTTAGAAAAAGTGCAATAAGATGTCGAAACAAGTTCTACTATCCTATGGACAAACTACCCACCATAAAACATAGTTAATTTCTCATCTCAACCATCCATCTCTGCATACCTACATTAAGCATAAAGACATTTAATACAAGATAAGTACTTCATTGATGAGATATAAACACAATCTAGCACCATGTATAGTTCACATAGACCATAGTAGCATTACAAGCTCTAATGTCAATATTAATCAAGTCAAATAAATGTCAATACTTGGTTACACTAGCAGGAAAATGATCCCAACTTGATACTGATATTATATGCATTTGCCATTATTCTTCATTTAAAACAATAACCATAAAAGGAAAAAGATAGTGTATATAGCTTCTATTAGATAAGATACTAGATGCACTAAGGCTAGGTACTAAATATTGGTTCCCTAAGTTTTGTTCTTCATTTACCATACTTATAGGAACATAGAACCTAAAAATAAACCTTGAAATAAAATGTCTCCATAATAGCGGTTAGTTGTAACTACAAGCATGACCTAATAAACCATAAGGAACATATTATAGCGTGAAACAATCAACCAAAGTAAAGTATACTATTCTGTTTGACAATGCCCTCCTAATTTTGCTAGAGTAAGATAATAATGTAAAACATCATGATAGTAGCACAAACCTCATTAAACTAAAGCACCTACTGAACATAACATCCTCAACGTACATATGAAGAATGTTATTCAGTTACATACTACACAATAACAACATCATCTATAATAACAACAATCATTTCAAATAGCTACTGATATTTACACGAGGACTGGAAAACTATGGCCATCAACCTAATGAATTCCAATACACACACACACACACCATAAAGCAACAATTTTGAGTTTGATAACCCTAACAAACTAAGATATGGTGTTGGTCAATGGAAGTTATTACCTTCTCCTTCTCAACAATAACAACAACAACAACAAAATTTCAATGTCTTCCTCAGAAGATTACACTTTTGTTAAGTTTCTTTAAGAAATGTTGCTCCTTGATGCTAACACGTTGTCCATCAGCCTAACCATCATTAACCATTTGTCAAAATTTTCTATTTTTATTCTACAAAGCATTAACTATAGCACAAAGAACAAAACACATAAAAAATGTCTGTTAACGATTTTTATGAATATGCATAATTTTTTATTATAATATTCATAAATATTAGCTAAATAAAGATGTGATTTGGTTATATTAACTGGACTCATCTCTTTAGTTGTAGATGATTTTTTTTTGCGTAATTAGTAAAATTAATATTATTTTGCTTTAGGAGGTTAGAAGTGGATATTGGACCAAATTTGGATTCAAACATCTTATTGGAGCATCATTATGTCAAAGCCACGAATTTTGGAAGGATAAATTCAAATATGACATAGTGCTAAATTAGATGTGGCAAGATCACGCCTAGAGTTAGATTCACTCTAAGAAGTTCAGTTTGATTAAAGGACTTATTCTCGGTCCTATATACGGATTTTGATTTATTTAAGAGATTATCTTTGGAGTATTGAAAGAAGTTAGTTGTTAGATAGGAGAGGGAGGAAAAAAATGTTACAACTTTTTCATTATTTCATTTGTTTCTTCCTTTTGTTTTCTTTTCTTCTTTCATCTATCTTTATGTGGGACTACAGCCATGTGTAGCTAATTCTAAATTTTCTGATTCAAGAGGAATCCAAACTCTAGTTGTAACCTTGAGAGGTTCTATTCTAAACCAAGATTTTTATTTCAATTCAAATATTTATTATTTTTTTTCTTTTATTTTATGCGTAATTAATATTGATTGATCTGACAAATTAATTCAATATTGATTATTCTTTGGCTAACTACAAGTTCAGTGATTTGTAATTGTCATGAATGATTGGTACAAGTATCAAGTAGGTTATTTATGTACTTGCGTATTTAACTTATAAGAAACAAGAAAACTAAATTGAATAGTTATATTTATCTCAATTATTTAATTTAGGGTTAGCCTTTTTCATTAAGTTTATTACTATCATTTAATTGATATGCAATGTTATCATGACCAATCAATTAGTAGTATATTTGAATGTTGTGTTTGAATCAATTAATTTAAGCAAATTGAAACTTATTATGGCTATCTTAATAGCTTTTAGACTAACTGCTTGAGTTATTAAAATTTATTCATTTAAAACCAAAGTAAAACTTGGATGAGATCTTTCACTTAAATTAGAGTTAAGTTAAATTGAATATCTCATTTTTATAGAGAGTTGATTTATTTTGATTTCTTATTAATTTTAGTTGCTTAGTTAATTAATCATAACCCCCATTCTATTTTGTCAATAAAGAAAGTAGTTTTTAGTTTTCTTGGAATTCGATCTGGTTCCACAATTACTACAAAAGTTTACTGAATTAATTTTGAGGGCTTCAACAACCCATTCAAATAATCACTACCCATTATAGCTCAACATACCCATTATTTATTTAAAATTATAAATAATAAAATATTAAATTAAAATAAAAATATATAAATAAAATAAATTTACTAAATAAAACATTTCATAAAAAATATATTATTAGTCATATAAATTTAAAATTATAAATATTAAATATTAAATAAAAATAAGACAATATAAATTTAGTAAATAAAATATTTCATAAATATATATTATTAGTCATATAAATTTAAAATCATAAATAATAAAATATTATATTAAAATAAATATATATAAATAAAATAAATTTAGTAAACAAAATATTTCATAAAAAATATATTATTAGTCATATAAATTTAAAATTATAAATAATAAAATATTAAATTAAAATAAG
>JAOQMS010000179.1:38659908-38672164 GCA_027563885.1 Erythroxylum longipes | reverse complement strand
CTCATAAGAAGTCTTAGAAACATAACTTGTTCGACACTTGATTTAAAATATAAGTTTCAATTCTTAAAAATAAGTAACAGTTTGCCAACAGATGTTATATTATGTCAAGAAATAAGTGATTTTTTCTTTTTGCAACTCTATTTAGCTTGTGTACCAATCATTATATATTGTACATCAATGCAACACTTATGTAGGTACCTTACAAAAGGTTCAGGATTGTGTCTTGTCTTATCAGATCTCCTAATATACTCACCATGTTTTTAAGAATAAACCATTTTGATTATTTTTCTTTGTTAATGTTTCAATTTTTCGTAAAGGCTTCCAAAAAATCAAAATTCTCATAGATATGCTCAATAAGGCTACCAAGGGAAAAAGCCGTTATTGAAAGTGATGAAGTACTTGTATCCACCTATAATTGGAGGAGTAAAAAAACCTACAAATATTGATATGGATAAACCTAAATAGTTATATACAATCTTCAACTTTAGTGTTTTTAACCTTGGCGATCAAATTTTCTTTTATGCAATCAACACAAGTGTCAAAGTCTAAAAAGTTGCTTGTCAACTTTAGTGTTTCCAACCTTGGCAATCAATTTACCTTATATACAGTCAATACAATTATCAAATTCTAAAAATTGAGATCTTATAGAATCCCATTATTTATAATATTTCCATTATTTTTCTAGAGCCTAATTACTTTTGTCATAGAATATAAGATTTTTCATTTAAAATTAAGCTATTTATGGTAGGAATAATATTAAGAGGAGGAGGAGAAGAAGAAAAAGTAAGAATAGACACATATACCAAATTAAGCTTGTAAAGTCTACTATACACAATTTTATTTCTAATTAAAATAGGGTCACAGTATAAAGTTACTTTTCTAATTCCAAAATGTAAATTATAACCATTTTTATCTAAAATAGATATAAAATTAAATTTCTTATATTTGAGCAAATGTATAAAACCTTATATAACTCTTTAAAAAATTCCTATAGTAAGCTATAATTTGTCTTTCTCCAAAAATTCAACTTTGATTCTTATACCATCTCTCATATATATATAGGCTACTTAATACTAGTAAGATTCTTTCTATTTGTCAACTTTTATAAAGAATTGGTAATGTGAATTGTAGCACATTTATCTAAATTCCAAGTATTAGAAGATATATCAATAATATTATATTATAAGAAAACCTTCATAAAAAGATTACCTTTCTTTCCCAGTTTAGCCTTAAGCTTCCTGTAATATGTCTTCTTGCGCATAAAATTTTGGTAGTAATGGCATTTTTCTTTAAATCCCCCTTTTTTGGGAGCATAGGAAGATAAACTCTTTTCCCATTCCTTTTGTGATCTTTTTTTATCATAATTGTTTTGATTTATAACCATTGCCATGCTTCTTTTTCTCCTTTTTTCATATGTTCCACCTCTTTTGAAAAAATGGTTGTCATCTCTTCTATAATATATTACTCTTTCTTAGTATTGTAATTGGATATAATGGAATCAAATTGAGATAGAAGAGTCCTTACGATAAATCATATAATGTAAACCTTATTAAGTACCATACTAATTACTCTACTCTTGTGATAATAAGTTATAATCTTATCGATATGCCTTATATTCCTATTAAAATCATCATAAATAATGGAATGCAAAGTGTTCAAGAATTTAACCTTCTCATTATTAGAGAACTTCTTATATATCCTATTAATGGTTTCAAGAAAATTCTTACTATTCTCAGTTTTTAAAATGATATCACATGTAAAGTCCTCCATGTGATACCTCATGATCATCAAACAACATCGGTTTGAGCACTCCCTATCATCATAAATCTTCTTATCATTAACAAAAGTCTCAGTGGTGGGTTCAACAAAAGAGTCCTCTTCCAAAACCAGTCTAATTTCATTATCATTAAATTCGATATGAAAGATTTAACCCATTATTTGTAATTAGTCTTATTAAGTTTCATATTGTTAAAGAATTAAGGATTGCTCACAGATGAAGGAAAAAATATAAGAGTATCAGCAATTTGCATGTAAAATAAAACCATGTTATTAACTTTTTATTCAACTTCCTTGAATGATTAAAAAAATAATCATTAAACGTTGGTGTCCACAGAGCATAAAAATGGACTCATATAAAAATAAAAGCAATATATTAAATATCGCAACCAAATGTATCAATCAACTATTAATAATGTTGAACCAAGGAAGGTTCTAATAAAAAAAAGTGATGATAAACAAACATAAATATTAGTAACGAGTTTGTTATCTTGATAAGAACTTTCATAAGAATAAGATGAAATCATGCATAACTCAAAATGATATTTTGTGAAGTTGATAAAAGAAGAGATGAGGTCTATAACTTATAAAGTAAAAATCAAGTCAAGAACAAAAGAAGAATAAGGAAAATCATGGTCATTCTTTAGTTTATGATATTAATTGTAATCTCATTTAGTCACTTTAATGTTTTAAGAGGCTCAAAGATGCATAAATATTTCATATCACTCCATTATATGAGTCTTTTCATTTATCAAGAGGTATTAAAGATTTTGGTTTTATTAGAAAAGACTTGATCTTACAAACACTCTTTAAAGACCATTTTGGGAAGTGTTTAAATCATAATTGCATTAATCAAATTGAGTATGAGAATTTAGAGTTATTAAAATCATATTTCTGGGGTGGATTGGTAGACCTATATAGGTTAGTGGTTAACTAATATAAGTTAAAGTTATAGAGTGAGTGATCCTTTTTGAGATTTTCATAGTGATAAAATGAGCTACTTTAAGTTATAAGCTTTATTTAAAGTTCTTATTCATTATATCTAGGAGTATTCTAAGTGGAATTGAGGTTGCTCTTCATTTTAGAAAAAGATTGTATAAAAGTTCCTCTTTGCAATATCAAGATTATAAAAAGGTTATTCTTGGCCTTAATAGAAAAATTATAGTAGAAATCAAGAAGATTATTGGGAGTGAAGTAGATAAGGATTGTTTGCTGAACCATTATAAATTGGTTTGTATCTCTATTTCCTCACTCTTTTAATTTTTTAGTCATGAACTTTGTTAATTTACTTTATACTTGCATCGTTTATAAATTGTGATATTTTTCCATAATAAGTTAGTAACCTTTCAAATTAAAAGTTTATAAACAACCAATTTATCCCCCTCTTGGGTGCCATTAGGGATTAACAAGTGGTATTAGAGTGGGTTTATAAAGCTAGTTTTGCAAACAAAGTCTTATAGCAAAGATCATAATGACATATTTAGGAGCATCTTCATCATCTTTTAACCAAAAGGGATAAAACATTAGTAGAGCCCCTTTTTAGGGAAATGAATATTAAAAAATAATGATAAAGTTACTTTTAATGGCGAAAAATATTAATTTGTGAGAAATTGTCTCAAGTGGTCCATTCATTCCTATTAAAATTATAGATGACACAAAAGTCCCCAAGCTAAAAGAGGAATGGGATCCTCAATACAAGAGACTAATTTCCTTAAATAATAAAATCGTTCACATTTTATTTTGTGCATAGGAAGAAACAAATTCAATAAAGTCTATATGTGTGAAACAACTTAAGAAATTTGACTTACTATAGAAGTTACACATAAGGGAACAAATCAAGTGAAAGAAAGTAAAGTTAGCATACTAACACACCAATATAAGTTATTTCAAATGAAGCATGATGAAAGCATTTTTAGCATGTATACCAAATTTATCAATATTATAAATGCTCTCAACGATCTTGGAAGGGCATATACTAATGCTGAAATGGTAAGAAAGTTGCTTAGGTCACTATTAATAACATAAGAATCTAAAGTGAAGACTATATAAAAAGCCAAATATCGAACAACATTACCATTATAGGAGCTTGTTAGATCTCTTCTTCCATATGAAATGATGCTCCAAGAGACGTAAAAAGAAATGAAGCTTCTAACTAAAAAGAATTTAGCGTTGAAAGTATCAAAGAAAGAATCAAATGAAGAGGAAGAGACATCAACTAGTGAAAGCAATGAAGAAGACATTGCTTTAATCATTAAAAATTTCAATAAATTCTTGAACAAGATATTTGAAAAAAATAAATGACTACAAAAGTGTTAAGATTGATTCAAAATGTAAATCAAATAATATTATTTTCTTTGAATGTAGGAAACCCAAACACATGAAATCTCATTGTCCTCTCTTACAAAAACATAGGAGAAATGAGAAGAAAAAGAAGAGGGATAAGGAGAAAAAGAAGGAACTTAAAGTCTCTACTTATGATGACACAAGTGATTTTGAAAGAGAGTATTTAGAAGGAGATGAATCGCATATGCTTCATATCCAAATATGATGATGAGGTCCTCCAACCTTAAATCATGTGATATTGATAGTGATGTTGATTTGACATATAATGAGCTAGTTAAAAGCCTTGTAATCATAAGCATAAAAAAGGAAAAGCTATCATCCAAACTTAAAGAGGCTTAAAAGAATGTAGATACATGCATGAGTGAAAATGAAAAGATAAAAAGTGAATTACATAGTATCAAAATACATCAAAGAGTGTGACCATTCTTGATAATCATGACTTAGATGTATTAAAGTATAAGAATGAAGCCAAAAAAAGGAGGTTGATGCCCTCAAAGACCCATTCGCTAAGTTTATAAAGGGAAGCAAGAAACTCGAGAACATGTTAAGAGTTAAAAATAATTTAAATAATAGGCATGGATCTAAATATAGCTATAGGAGTATTTCCAACAATAAAACTAACTTTTTTCAAAGGAAAGGATTTACAAAGTGAAGAACCATCACCTAGAATGATAAATGAACATGGAGCATCCACACATCTAAGCACATACAAGCATATAACACATTCATTATAGCTTATTCTAAGAGAAAACCTTATGCTTTCATGTATGGCTCATAATCTAGGCCTATAACTTAATGTTCTCAAGGAAAGAATAGGTACAAATTTTATGCAAAAGTATATAATAACATGTAGTCTCATGCATACCCTATTAGGCCTCATACTAAGCATAATGTTATGATATGTGCCTACACTTCTTACAAGCATCAATACAATGAAAGAAACATACCTTATACATACAATTATACTATTTTTTTTCATTACCTAAAAAGAGAATTTCATTCATTTATCTAAAGTAGAATTCTTAATCACTTGTATATATACAAAAGAATAAGGAATGCACTCATACACTAAAACCATAAGTTTCATCATCATATCACTAACTCACATTAATTATATAATATGTTATATTACTTTTGTGGTAAATATAGATATATTGATAAATTTTATTTCAAAAAAATAAAGGTTAAAAAGTGACAAGTTATTATTTTTGGGCTAAATTTGGATATAAATCTCTTTAATGTGTTGAAATTTTTATTTAAAATTAATGAGCTTGTGTCTTAATTGTTATCAGGTGATTTTCAATACATAGGAGATGAATTTGAATCAAAAAGATGCAAAAAAAGCAAAGGCAATTTGAATTTTTAATTGGCAGAAAAGTTTTTGACTAAGCGTAGGCACGTGTAAAGGAAAATTTTATCACCAGGGTCTAATTTGAAAAGAGATTCAACAGACTTAGGATTCTAATTATTTCAAGAATCAAGTTGTTTTCTTTATATAGGGGTCTGCTACCTGATTTTGTGGGGGAAGTGTATTTGACAAAATAACGCCAAGAAGGGAGGATGACTACCCCTTTAGACATCTCATCTTTCACATTTTTATTTGGCTTTTTGGGAGTTTTTCATTTATTTTTGGAAAAAAGACAGAGATGGAGACCAGATGTTCTGCTAATTTCTGTCAAGTTTCATCATTGTTATGAGTAGCTAAATCTTTCTTCTTGGTAAAAGGAAACCAACGTTATCACCTAGTATGTGTGAGATTTTCTAAATAAATTTTATTTCATTGACTAATATTAAGTGTCTTTCATATTATTTTTCATGATTGAATTGATTGATCTCTAGGGTGTGTAACTAGGAATTGATTGATTTAATTTACAACCAAATTAGTAGGATTTGACGTTCAATTTTACTAATCCAAGGTGGCAAATAGGACTACCATCTTTTACGTTAAGGATTGGAAATTCTAAGAAAGATATTTATCAAGACTAAATACATATCATTTGTGTATTGTCTTGCTCACTGGTTCTCTTAGTTCTTAAAGCTATTAATTAATCAAACTTAAAATTGTATCTAAGTTGTTGGTTAATAAGAGTGATTAGAATACATGTTTCTATTCATTTAATCCTAAAAGAGAACAACATTCAATGAATATTTGTTAATGAACTTAATTTTATATCAATGATCCATACTAGTTTGATAACGTAGGTGACCCAAAACCAAGGTTTGTTCATTATTTTTGTTCATTAATTCAACCCCCCTAATGTGTTTTAGTTTTAACTCGTGAAACACTTATCAATAGATTCCTCGTGAGAACAATCTCAACTATTCACTAACTACATATTTCATTATTAGAATTGGTATTAATTTGGTTGCAGGCGACAGTATATGGAAAACAAATGGTATATGGATAGTGCATGCTCAAGACATATGTCCAGGAATGCATCCTAATTTTAAACTCTTAGAGACAAAGATGAAGTATTACTCACATTTGGAGATAGTGACAAAGGTAAGATAATTGATGTTGGTAAAGTTATCACGCTATTATTGATAATGTACAATTAGTTGATGGATTGAAGTATAACTTGTTAAGTGTCAGTCAACTATATGACGAAGGCTACAAAGTATACTTTTAGGTGAGATTAAGCATTGTATCTAGAATAGTTATAACAACATTGCATTTTTAGGAAAAAGAGAAGGAAATATATATATGCAATTGATCTTGATGATCTCTCTTACCAAAATATGAAGTGCTTAATGTCTACTAGTGAAGATGTATGGATTTGGTATAGAAGGCTTGGACATGCATAGACCTTATCTCTAAACTCAACTCTAAGCAACTTATAGATAGACTTATAAGGGTAAATTTTGAGGAGGAGAAGATTTTTGGAACTTTTCAAATGGGAAAACAAACCAAGAGATCTTTTAAGAGCAAAAAGTCAATAGCTTCCATTATACATGTATAACTACTTCATATGGAATTGTTTGGATTGATTGGAATTGCTAGTCTAGGTGGTAAATTTTATACTTTTATCATAGTTAATGAATTTAGTTGATTTAGTTGGGTTTTATTCTTAGCTAACAAAGATGAATGCATTAAGGCATTTGTTAAATTTATAAATACGTTTAAAAATGAAAAGGAGTTCTCTATTGCATTTATTGTAAGTAACCATATTGGAGAGTTTGAGAATAAAAGGTTTCTTCGGAATAAAAACATCGTGAAAGATACCGAGGTCCCCTCAACAAAGTGGAGTTATTGAGAGGATAAATATAAATTTACAAGAAATAGCTAAAAACATTCTTGTGCAGAAGTCATGGTTATCACATGTCACATTTTAAATAGATTCTACATAAGACCAACTTTAAATAAAACCCCATATGAGCTTTGGTATAGGAGAAGCAAAAAACTAGTTACGTTAAGGTTTTTGGGTGTAAATGATATATTTTGAATAATAGAGATAATTTAAGAGAGTTTGATTCAAAATCAGATGAAGAAACTTTTCTTGGCTACTTCTTAAATAGAAAAGCATATAAGTGTTTAATAAGAAGTCTTGTTATTAAAGAGTTTATGCATGTTGTCTTTGATGAATCCATATTATATCCAAGAAAGTTATTAATGACGATGATATAGGTACATCCAAGGAACTAAAGAAATTATCCCTTAAAGAGAACAAAAATAATCACCAACACACCCCACATAAGTATATTGCCAAATCAAGTAAGAGAAACAGAAAGGACGAAGAGCTCCTAAGAGATTGGAAATTCAAGAAGAACCATCCTCTGAATCAAATTCTAAGTGATTTTCAACATAACTAAATCTCATTGTAGAGACTTCTCTCATCTTGATTTCATTTCTCAAATTAAACCTAAGAATATAGAAGAAGTTTTTAGTGATGAAATTTAGGTTCTTTCTATAAATGAGGAGTTAAACCAATTTGAGAGATATAAGGTATGGACTTTAGTACCCAGACCTAAAGATGACCAAATCATAGGTACCAAGTGGGTTTTTAAAAACAAATTTTATTAATTGAATTTCATTGTGAGAAATAAATCTAAATTGGTGGTTAAAGGGCAAAATCAAGATGAGGGCAAAGAATTTGAGAAAACTTTTGCCCTAGTGGCTAAGTTGGAAGCTATTAGGCTATTATTTGCATTTGCTTCCTATATAAATTTCAAATTGTTTCAAATGGATGTTAAAAGTGCCTTTTTAAATGATTTTATTTAAGAAGTTTACATTGATCAACCTTTCAATTTTCAAAAATACGATGCACCTAAACATGTCTATGAACTTTCGGAGGCTCTGTATGGCTTGAAACAAGCTTCTAGATTTTGGTATGATAGGTTAAGTGTATTTCTTTTAGAAAATGGTTTATCTAAAGATAAGTTGAGAATTACACCCTTTCCTAAAATGCACAAGCATGATATTTTAATTATCAAATTTATGTTGATGACACTATTTTGGTTCCAATAATTAGAGTATGTGTAAAGAATTTTCCATATGTATAAGTATGGAATTTAAGATAAGCATGATGGAAGAGCTTAAATTCTTTCTTAGACTCCAAATTAAGCAAGGAAGGTATCTTTTTTAATCAAGCAAAGTACACCAAAGAACTACTCAAATGATTCAAAATGGATCAAGTCAAACTATTAGGAACACTTATAAAAATCATAATAAAATTAAATAAAGATGAAGAGGCAAGCAGGTTGATGTCAAACTATATTGATGTATGATTGGTAATTTGTTTTATCTTACCATAAGTGGGTCCAATATAATGTTTAGTGCACATTTATGTGCTAGATTCCAATCAAGTCCTATTAAATTCCACCTTTTAATTGTTAAACACATTCTTAGTTATTTATGTGATAACATATCATTAGGACTTTGGTATCCTAAGCAATTTTTTTTTACTTAAATTGTTATTTGAATTTGGCTTATACTGTTAGTCTTTTGGATAGAAAGAGTACATCCAATACGTATAATTCCTAGGTAATGCATCAATTTTATGGTTTAGTAAGAAATAAAATTTGGTTGCCTTATCAACTACAAAAGCTAAATACGTGGTGATTGCTAATTATTGTGCACAAATCCTATGGCTTAGACAATAACTTAGCGACTATAGAATAGACCTTATTTAGATTACTATTAAGTGTGATAAGAATAGTTCTATTTATCTTACAAAGAACCCTATTCAACATTCTAAAACCAAGTACATAAAAATTAAATACCATTTTATTAGTGATTATGTGCAAAATGGAGATATTAAGTTAGAATTATTGGATACACAACATCAATTTGTTGACATTTTTACTAAATCGATGAGTGAAGATATATTTTGTATAATTAGAAGAGAATTAGGGATTATTTATGGAAGCTCATTTTCATAAGTGATTCTATTGATTTTTTAATTTATCTTGATGATTTAATATGTTATTTAATGTTGTAATATGAGTATTAAGACTAATTTTGTAATATGAGTATTAAGACTAATTTTGGAGTTAATAGGACATACTAGTCTACCAATATGAGGTCAACCAGACATCATCCACTCTTACGTTATAGTGAGTTTTCTAGTTATTTGGTCGACCATATTTTCATATCAGTCAACTAATATCCTCGTGTGATTGACCAATGTCTCTATGTCTAATAATTATTTTTATTGTGAGTTTAGTCTGAGTTTAATTGCACATACTACTTGACCACCTACTCTTATTGGTCCACCAATATCCTTTAGTGGTTGAGCAATATAACCTTTCCTTTCAAAATACTTTATTCTTGTGAGTTTGTTATGATTTTGGTCAACATTGTTGGTTGACCTATAGCATTAATTAGTTGACCACTAGCTTTATTTGTTTAACTAATATAGTTTTGTATTAAAACAACCATTCCACCTCTCTTCATCATCCTTTACATCAAACTCTTTCAAAACTCTCTAAAATTCTCTCCTTACCACTACCACTTTCTATATGGTTACTTTCATCATCACATAACTCCTCTTATTTTTATCACTCATAAAAAAATTTTGTGGAAGCTTTTCATCCTCATCCTTTTCTAATCCTTTCATGTTGTTGCCTACTCCCCTCTGATGTCTCTCCTCCATCTTTGATCAATTTTATGCAACTTCCTTATGATCAATGAGCGTCCATATATACACACACCCAAGTCACATAGTCTTATAACTTCAATTCATCCAACAACTCTTAGGTAACCCCTAAGCTTTTTGTTCTGGGGATTTTCAGAAATCTTTATTTTTTTTTCAAATTAGCAAGTAATTGGTGCTACATGCATGTTTTTACATCTATTTATGCTTCCAAATTCATGATATGGCTAACAAATTGAATCAAATTGGATTTTTTAGGCGATATAGGGATTTCAAATTAAGGATTTTCACATTTTGTATATTTTTTATTATTCTTTTAAAATTGAGGGTTCATTAGTGAAATATAATACTGTTTTAAAGTTTTTCAACTCTTAATTACATTACATTATGGTTAGTTTTATTTTTTTTTTAAAAGAGCTTTTGACACTTGAAATTTAGGGAATTTTAAAATCACGTAATTATGTGCATCTTTTTGTGAAATTGATGCTTTCTTAATTCAATTAGAAACATTTTTTTGCTCTTATTATATTTAACTTTGTTACAACTTATCATTATATAATCCAATTGAGCATTTTCAACTTAGACATTCTTAAAATAATTGGGATTTTGTTTTTTTAGTTGGGCATAATACTAGTCACAATTATTAATTCAGCCTTTACTTCTCGTAATTTTGATTTCATGATGTTCTTACATCTTTCATAAATAAACTAACCCTTTTTCATATTTTGTATCTCTTAATTTTGATCATTTTTATATTTTTCCTAGTACATCTTGGATTATACTTTAAGATTGCTCCCTTTTTGTTGCAATGGTTATAAAATTGAAGTTGATGGGATTGAAGTTATATAATTCTTTTTTTATTGCAAGTAACCATATACCATATGTACCCATACTCTTTTTAATTTTTCTTATGCCTTTTCTCTATCCTTGTGACATAAACTAGAGGAAACCATAATCATGTGTACAGTATACTCACTCAAAGTAGAGGTATCTGCACATCTTCTAGAATTTAGAGGACTCAAGGGAGATCCCCAACTCCTTCACCTCCTATGCCTCCTCCTTTTAATAAGGACGAGTATTTTAATATTAACTCTAGTTAGTTTCATGATTATAATTCTAGAGAGTTACATTAAAACTGCGTTATCTCTCCCACTAGTTTAGTGCAATTCAAAACATATGGTCTTGTATAATTATTTATTGATCAAGGGTGAGAATCCCTTATTATAAAAATATTTCATATTAGCCTAAAAATACTAGGTTGTTTTATATTAGTCTTTACCCTAAAGTGATTTGAGGTGACAATCATATCTTTTCCAAAATTTATAGTATCGATATTCTTCTCTTTTATGAACTCATAAATGAGATCTTAGGTTTCCCCATTCCTGAAAATCTTGCATGTTATAGTTGTTGTACTCAATAGACTATCCAAACTTATTTTGTGCTTGTGCATAAGGTAACCATATAGAGGTCACTAGAAAACCTATGATGTTTGTGATCTCAATGTTATTTCCATTTTCATCATCTCCTTATTAAGTATAATTTTATTTATTGTCGATGGTTATTTTACTTTTCTAGAACATGATGACCTTTTATTTCTCTCTACCCTTATGTTAAAAAAGTGTATTCATATTGTTTTTTTTTCCTTTTGCTCAATATAGCCTATTTTTATGAAGCCAACAAAACGAAACAAAACATCCCTTATACTTTATTACTTAGCCTTATCTTCTAGCATTTTCACATTCCTTCTACTGGTGATGAGATTAATTTTGATTTCCTTTTTTCATTATACTACTCTCAACCGTATAGGTTGCTAATTGGTTGATGATCAAATAAATCAACTATACCGTGGCAACAATTTAAACCTCAACAGTCATTACCAATATGTAGTACCCCATTCCCATCAGACATTTGTGCCCGTACGTCCATTAGACATTCGAGCACATGCCCGATGGAAGCAGTGCGCTAGAGAAATCACATCACTTTTCTCATGGCATCATAAATTAAAACATAAATATCACGATATATTAAAAACCAATTCCTCATTT
>JAOQMS010000179.1:38642403-38659808 GCA_027563885.1 Erythroxylum longipes | reverse complement strand
CTGACCGACTTTTGAGCCATTTCTTTTATCCAAAAGCAGTACTAGATCTCTTCTAAGTTGTCTTAGAAGCTAAGTCCACTCTCTCGTACTTGAAAAGTCAACGTTGCAATTTTGATGAGTTTTTGAGCTAAAACAAGTAAGTATATTATTGATCTTTATGGGTTGTTAAATAAAAAAATTTATGATGAATGATTTGAGATCAAATGACCATGATCATGGAGTTACATATATGCTCCAACTTAGGTGTAAAAATAAAGAGGTTTATGTTCTTTTGTTTCTAGTGTATTAATGTCTTTATGGGTTATTTTAAGAGAAAATTTTGAAGATAGTTGAGATGGATTGATTTAGTGAAAATGGTATATGATGAGTGCAGAATCGTTAACGAAGAAATGTATATGATTATGTTCTGTTTTTCAAAGTACGATAACCAAGGATTTTAGGTTGTTATGGAATGAAACAGGTTAAACTTTGAAGTTAAAGAAAAGACAATATAGTGTTCTTATAATGACAAAAACTAAGATGACATGTTTTGTTTTTATATGTCTTATAAATGGCATTGAAATGAAATTGAGGTAAAGATGATTACGTTATGAAGATTCAATGATAAAATATAGAGATGATTGTTTGATATTTTATGAATGAGCAAAATCTGGGAAAAGTTATGAAATGCATAAATGATAGGATTAAGTAAATTGTATAATGGATCAATTGAGTTAAGTTTTGGGAGTTTTAATGCAATCAATATTGTATTTGAGTTTGTATGAAGTGAAGTTGCCTTAATGAGTATGAATTCTGGACATTTTGAGTGTAATGATGCTTGTTTGTATGTTGAATTCGTGGAGAAATGAAGGAAGAAAATGCAGGCAAAATTTTGGTTATGTCACGATCGTGATCAGCCCCACGAGTTTCTGGTCGTGATTGTGGAAAGGACCACCACGATCTTGGGAAGGACCACCACAATCTTGGGAAGGACCACCATGATCGTGGGTGGACACATGGAATAAAAAATGGTCTTTTGAGTGATGTTTGAGATGATTAATGATAAGATACTTCCTTATGGTGCATTTAGGCTTAAATGAGACTTAGAATGAACCTAGTTAATGTTGGATAAATAATTAAAGTGAGTAAAGTGTATTAGGTATTAAGGAATGATTGACAGTTGATGTTAAATGATTATGAAATGTAAATTAAGGAAATATACCCAGGATTGTAATTGAGTATGCATTATACATATACATATGTATATGATTGAGTATTTATGTGAATGTGCAAATAAGTAATATGTAAATGTGTTTATATTGCATGATATAGAAGAGCAATTAGAGCGACAACGTCCATACATTACCGAGACATCGAGACAATAAGCTATTTGAAGCAAACAGTGAGTAACCTAGATGGTCTCACATGATTAATTGTTTGTTTTAAATTCTGTATTGAATTATTATATGATGTGAATGTGTGGATTTCAAACATTGAATGTCTGAAGCGTTTGATGCATGAATAATATCAGAAGTGCTCATTGTATGTGCATTTGACAGAATATGTGATACTCAACTTAATTATTGAATGTCAGACCAAGGTCTAATGGTGAATGTGAATGTGAATTTGAATGCAAAAAATTGAGCACAAGTGAATAATTGAATACATATGATGCATTTCAGTACATGAATGCATGATAACATAAAGGTAGTTAAGACTGGATTCGCCAGTGAAAAAGTGTTTAAAGTTCAAAATGTGGTAAGAGCCTTTAGCTTACTATGTATAATAAGCCCTATATCTCTAACGGATAAGAGACAGTTATTAATGAGCCCGGTATCCACAATAAATACGAGACAGTGAAAAAGGCACTCGATCACAACGAAGTAATAAATGAAAGTGAGTCTCATGAACATTGCACATATAATTTAATATGCATTATATGAAAGATTGAATTGAATTGTATGAACCGTTATGAATGTAAAAGTGAATAAGTGAACAAAGTGTTATGTGGTGCTATTTGATAATTGGCGAAAGATGTGCATTATATGATGACATGAATTGTTTGTGAACTTGAAACATGAACTGTATATATTATGTGTTATAAGTGAGCCATTGATGATGGGTAGCTTACAGAGTTCGCAAAGCTCATCAAAATTGCAACCTTGACTTTTTAGTTACAAGAGAACAGACTTAGCTTCTAAGACAATTTAAAAGAGATCTAGTAATGCTTTGGAAAAAAAATATGGCTCAAAGGTCGGTCAGCTAAGACTAAAGGATTTAGATAGACTTTTGTATAGTTCATCATTTATGTAGCATGTAGCATATTTTGTAAACAGAGCTGTAGACTCTGATAGGTCTTTGATAATGTATATGGGTATGATGTATGTAATGCTACAATGTATATTCGGTTTTATGAAATGAAAATGAGGAATTGGTTTTTTAAGATATCGTGATATTTATGTTGTAATTTATGATGCCATGAGATAAGTGATATGATTGCTCTAGCGCACTGCTTCCACCGGGCATGTGCTCGAATGTCTGATGGACGTACGGGCACAAATGTCTGATGGGAGTGGGGTGCTACACAATATATGAGGTTTTCTTATATAACGATGGTCTTAATAAGCCTCTCTTAAGTTACACTATTAGGCTACCTGCATTTAATGATGCTACTACCTCACAACCATATCACAAGTCTCCACTTAATGCTAGTTTGGTCACCATTGAGTATTATCTCGCCATGCTGAAAGGCAAACTTGTCTCTTTTCAAGACATCTCAATGTATCAATTTAATGATTTATACACCTTGATCGAGTCTCACTTTCCTTCTCCAATTAATTAATTTTTTATGTTTCCAAAAAGAGGGAGAATAATTTTTGTGATATTAGATTCAGGAGGAGTATGGTTGTTGTACATTTTTTATGTATGAATATTTATTTTACTTATCATTTGGATATCACTTGAAATTAAAATATCTTTTGTTCTTAATATTGATTTATGTCTTATACATGAAATTAAGGAAAAGCTATTTAGAATCTTGATATAGATAATTACTTATATGTTTAACCTTATTATTTTTGTTTGATATCATCTGTAATCGTCAAAAAAGGGAGGTTGTTGAACTAAGGAAGGTACCAATCAATGTTTTGATGGTAACAAAATATAAATTCTACTGATGAGTTTTTTATCAAGAGACATCGAAGATTCTGGTTTTAATAGAAAAAGCCTTTTCATATTTCAAATACTCTTTAGGAAATATTTTGGGAAGTTTTTAAATTATAATTGCTATAAATGCAATGAGTTTAACCCTTTAAAGTTATTAAAATTATGTTTTGGGGAGAACTATTCGACCAATAGAAGTTGATGGTTATCCATTATAAGTTAAAGTTATCAAATTTAAGCATTTTGGGAAGTGTTTAAACCATAATTGTATTAAACAATTGAGTTTAAGCATTTAGAATTGTTAAAATAATGTTTTCAAGAGGATTTGTCGACTTACATGCGTTAATGGTTGACCATTATATGTTAAAGTTGTCAACTTTAATGTATAGAAAGTTTGTAGTAACATTGATTGATGTATTGGTCAATACATATCATATTAGTTGACTAATATGCCTACAAATCCACTGATGTCTCAACTACTAGCGAATTTATGCATTTAATACATATTGATAAACCAATATGCTATACCGGTCAACCAGTTCTCTGCAATTAATTATTATGATAATTAGTTTTTGACTTTAACAACTAGTACAAGTCCCAAAATCTTATAAATACACATTTTCCCATTGGTTATGACATAAAGTAGTATTTGTGTATCTTTTACTCATGTTTCTAAATGTTTTTCAGTCATTTAAGCATTTATTATCTCATTTTGAGCAAATGAATCTTTTTGATATTATCAAAGTGATAAGGTGAACTACTTTGAGTTGTAAACTTTCATTAGGATTCATGTTTGTTGCATTTCATAGTATTTTAAATGGCATTGATGTTGCTCTTCACCTTGGAAGAAGATTGTATAATAGTTTCATCTTTTTCCGAGTAAAAATTGTACAAAAGTTATTATTCACCTTGTAGGAAGAATTATACTAGATATCAAATAAGAGTCTTGTGAGTGGACGTAGGTAAGGATTGTTTGTTGAACCATATAAACTGGTTTACATCTCTCCCTTTACCCTTTCCTTTATTAGTTGAGATTTTTCTTAGAATGTATTATTTTGTTTTAACTTGCAGCATTTACAAATTATGATCCTTTTCATATTAAGTTAGTAACCTTTTAAATTAATAATGAAATTATGTTGGTTCATAATATTTAATCGATTCTCTTAACTAATCTAAGTATCCTACCAAACAATAAACTCATTTATATATGATAATTTCATTGGTTATATAGATTTTAGCCAAAAAAAAAAAAGGTACTATGAGAAAATAATATTAATAAAATATTTGAATGATTAGACTTACAAGAATAGAATATTCAACTATATACCAAAATATAAAAACAAATTAATATTATCAAAATGTTATATTAAATATATGATAACTAATAAAATAGCATTAAAAGTTATCTAAATAAAGTTAAATTGTCATGTAAATAAATAAAATATTCGATATGGAGGAAAAATTATTTAAAAAATGCCAAAAGATATGTCTCTTAACAAAATAATAAAGGCTGATTTTTAAGGGACAAAAGTGTATATAAAAATGTACATTAATACGAGATATCAAATGGCCTGTCTTTAATGTCCAAAATGGGTCATATGACTCGACTCTAACCTACCATCCGACTTAGTAAGAACTTATCTTTTGGTAAGCCCCTTTTTTATTTTAAATAAGTTTTGTTCCTTTTAAAAATTTGAGAAAACATGACATTTATCTAAATAGAAAACCATAATAAATTTTAGAAAACAAAAAAAATTCAGTTATTGTTAAAACTTGTTCCAATGAACGTTTGCCACTTGGCCCACTTCCCTATATCTAACGTCTAAAATATGTTCAAAAGAAAAATATTAACTTTGTCATAAATTTCAACTTCATTAATTAATAGGCTACTCCATCCTCTTTTGATTTGAATACTTTGGATATTTCTACTCCATGATTGCTAACATGGTGTTTCAAATGGATAAGAGACCAAGATGTTAAATAATCATATACTGTTCTAGTCCAACCTTAGATACTGCGCTGAGTTGGGGTCCGTATCTTGCAAGATTGGGGGAATTTTAGCTATATCCAATTGTCTATGCATATAGAGACAAAAAAAAAAAAAAGGCATAAAAAAGACCCAAATCCGCAAAACGCAAACACACGTATTAGATCTTGGTAATTAAAGAAGAGAAATAATAAGAAAGAGAACTCGTCAAAGCTTTCTTAGGGGTCGTCAAGTTAATAAAGTATAGAAATATGAGGCTAAAAAATTTTATGTTTAAATTTTCTTATTTATATTATCTTGATCAAGCTTGTTATACAAGAATTATTTAATGCAGAGTATTCAATTAATGTGATTTGTAAGTTATTATATAAATCTGAAGATTTATTTAGTGTATATCTAAAAGATAACAACTGCAAATTCCTTCGTTAAAAAAAAAAAAAGAATTTGTCAAAAATTTGAACCTAAAGGTTGAAGTCCTTTTTATTCATAAGATGACAATAAACTGTTTCATGAATCTAAATTTAAATATTTTTAATGGATCAATTTATAGATCAAATGAGGCTCAAATCAATTTAAAAATCAACTTTTTTAAATAAAACTCCTTCATTTTATTTAAAAGAGTTAAGCTATTTCAGACTTAATTTTTTTAAAATATTATTTATATTTTTAATTTTAAAAAAATTAGCTCAATCGGCTTGTACATACTTGCTGGCATCACTAACAGTGACATTAACAATTCATTAATAGCCAAAAGTCACAATTATTTTCAAGAACTTTTAGTGGCCACCTCACCCTTACCAAATCCAATTCCTCCCCCAACTGGGAAATGTTACATTATTGCTTTTTGGGGATTTTTTTGATAACTAAATATCATTTTTTATATGCAGATTTTTTAAGAAATATTTATTAGTTAAAATATTTTTAACAAAAATCCTTTGTAATGAGAGAGAAAAGAGCTGTTCCGTTTTGCGAAAATTAGGAAAAGATCATCAATTACACTTAGCCTTTTTTTATATTTTAGTATATTGTAAATAAATTGTTTAGTATGTATAATAATTTATAAAATATATATTTTTAATAATTTAAAATTAAATAAGAAATTTGATTGAATTAATTTACTTACTTTCTGGAACTTGTCTTTAATCCCTGACGATCCATCTTCTTTGCGACCCAAACCTGCAATTTCTTTGCAGAAACTGAACTAGCGGTAGGGTGGACCAAGCAATCAGCCAACAACGTTACCCCACTCCTTATTTTTGACCATTCAGAAACTAATTTAACGGCCATTTTAACTATCCACTAATCACTCTCTTTGTGTTTATCTATTTCTCTTGGTCTATATAACATTTTTGTGTCCATTCTGTCATTTTTAATCTCTGCCTCAGCCACTAAAGTTTTGATCTTTTTGACTCTCTCTTTCTTTGGCTCTCTTTCTTTTGATATATATGGCCCGTTAAAATCTGGATTTTGTTCATTTATTAGTATTGATTGGAGTGATTGATTGAACGACGTAGGTTCTGGGAAGATGAATGCGATTGGGTTGAAACCGCTGCCTGGAATTAGGACGCTGAGAGTGGGACTTGGGAGCAACAGCGAAGGTGATCATGTAATTAGTTTGAAACAGAGGGGGGTTTTAAGAATTAAAGCCATGGAAGGGTCGCCGTCACGTATGATGGGACCGAACGTAAATGGAGAGGTAGAGACTGTTGGTTCAAACGGGTCGTTCTCGGACGCGAAGTTGATTAATGGGGTTCAAGGTAGTTGCCTTTTCTTTTATTGTTTATGGCAATTCTGGATCTGTTTCTTCCAATCTTAAAGAGGGTATATTAGTTCATGAGAAATGGACTTTATTAAGATTGTCATGTTTATTTGCTCTCCCTTTTGGTGGGTTGCTTGGGATAGGAACAAATGGCAAGCGTAGCCCACTGTCTATAGCTGGGAATTCAACAAATATAAAGTGGCATGAATGCTCAGTTGGAAAATCTGAAAGGCAGAACTTGCTCAATCAAAAGGGTTGTGTCATATGGATAACGGGTCTCAGCGGTTCAGGTTTGTGACTCTTCTATTTTCCGTGAGTTTGCATGAAACTTCGTTGGAAGAAAAAAGAAGAATGCATCTCTTTTCCATGTTTTGTTTACATGTCTAACGGTTACCTTTTATGTCTTTGGTACTAAAATTTGTAGGAAAGAGCACTGTGGCATGTGCCTTGAGTCAAACGCTTTACCAAAGAGGAAAATTGTCTTATATTCTTGACGGGGATAATGTGAGACATGGCCTAAATCGTGATCTTAGTTTTAAAGCAGAAGATCGTGCAGAGAATATACGAAGAGTTGGTAGGTATTGCAATTAGTTACTGCCAAGGCTTGAAATCATCTGTTGACAATTTATTGTCAATGCTGTAATTGCCTAGTATATTCCATATTATGGATTGTTGACTCTCTCGACCATAAAGGCCATTTTGCAAATTTTCTTATTCACTTTCCTCATATATTCAAAGGAGAGGTGGCAAAACTATTTGCTGATGCCGGAATTATATGCATTGCATGCCTTATTTCTCCTTTCCAACGAGATAGGGAAGCATGCCGTGCAATGTTACCAAAGGGAGGTTTCATTGAGGTTGGTGCTTCTGCAGACTATGATTTGTTTGCAGAAAATTCTAACTAAAGTTGCAACAAATTTTTTTGGTTGGTGTGTTTTGGATATTTGACTTACTTTTGATTAATTGGGGGTCCAACATCAAGTTGACATATGTTTTGCTAGTTTTTATTGACTTGATTGAGTTTACATGTCAAAGGTCTTCATGGATGTTCCACTTCGAGTCTGTGAGGCCAGAGATCCAAAGGGACTGTATAAGCTTGCACGTGAGGGGAAAATTAAAGGTATTTTTTGCAAATCATGAATACCAATTCTTTTAATCAAATTAATCCGTTTCTTGTCGGTTAAATTATTATTTGGTTTCCCTTGATTTTAGTTGTGCCTTTCCAGTTCCTACCACTGTGCTGTTATTTGTCTTGACTTCGTATTGTCCTTTTCGGTTGCAGGTTTTACTGGCATTGATGACCCATATGAGCCACCTTTAGATAGTGAGGTAAAGTACGATAATAGAAGGAAAATGATGTCTTATTGACATCAAACGTTGAAATGGTAGTTCTCAACTTCTCATGGAATCTAGTCTGGACCTATTTTTGACTCATGAAGCAAATGTTAAATGACAAGCAAATTGCCAACATTGGATGCTTGGAGCATTTATTTTCATTGAAATGACCTTAATCATTGGAAATGAATTTAAAATGAATTTGCTATGTGGAAGCATAGACATCTGTGGACTAGGTTTATGCAACGGATCTTTCTTGAACTTACTGTTTGATGGCTGATGACAATGTTGATATTTCATTTGATGGAATTTTGAGTTCTTGGATTCTAAGGGGTCAACTAATTGCTGTTCTGTTTGCTGTTGTTTTTGCAGATTGTACTGAAATGCAATGTAGGAGATTGTGCATCCCCATTTGAAATGGCTCAAAAAGTTGTATTTTATTTGGAGGAGAAAGGGTATCTCCATACATAAGTTATGGCTTGGAATAACTTGGGCATAATCAGTCCCTTTCATGTCTCCACCTTGAGGTCAATGGAGGAAACTCCAGGCTTCCAAATTGGACTTGTAATAACGTGAAAAGCCTTTTGGTTGTATATAAGTTGATTGATCAATTAGCTAGTAGTGGACCGTTTTTCCTCCTAGTTCAAGCTTAGTTTGGCCTTTGCAATTTGACGAAGAAAGCTCCATAACTTGTAATGGAGTAGCAATTTCAAATTTTTGTAAATATGCAAGTATTGTTGAAACAATAAACCTGTTGTCCAGGTTCTCGTGACAACTTGAAACAAAATAACGAAAAGACGTATCATTTCAAGGTGAAAAACGGAGGTATTTTGAAATACCTCTTATTTTTCACTTTGCTTTCTCTTTCTGCTTCTTTTCCCCTCTCTACCGGCCCTCGAACCTCTGACATGTTAGATGTAGATTATGCATCAACACCAACATGACAAGGGATTGCCAGTGAGTTTATTGTCAGATAGTATTTTTATCAATCATTACATGCAGTCATTTCATTCAACCCTTCGTGTAAATTCCAACGAACTTGTTTTCTTTTCGTACAGAAGTTTGCTTAAGATTAATCTAAATTACTTTTAATATACATAAAATAAAACAATGGATATATTTTTTATAATATCACGGAAATTGCAATTCTCGATATTTCCCCTGTACAGCCAACCAAACACAACGAGTATTACGAAATTCATAAGTTTGACAACAACTTTATAAAAAAAAATCGGAGGTCGATTCAAATTTAAATATGTCAAACATTAGAGAGTTCGAAGAAAAAGAGTAGAAAAGCATTGGACACGATTACGAGCAGGTGTCAGTCCCAAGTTCATATTACCTAATTTTATTATTCTGTTTCTATTTTATTCTATTCTATGAATATTCTGTAAGATGATACTGACATACATGATACCGTCATTTTAGATTTATGTATGAAAAAAAAGTAAAAAGTAAGATGACAACAACTTACATGCAAGACTATCATTAGATTGCATGTAAGTTGTTAGTCGCTACACAACAGCTTGTTATGCAACCTATTACACGGTGGAGTGTCTATAAAAAACCCTTCATTCCTTCTCTCTTAACAGATATATACATATCAAATGTGTATGATGTGTAGTGAGTTCGAGAGTGAATTTTAGAGAGTCATTTTGTATAAAAGAGTGATTTTTGAGTATTTTTAGGAAACATTTTTTTTAAAAGAGTGAATGATAAAGTAGTGAAAATATTATCTTAGGGATAGTAAATTTGAGAAACACCTTGTATGAGAGCGTCACTATTTTGTTTTATCATTTTTCACTCTTTGTACTTGCTATTTTCGTTAGTGGTTAGCTTGTGAACGTAGCCCAAATTAAAGGGTGAACCATGTTAAATTTTTGCGTGTTATTTTCTTGCTTATTTTAACTGTATGATTTAATTCATAAATTTTCCAAACAAGTAGTATCAGATCTAGGTTCGATTCTATGTCAAAGCATTTCTTATCGAAGATGGAGGCAAAAATAAGCAAGATGAGTAACCTAAATGACTCCAACTACCACATATGGAAGAACAAGATGAAAGATCTTCTTTCGTCACAAAATGCATTTATCAGTGTTTACTACAATAAAACACAAAAATAAATTAGACGAGAAGTGGGCATTTGAGCATGAGTATGTAGTTTTACTTAGCAATTTGTTCAAGATAATGTGTATAATCATATCTACAACGAGACTCACGCACGGACGTTGTGAAAGAAGCTTGAGAAGTTGTATACCTCAAAAATTAGTAACAATAAATTATTTTAACGACAAAATTAGTACAGATAAAATATCGAGAAGGTACCTTTGTGAAAGATCACTTCAATGATTTTCAGGGGATCGTGGATCAATTATTAGGAATGAGTATAAAGTTCGATGATGAAGTGCTTGCCTTTTTTGTGCTTACCTCTTTGCCATCTTGGGAGACTTTGAAGATTTCAATTACCAGTTCTACAATTGACGGTGGAATCTATAAAAAATGGAATTTTGAATAAAGAGATGAGACGGAGATCATAGAGTTCAGCCACTTCAATATAGTCAGAAGTTTTGGTCACAGGTCCCAAGGGGAGGAGCAAATCTATAGGTCAAATTTTCAGAGATAAGAGTAAAAGAAGATCAAATAAATATGCAAATGTTAAGTGTCATCTCTGTAAGAAGGGTCATATCAAAAGGTTTTGTCAGAAGTTTAAAGAAGAAAAGAATAAAGGCAAAAAAGTCAAGAAAAATGATAATAGTGATGATGAACACACGTCGACGGCTACCACCATTGATGACTTTCACATCGTCTCATATGATAATAATGTGAATAGTGCATCCTATGAATTCAACTGGATAGGTGACAGTGGTGCCACTATTCACACCACATCATATAAAGAACTCTTCTCATTATATACACAAGAAGATTTTGGTGTCGTTAAAATGGAAAATAGCGATTTGGCTAAAATTACAAGAAAATGTTATATTTACTTGGAGACAGACAATGACATGAGACTGCCTTTGAATGATGTCAGACATGTTCTGATCTTCACCTAAATCTGATCTCGATTGTCATACTAAATGATGAAGGTTTTTATAACAATTTCAAAGATGACAAATAGAAACTTACTAAAGGCTCCTTGGTAATCGTTAAAGGTAAAAAGTGCTCAAAGTTGTATATAATGCATGAAAAGGTCTCCAATGATGTTGTGAATCCAGTAGAGAAAGATGATGCAATTGAATTATGGCATAGGGGGGGTTACATGAGCGAGAAGGGAATGAATCAGTTGGTAAAAGAATGCACTATTTGGAATTGACCATGTACATTTAAAGAAGTTTGTTGATTGTCTAGCAGGAAAGCAAAATAGAGTTGCCTTTAACATGCAAAGTTGCCTAAGACATTTTGGGTGAGACTCTATTCACAACAGTTCATGTATTAAATCACTCACTATGTATCCCTTTACAGTCTGATGTTTCGGAGAAAGTATGGTCAGGAAAGGATAATTCCTATAATCATCCAAAGGTATTTGGTTGCAAACCTTATGTCCATATCCGTAATTACGTCAAGACTCGCCATTATATATTTATTGATTATGGAGAAGATCAATTTGGTTATCGGTATTATGATCCAGTCCAAAAGAAGTTGATTTGGAGTCGTGATGTTATATTTGTCGAAGATCAAACCGTTGAAGATCTTGGCAAAGTGGAAAAAGATGTTCTAAGAACTAATGGTGACCTTGTAGATTTAGAGTTAATTTCTCCAAAACCGGTGTCAAGAAAATTTAGAGATGAAGTTGAAAATCACCAATCGAGCATAAATGATGATGATGATCTCACTGAAAACCAATCAGATGAAGATTCTAATGAAGATGATGTCCAGAATCAACCACCAGCATTAGATATTGCTCAGGTTCTAATAACAAGATCTACGCGAGTAAGATAAGCCACTACTAAATACTTTAATAATCAGTATGTGTTACTTACTGATGGGGGAGAACCTAAAAATTTTCAAGAGGCTTTGATAGATGAACATAAGATGAAATGAGTTGAAGCCGTGCAAGATGAGATGAAGTCCTTATATGAGAATAAAACTTTTGAGCTGGTGAAGTTGTCAAAAGGCAAGAAAGCTTTGAAAAATAAGTGGGCGTTCAAGATTAGCATGCTGAACACAATTCTCATCCAAGATTCAAAGATAGACTGATTGTTAAAGGATTTAACCAAATAAAATGTATTGATTTTGATGAAATATTTTCACCAGTTGTGAAAATAACATCCATCCGTACAGTGCTCGGTTTAGCAACAAGTCTAGACTTAGAAATAGAGCAATTGGATTTCAAGACAACCTTTCTTCATGGAGATTTGGAAGAAGAGATATATATGGAGTAGCCAGAGAGTTTCAAGGAAAAAGGGGAAGAGGACTATGTGTAGATTAATGAAAAGCCTTTATGGTTTAAAATAAACACCGAGATAATGGTATAAGAAGTTTGAAACAGTTATGGAGGAGCAAGGTTACAAGAAGACTACTTCAGATCACTATGTTTTTGTACAGAAGTTTTCTAGTAATGGTTTCATTATCCTTTTACTTTATGTTGATTATTGGCCAAAATATCAACATGATTAACAGTTTAAAGAAGCAGTTAAACAAGTATTTTGCCATGAAAGACTTGGAGCTGGCAAAATAGATTCTTGGCATGATGATTATTACAGACAGGGGCATTAAGAAATTATAGTTATCACAAGAGAAGTACATTGAGAAAGTATTTCAAAGATTTAATATGGATAAAGCTAAAGTGGTTAGTTGTCCTCTTACTAATCACTTTAGGTTGAGTACTAAGCAATGCCTTTCGATAGATCAAAAGATGATGAAAGTCCCATATGCTTCTGAAGTTGGAAGTTTAATGCATGTTATGGTATGTACACAGCCAGATATTGCTTACGCAGTTGGAGTAGGAAGTAGGTTCCTTTCAAATCCTGGTAAGGAACATTGAAATGCTATGAAGTGGATTCTCATATATGTACATGATACTTCCAAAATACACATATATTTTGGAACTACCAAGTCTGTGTTAGTTGGTTATACAAATGTAGACATGGGCAATGATATTGACTCGAGAAAGTCTATTTCAGGTTACGTAATTATCTTTGCAGAGTGAGCCATGTCATGACAATCAAAATTGCAAAAATTTGTTGCTTTTTCCACCACTAAAGCAGAATTTATTGTTGCAACTAAAGTAGTGGATGAAGAAGTTCTTAGATGAACTTGGTTTTCAACAAGATAGATATCAACTATTTTGCGATAGTCAGAGTGCTATTCACCTTAGGAAAAATTCTGCATTCCACTCAAGATCAAAGCATATTGATGTGAGATATATATCACTGGATCAGAGAGGTGTTAGAGAAGAAGCTATTACAACTTGAAAAGATTCATACGGATGAAAATGGATCAGATATGATGATAAAAGAGTTCAACCAAAGGGAAAGTTTAAGTTCTGTCGATCATCTGCTGACTATATGGTACTACCATTCTAGATTTACGTATTAAGAAAAAGAAGTAAAAAGCAAGTTGACAATCAACAACTTGTATGCAACCTGTTACTTGCTACACAACAGCTTGATATATGGTAGAGGGTTTATAAATCCCTTCCTTCTCTCTTAACAGATATATACATATCAAATGTGTATAAGGTGTTTGGTAAGTTTAAGAGTAAATTTTACAGAGCCATTTTTTGAGAGATAGTAAATTTGAGAAATACTTTGTGTGAGAGCAACACTATTTTGTTTTATCAATTTTCACTCTGTATTCATTAGTGGATGATTTATTCGGAGTTTGGCTCGTGGACATAACCCCAATTAGAGAATGAATCATGTTAAATTTCTACGTGTTATTTCCTTGCTTATTTTACCTGTGGGATTTAATTCGTAATTTTTCCGAATACATCCATCCATCCATTTTTTATGAATCATATTTATTGGATAGATAGATACTCATAAAATATGATAAGAATAATGTAATAGGAATAGGTGCTCTGTTCCCATCAATCCCTTGTAAGACCTAATGATAGTTACAAGTTGGTGTTAGGCCTCAGTTATATATTGATTTGAAACAATTAAAATTTTAAATAAAATCACTATTGGTTTGAAAATTAGTTTGGTGTTGATTCTCGTAATATGCAATCCAACGATAGACATAATAAAAGTTTAATCACCTTAAAACTATATAATATAAATTTTATTTATAAATATTTTATTAGAGTTAATTTAGAAAATTTTGATAGGCGTGTGACAATTATCTTGAATTTTAGGGATTGTTTTAGGATTATTTTTTAATATTTAAGAAGGCTTGGAATAAGGATTAAAAGAAAATTAATCTCAATTTGAACACAATCGGGATACTTAATTTGTTCTGTCTTTTCTTCTTTGCTTTCTTTTTTATTGAGATCGATTTCTTTTAGTTTTGTTTTCTTATGTTTAGTAGCAAAATCCTTAATTAAGGTTAAGGACGTAATTTGCAATTAATATTTTAATTATTAATGTATAAATAGTTATTGCTTTGTTGAATTTATTTCTTTTACTCTTAATTATTAGATTTGTGGCCGACTATCATTGATTCAATTATAAAGACTGTAGATGGTTTGAAAGGTGAAGTATAATCTAAAAATTAAAAAAAAAAACATTCTAAGGCTAAAGAAATAAATGTCTTAAGCATGGGTGATAACTAAAGAGATTAACTACGTTTAATAAATTTGATTAAGATTAATTATACATATGAGATGTAATAATTCCTTAATTGAATATACATATGTGTTTCTAGAGATAACATAAATACATTCGATTAATTGTTATTTCAACATTAATCTTTTATTATAATTAATTAATTATAATTTCTTTATAGGTGAACTCTGAAAGCTTATTATTTATTATCTTAATCTCACTTTGTTATTTAATATTCTTGTCTTGGTTAATTTCATAATTTAATTATCTTTCGCGGAATCATTTTTTGTTTTGTTTTATTAGGATTAATAAGCTTGGCAATATAATTTAAGAAGATTTGATAGTTTGAAATACTCTAATTTATTATTTGATATGACTAATTCTGTAACGATCGATAATGTATAATTGCAAATAAATTAAATCAATCAGACATACTTGTATAAAATAAATAGGGGTTATAAAATTCTGTTATTGGATTCATCATTTCATGTTCTAAAATACTACGAGAGGATTTTGACATCCTTTTTCTCAAAGTCGATAACATTGTCTTTTTTTTAAAATAATTTTAAAATTTTGAAGTTATCAAATTTTAAATTGGGCCATGTATCCCTAAACCATTGATGGTGACCAGAGGGAAGCTTTCCTGTTTGCAGCTTATGAATGACATTCCGTAACAAGTGAATCAGTATAGTATCAGATGCTTTACTCATCAAAACTATAGACCAAATGCAAGTGAACCTTGCACGGTGTGAGCAGAACAGGAGCAAGGAAACTGCATTGCCCGCAATAAAATAAAAAAACATGCAGAGTTCATATGTTAGGTCACTGTAAAGCAGCATGTACTGGTTCTAAACCTAAGTTGTTCGAGAAATGGTGAATAAGGACAAAGTACCCATAATCCCGACTACCAGGCGAAGAATTCCCATTTCTCAGGACCTTAAAGGAAAAAATGACCACAATGGTCATTCAGCAAATTACTAAAGGACTGCGTTGTGGACTATTCAGCAGCCTTAAGGGGTTTTATATATATGGTGCAAACTTTCATGTCTCAATAGTCCAAAAATCATCCAAAGAGAGCTCGCAAGAAATGACAAGAATGACAGGCATGAATTCCACACTTGTTTCATACATTTAGTGCATAAAGGAAAGAAAGAAACAGGTGAATCACACATCCCTGTAGATCAGGGTTACATATAAATGAAGTATGTTGGAAGTGCAACATAACATAAGAGTTTTAGAAGAACATCATGAATCGTCAACTAGTTACGTCATGGAAAGGGAGTGATCTGAAAAACAGAGATATCTATCAAGTAATATGGGTGATAAAACAAATATAAAGCAATTGATTGTATTGCATTTCCTCAAATTTAGATCCTGCTCTATAGAGAAGGTACTCCTCCTTCTCCAGCAGCAGCCTGAATGTTCCAGAATAAAATAAACCATTATCATTGTCATTCACCAAGATGAGCATAGGTGAAGAATACACATCAAAAGTAGTCGCATTAATGATTTCTTACTGCATGCAAGTTGAATGGAATTCAAACTCAAGTCTCCTGTTTTCTTGGAGAAGCAGTCTTGACTTGATCCATTCTTGTTATTTATTTGTTTTAAGTGTAATGAGTTACTGATTGTCTAGTTCAGTATAATCTCATATTGAGTACCTGGATAATTGCTCATTATATTGAAGTGGAGAGAAAGTTCTTGTTACGAAATGACATATGATATGAGCTCAATTGTTCAATTCTTTTGAGAAAGTTCTTGTTACGAAATGACAAATGATATGACCTCAATAGTTCAATTCCTTTGAATGTCAAGCTTTTTCTCCTGGTGGATGTTCATTATTTCTGAAATTTACTTTTTTTTCTTATAATCCGTCAGCGATCATCAATTCTTACAATCTATTTGAGATATTGCGTGGACTTGATCTTTGGCTACTAGCAAAGGAATGAACCTTACTGTAGGCCATGTTGGGAGGCAAAAAAGACAACAGCTTATCTGTATGCACCCGGATAAGATACTCTCAGGTGTTTGCAAGCTCATTGGCCGACTGTAGGTGAGGAGGGAGTCCGATTCTCTGTCTAAGTTTACTCTATCTTGTTTTATCTGAGATAAAAATGACGTTACTTTTCTTTAAAATATAAAGATGCACTTATGTCTAACTTAGAATACTCTATCCTATTAGCTATAATCAAGTCATGAACCAGCTGACCTCTGCTCTCTTCTCTCTCCTATGGAGCATGCACGGTTGTGCATTTAAGTCACGCTCGTGCATAAGTGTAGGTTTTTTTATTTTTATTTTTTACTTTTTTATTTTAATTTTAACTCTACTACTATTGCTTTAATAAAAATTAAATTAAATTTAAAATTTAATTATTACTTTATTATAATTATAATTATAATTATAATTATAATTATGTTATTATTAATTTTATAAAAAAATTAAAATTAAAAAGAAAAAATGCATTAGTTAATGAAA
>JAOQMS010000179.1:38606965-38628194 GCA_027563885.1 Erythroxylum longipes | reverse complement strand
GAAGATGGGATCCACTTCAAGATGAATAAGCTAGGATCATACATGTGCCTAGTTTCATTTAAAAGAAGAAAGACCAATCTGAAATCAACCTTGTCACTGAAACTTTCATGGGAGACCTCCTCATCAAACACAACCAGTAAAATGCACAAGAAATTAAATACAACACATGAAAATGTAAATGCATACACCAAAAATCTACAAACATGCATGTTTGTACAAGCAGTCAGCTGAATTAGGACATATTGCTATCGAGAAACATTCATAAAAACTGCTTTCTACTTGTTGACTTAACTAATCCCTGTTCAAATTATTGGATAGTACAGTGTTCTTCTACTAATATCAACCAACTTTTACATTGGATCTCAGAAATATGAATTATGCTGTCCTTGATCCACAGTATGGGAAAGAAATCAACGCAACATGTAAAATTCATCTGACAAGGAAGGTACATCAGCAGCTGTGTCCAAGGAATTGTAACTTGCAAATAAGCAGTGTTAGCTATCAGCTGTGGACGTACTAACATGATTCAAACATTACAAACCATGAAGATTAAATTTCCAGAAACTAGTCTGCTTACTTTGATAGGTCAGAGATCAACAACGTTTTGGTGCTTCCCTTTATCTGTTCTAGAAACTTTACTAACAATATGAGGTTACAAATGTGACTGGAGAGGATACAATTATAGATCTTGACAAATAAACACAATTACACTTTTTCAGCTTTTTGCCTGCAAAATTTCATTAAAAAACTTCAACCAAGTACCAAGAAAATGCCTAATAGAAGTGAAATTTGATTCCCTTTACAGATTTATAAGAGCAATTTTACCAAACAGAAGGTCACAAGTAATCAACACTAATTCCATCTTTTACCTTTAAAAAATTAAGACAAATAATTATCCTCAACATAAAAGTTAAAAAATTTTATTGCCAGATCTGGCCTAAAATCAACAGCATAGCTATCAAAAGGAAGTTTTAATAAGCACATGTAACTTATACTAGTCAGATTCTAAAGTTTGAAGTGATGAGTAATAAGATGTTCAGAAATCGAGGATAACTGCATGGCCCTGGAAATCAATTCAAAGCCACCTGTTTTAACTTGGATACGTTGCTTGAATCATTTTTAGAGTAAATTCAGTCACTTCAATGAACTACAAACCAAAAACACAAAAATTAGGAAATGGAGTGACTGTAGCCGGCCATAAGTTTGTTTAAATCAGTTCATCTAGTGGCGACAAAGTCATTTTATGTAAAACACATTCATAAAAACATAACAAGTCTCAAATGGATAATTAACAACAATAAACATAAACTTTGCATGATTAGAAGGCTAACCAAACAATCTATGAGGTTATTAATGGATAAAAAACAAACCATCAAACTGCAGATCAATAAAGCAAAGTCAGATCCACTTATACGTCCTTTGCATCTGAAAATAGCATTAATGCAGCACTAAGAATTAATCAAAAGTCTAAAATTAGAAATCTTGTCATCTTGTCATCTTTTTACATCAAGAGACTAATTTGGGGACGAAGTCATCTTTACCAACTACACAAGATATGCATTTGCTCTAGTAGCATGATTCTACTTTGGGCGAGAGAGGTCCCAGAAAGATTCTCGGAATTCCTAACCTTATTTCTATTCTTTCAAAACTTCAGTCAAAATAATTGTGATTTGATGATCTGGCTACAAGTCAAAGCTAGAAATACAACATGAATTATAAATCTACATATTCTTTGTCCTTAGCAACATTGAAGTTAAATCATTCCGTTTGTTTTCTAGCCAAAGCACAAGAACAATAACCTACAACTTTCATGAGTTCAAAAAACTAATTCTTCCAGGATTTCAAATATTGGGATTGTGAAGCAAAAAGCAGGTAATTAAAGAGTTCAGTCTAGACATACAAATGCGTCCAACAACTAAAGAAAAGCCACGTCTCTCAAGCCCCTCAACTCTGAGAAATGGTGCACGAGAAGATCATTCACCTGATCAAGCACCAGCCAAAGTGGACTAAAACAGTTATGTTTATTACGGAAGGAGCAGAGACAAGTACGTTCTTGGGCACTGTACTGCATGTATTGCTACATTCATAGCACAGTTGCAAAATCTTGGCAAAGGCGAAAATGGCATTAAATTATAAAAGAAAGGAGCATATAACTAATAGTTCCTCAACTCCACATTTCTTTACTGAAACTTGAACCAAAAACAATAAAAAAGAAAAAATCGAAGTAGACATGAATAAAGCGAAAGAAAGAAACCAGGACGAAGCTGATTGTCATATTTAAAAACGATGTACAAAACCACCAAATACTACAAGTAAATCGAGAGAGAGAAAAGAGAGAAACTTTATGACCGTGCTACCATGCTCCGTTCGCATGACGGGAAAACAGCGGAAAAGGAAAAGAAAATTCTCTTCAGAATCATTTTCCCTTCCCCTTTCCTCGATTTTCTAGACAAACAAACGGACCCATTGGTAAAGTAAAGCAAGAAGAATGTGTTTTATCTTCTCGAATATCTCTCGCCCTGCTTTTGGATTTTCCCTTTAAGTAGTTTTCATCAGCGCGTAAAGTCGTTTTATGATACATACAAATCGTTGCTTTTATTAATGGTATCCTCATATTTAAATTGTATTATTAATTTATTTTTATTTATAACAGGTAATAATATATTTATTTTATATAATAATATATTAAATATTTTTATTTAATAATAAAATTTATATTTATTATTTAAATAATATTAATATTGATTATATAAAAAATTAATTATTTAATTATTATTATTTTTCTTATTTTATGACTTGCTATAATCATGATTAACTCTTTCTATTGTATTGTTGACAAATTTGATGTTAGTATTAATTAACTTTTCTTATCTTATTACATCTATTAAACTTATTATCAATTTTGATTATTTTTTATATGTGGGTTCGCTAAATTCAACATAAATATTAAATAATTTTTCTATCTCATTAATCTATTGAAATACTAAATAATTATCACTATTAAATAATTATTTATAAATGAAAATGAATATATATAATAAAATATCCATAATGATAACATATCAATGTTCTTATTTATTAAAATTATTATATAACAAAATGAAAAATTAAATAAAGCACTTAACTCTAATGAACTTGTTAATAATTATTAATAACATATGATAAATTAATATTTATCAAATTTTATATTAATTTATACAATGTTTATTTATAATTTTATGTAAGTAATGGTATGTAAAATAATTTAATTTTAACAATTCTATTTATTTACGATAAAAAATTTAAATTATTAATTATTTATAAAAATATGAATTATATATAAATGATAGTATTAAATCTAATAAAAAGATAATTTATTAGCATGTTAAACTAATGAAAATTTTGTTAAAATTAATTGTTTTAATAAAGAAGCGTTTCAAAGATGGGTCGAAGATGCTGTTAAATTGTCAAACCCAACTACGACCATTGCCTCATTATTTCAGAGCAAGACTAGAATCTAGCCTACGGATTGATCTACTTCTAATCGAGTCCGTCCCAAGAGGACATATAAAGTGAACGGTGTGATAGATCGAACGGTAAGTGATTTAACGGTCGATGACAAAAGAAGAGACAAATTAAGCTAACAAAGACAAAGGACCAGAATGTAAGTTTGGTCAACGTCAACTTACTACAAGAATATGACGATTTCTCCACCTCGAATTTGTGAAGTGTTGATGGGATGTGGTCAAAATGAGACGTTTGTTTATGTTTCATTTAAAAATATAGAATCTTTCTGTTTCTTGGAGGAATGGGGCAAGGGTTGTTTGTGTTTATGGATTTATAAGTACTTTCACATCAATAAGAAAAAAAAAATCTTTTGGTTAATTGGATCTAAGGGGTGATTAAAGCGTTCAAAATGAAGGCCAGAGAGTGTGGAAAAGTTAGCAAAAAGAGAGAGGCATGGAGAAAAGTTAAGAAAGAATGTCGTCATTGCGAGCAGTAAACCTTAAAGTGGACATATTTGATGAGAGAAGCTAGTAGCTGCCAATGGTGAGATGAAAGACCCTAGTCGCTACAGAAGCCTCATACATGGTTGCATCAAAACCATTGTTTCATTCGAAATAAGAATAAAAATAAGTATGTTTACACCCATAAATCACACATCGATTAATAACTGTACAATAACTCAAGCCAGTTTCCATCTCTGTAATAATAGAAAGCTCCCCCAAAATCAAAAATCAACCCACATGAACACAAAGACAAGATAACCCCGTGGTCAGACATTATATCCAGTTAGACCCAGTTGAAGCCACTTCAATCAGTCTGAAATCCAGTTATCTGACAGTGAGTGCTGAGAGACTAGAAAATCTCGTACTTAATTTTTTGATTTTGAATGCTTTACGAGCCAGTCAATAACTGTATCAATGTTGGTTGAATTCTTGCATGAGATCATGAAACAACAAACTTCTCTATCAGTGATGGATTTGAGGGCCCTGCAAAGTCGAAGGAAATTAACTCATGTTGTCACCAAGTGGTAAAAAGGTTGCAGAAGATTGAAATTTTGACATGACATGAGCACCAACATTACTCAAAAGGACTTGGGAAAATTTCAGTAGCTACTTACATCTGTTCTGTAAAGTCTTGTTTAGACAGTGCTCCGGGTTTGTCAATTTTATTCCCAAGTACCAGCAAGGGGATACCATTTAGTGAGGGCTTACTCAAAAGGTCATGTAATTCGTTTCTTGACACAGGTAAGTTATCGTAATCAGCAGCATCTACAACATATCTGCAAATTCAAGAATCGGTCAATAACTTGGAAAATCAGAAGTTGATTGTAAAAGACAAGCATAAAGACATTTAACATCTGAACAGCCTTTATGCAGTAAAATGTCATATATAGTTTCATCTGGGTGAAAATTTTCAAATTTAAGAGCGATGAAGCAAGATGATGGACCAAAAGCCAAAATTCTACTCTTACTAAGGACTAGAGACTGTGTCAACAGATTCACAATACTATTAAAATAACCATTACCCGGTCCAAGAACTTGAGCTTTGTAGGAGGAACAAGTAGTGCATGCTGAAGGTATAATAACAAATGGAATAATTAGCATAAAGAGTTTCCTTAAACAATATCCCATAAAATCAAAGGTTTTATACGGTAACTGATGTATCCAGTATCAATGGGATTGAATTACAATAACGAGCACGAGAATTTCATGCAATGAGAAAAGTGTAACAAAAGATAATCCACGGTAAAATCAGGGGCTTTGATGTTACAAATGCAAAATACAATAGCCAAACTGGGAACTTGACAAAAAGGTAGATGACATAAAAAATATTCAGGCTAAAGTCACGAGTACCACATATCATCTTCCCTGGGATATATTCTCACAGTTTGTGTATATAAAAGATCAAAACTAAAGTAAAATGTCAAACTGTTATGTATATAAGCATATCCGTACACAATGGCTGAAACTGCACGACAGTATCTTTCCCACATACTGCGAAACCTTGGTTGACCTCCAAGATCCCAAAGCTTTATTGTGACATTTCCTTTGGTTACCTTCCTCATATTAAAACCTACCTGCAAACAAAAGAAAATAGTCAACATAATGTTCAAAGTTATACAAATAAAAAGCTTTGACTATAAAAATGAAACCCTCTAGGCAGCATAATGCAAGGAACATATCCTGGAATTATCATAAAGATGACTCACCGTTGGGATCATATCCTCACTATATCCACCTGTCTGGAAGAAAGAACCAGAAACATAAATTGACCAGCAGCACCAAACAAAAAGTACACAAAGAAACAGGAGATGATCCATAAGAAACTTCACTTACTGCAACAACATTTACAAGTGATGTTTTGCCAGCATTCTGAAGTCCTATCAGAGACAGCTCCATTTCTTGCTTGAAAAAGAGACTATAATTAAAAAAAAAGAGTAAGAATAGAGACCATAAAACACCTCAATTACACATTCTGTTTCATAACAGGCGTGCATTCATATAATGTGTCTTCACTTTAGCAAAAATCTGACCGTTTCACAGGAAGTATTCACTCATATGTAGGGCAATATACCAATGAGTCACCAAAGTACTACTAGTTCACTTCAGGGCATAGTCTTCAATCAATAAACCTTAACCCTTCACTAATCAGTTTATACATTATAAACAATTGAGGCAACACTTGATATTGCCCCGTGATGATTAATTCCCATTGGCTGTTGCCATTGCCTTCATCCCAAACACCATCAAACATTTAGGCTTGCCCATGTTCTAGAATGCCATATAATTCCAATACTCATTCAAATTCATGCTAAAATGTTGAACAAGTAGCAACAACCTAAGTGCTTGTCATCTAGGTAAGCAACAAACTTTTGTCTTCCAAAAGCAAACTACTAATCATAGAATTTATATTAATAACTAAAACGAAAATATCCCACAATTGCTTCAGATTAACCGAAAATTCAAACGATATTATCAACCAAGGAATTAAGCAAACAGTTGTAACACACTATCCGAGTGAAGCTTACTTACCAGCGTGCATTCATTAACAATCCAGCTCATAAGATTGAATCTTTTTGGACAGAATATAATTTTTTTATTAAATACATCAAAACAATTAACCTAATTTCAACTTCCAAAAGAAAAAAGGGGATCAAATCAACAATGATAACATGCAGAATAGAAAAAAAAAATCCCTTTGAGATTACCTTCGAAGCCAATTGAGAAAAGCTTCCCACAATCCCATTTTTCCTTTTTTCTTGGAAACGATCGGACGAATAAAGAATTGGGGTTTCGCTGGATGTATTAATAAACTTTAAAGAAGCTGATTAAAATCCTTCGATCATTGAACCTCTCCAATTCCCTCGCGGTTTATTCAAAAATCGCTAACTCATGCTCTACACAATCTAATGATAATCGAGGAGCCATGACCATGAAGATTGTTTTACTCCTCTTCACGCGCACTATGAGAGCGTGGAAAATTTCAGCCAGTTGTAGCCGTTGTTTTCAGCAATTGTGATTGGTGGAAGTCTACCACTCGCTTTGGGGAAGCGAGGGAGTTTACATCGAGTGATCATCAAAAACGACGACGTGGGAGTGGGATGAGGATTATTGTGAGAGCAAAAAAGACAAAACTGACCCTAAAGATAAATTAAACCTTAATGTTTTGAAGCGATCATTTACAAGGTAGGACCATACAGGACCAACTATTGAGGTTTTCTTCCCCTTAATGCTAAAGTACCTGGTATTTTTTATCGAAGGAAGATAGTCTTAATTTACTGTTAATATGCATGTAAATGGTCGGGTAAGGCCAAGCCAATAGCAGCCGAGGCCCGGCCAGACCAAGAGTTGGCTGACTTGTTATATTTTTAAAAAAATTTAAAAACATGTTATTTTTTACGTTTCGATCATGCCACAAGTCGGGTCAGACTGGCCAATGCTCGGCCTAACTCTGCCCATAGTTAAGCCAAAATTGGGTCAGGCTGGTTAGAGCGAAAATTGATATCTCTAACTATTAATGCTTAAATCTCTCCTCCGTGAGGCTTGGATTATCTTCTTCTAAACTTTTTAACAATAAATATGCTTGGAGAATCTGCTTCCCTCGTACTTCGTACTTTCAATTATATTCACTTAGTTTGGTTAAGTATAATACCTATAACCAAAGTTAAGCTTAGCTACGAGGATGAGAAGTCTTGCATATGATGTAATAACTATCTAGAATCCCATAACTACTACTTTTTTTTTTATTGATTCCAAGAATGAAGGCTAACTATCGAACGGATGATTGACATTAATTTTATTTCTAATGTATTTAGTATTGAAAAATTAGGAAGGGATCATAACTAACATATAGTAGAAGAAATTTAGTTTTTTTTAATAATTTCACAAATGACAAGATCACTTTAATCTATAACATGATTAATGCATAAACATAATAAAGTGTGAATTATAAATCATACCTTAATATGAAGCTCGATTCTCTGTTTTTGTAACTTCCCTTAAATCGATTTCTAAAATAGTTCTATCTTAACTAGTATAGTTACATAAATATCCAACCTCTAATAATATCCACAAAAATATATTAATAACTCTATAAATAGTGTAGAGAGGGAGTTGGCTCTTAAAGATCTTATGCCTATTTACAGTATGATTTAGGCCTTTTAATAATTTAATTAAAATATAATCCTAATTTTAATTAAAATTTATTTAGAATTATAATTAATTATAATTAAACACCAATTAGTCTAAATAAGATCCAATATATAATATTGGTTCTTATTTATTAAATACCCTATATTTGATATTAAAAATTCTTAAACTTTACAACTAAGTCCAACTTGATCAAATTACTTTTTTCTCTCTTAAACTATTGTATGTGTGTGACATATTAAGTTTCTAAAAATGTTGATAATGGATATAAATTGTAACCCTAAACTATATATGATATTAGATAAATTAGAATATTTTAATTTATCTTTAATTTTCTAATTATGTTAATTATATCAACAAATTATGACTACTTAAATATTAGTAATATTAAAGTGATTTTGATTAACCTTTTCATTTATGATTTTTTTATAATTCAATCTTTTTATCATATAATGTTTTGACTATACAAAGAATATATAATTAAAGTCTAGTCTTTATAAGTCTAATAGTTCTCCATTATTAGTAAGTGATTCTTTTAATGACATTTGAAAAGTATTTTCAAATTTTCATTCTACCTTAGTAAAGTATTTACTAAATCAATACTAATCAAGAATAAAGGAATATTATCTATATTTACTTTAGGGAAATAAATCTTATATTAATCACTCAACTACTTCTATATAATTCATTCTTTATCCGATAGCTACCAATTGAGCTACCATTACAATGACTACTAACTAAGCTACTATCGACTAAGATAAGTTCTAAGTAGTATCAAAATATATCAATTCTTATATAAGATACTTTAGAAATCTCAAGTCAAAGTATCACATATACAACCATCACAATTAGAATTTTTACATACATAAAAATAATATTTTGAATAGAATTATCATACTGATTCAGTTCAATAAAATTGTTTTCTGACAAGTACCCACACGTTTATTTAAGTACCTTTATACTTTAATCTATGATATTAACTACCTCCTTCATAAAGATGAAATATAATGTGTTCTAGTCTTTCTACTCCATTAACGTTCAATCTTAATATAGCAATGGTTAGCAACAATTTAGGGATGATAATTAAAATGCAATATGAATTTTATAATTATAATTTTCTCATAATTTTATTTTCAAAATATATTTATCCATAAACTTTATCTTATATGTTAGTTAATTAAACAAACACATAAGATAAAGAATGCTTTCAATTAATTATGTCAAAAAAACTATAACTAATTAATTGGCTATAAGTCATAGGATTATATTCTCCCATTTAATATAAGCCAGTCAGTTAGGTATCTTATATCATATCACCATATAGTGACCATAGTATTGTTAAGATAGTGATTTAATAAGGTAATTCTACAATATTCTCTTAAGGGAGTACTTGTAAAAATCTTAAAACTTTCATTTTATTTATCATCATAATTAAGAAAAACTGTCTAAATACATACTTGGATTTTTTAGGAGACCTTACCTCCTTTTTTTTGTTGAAAAAGAGATCTTATCCCTTTTGCATGCCTAGTGGCTCTGCTGTTTTACAATACATTACAGTTTCAACAATATAAGTAACTATGCTAAGTTATTAAAAAAATTTAATATAAATAATCATTTCTACTAGATTAAAAAGGTATTATGGATTGATTAGAAATTAGTGTTATATTAGAACCTTACCAACTTAAAATAATATATTCTAAAGAAAATATACCTTAACTAGGACTTACTTCTATCAAACAAAAGTTAATCTCCATATGTCCATATGACCTTGAACTCAAATATCAACTTATACATATATTTAATACTTCATAATTATTAAATATCTCAAATGCTAAATACTTTTAGTACATTATCTATATAATTTGAATAAAAAAAGGTGAGAAAATTTTATATCTATCTTTATAGATCTATATTCCTTAAAATTAAGTTGTTACCCGTAACCTTTCAATACCTTGTAACCTTTCGACAATAAATGAAATTTATCAACAAAGACACTAGTTCCATTTGGATGTATTGTCATGAGATTTAAATTTTTTCAAACTCCATCTTACTTTCCCAACTTATCTTGAAAATTATTCTTCTATAAGTATGTAATGAAACAAACATTTTATTCAATGAGATTCATAAGATGATATCCAACATTTTGGATAGTTAGAAAGACAGCGTAATGAAAGAAGATGGTAGGCACACACCAACACAGTGCTTACGCCCCTGGTATATATTATTATAAAAGTACAAAGTTTGTTACATGATAGAGGGGTAGACTAGTTGTAACCATACACGTGTAAGGTAATGATGCAATATGTACGGAAGGAATATTACAATGTAAATTAATCATCTCTTCTAACATTCCCCCTCAAATGAGAGGGTGCTGAAACCAATCCGAGTTTGGTGCAGTTTTGAGTAAACAGAGAGTGAGTTAATGCCTTGGTGAAGCAATCTGCTACTTGATGAGATGAAGGTATATAATGAATGTTGATAAACTCCGAACGTATGAGATCACGAATAAAATGAATGTTGATCTCTATATGTTTACTGCATGCATGCTGTATTGGATTGGAAGCAAGAGCACGAGCACTGAGATTATCACACCATATCATAGAAGGTTGTTGTAAGAATAAACCAAGTTCCGACAATAATGAACAGATCCACTTAACCTCAGCTGCACCATCTGCTAAAGCTCGATATTCAAATTCCATACTTGAACGAGAAACGATTCTTTGCTTACGGGAGCTCCAGGAGACCAATGTATTTCCAAGATATACACAAACACCGGCCATGGATTTTCGATCGTCAATTTCTGTGGCCCAATCTGCATCAGTGAATGCAGTCACCTGAAGAGTTTTAAAGGGCTTGATGCGTAGACCTAGATGACAGGTACCTTTAAGGTATCTAAGAATGCGTTTTACTCCTTGATAATGAATGTCAGTGGGTTGAGATAGAAACTGGCTAAGTTTATTCATTGAGTAGGCTATACAGGTCTGGTGGTAGTAAGATACTGAAGAGATCCAATAGCTTGTCGATAGAGAGATGAATCTTGCATGGGTTTTCCATCATTTTTAGTAAACTAACAACCAGTGACCACAGGAGTAGGTATCGATGCACAATTCATCATGTTAAATCTTTTTAGGATGTCAAAGGTATATTTAGCTTGACTCAGATGAATGCCCATATTATCTTTGCAAATTTCTATCCCAAGAAAATAGTATACAAGACCAAGATCGTTAGAGAGAATAAGTTGTTTAGCTTCAAAACTAGAGACTTTAAGTAGTTGGGATCATTACCTGTGATTAGTATGTCATCGACATATATGAGGATGAAAACCTTGAGCTTTGTTGCGCGTAAGAAGAAAAGTGAAATATCACTTTTAGCATTCTGAAATCCCCAGCTTAAAAGTGTCAGCCGCAACCGATCGAACCAAGCACGAGGTGTTTGCTTGAGTCTATAGATTGCTTTCATCATTTTGCGTATATGATTTAGACGTTAATGATCACAGAATCCTTCCGGTTGATGCATGTAAACATTTTCTCAAAGAATACCATTAAGGAAAACATTATTGACGTCCAATTGTCGAATTTCACAGCCGTAGGTGACAGCAATGGTGAGAACTATCCGAATTGTTGTTGGTTTTACTGACTGAATGTTTCGCCATAATCAATTCCTGGTACTTGCTGAAATCCTTTTGCGACAAGTCTGGCTTTGTGTTTGAGAATGGATCCATCTGGTTTAAGTTTTTTTTTGAAGACCCATTTGCAATCAACCAGCTTCTGCGCACCGGTGTAAGGAATAAGAATCCATGTCTTGTTTCGCTGAAGGGCTGTGAATTCATTAGCCATGGCTTGTTTCCAGTGCGATGAGGTCAGGACATCTGTGACATTCCGAGGTTCTGCGAACTAAGCTAAATGAGTAGATTTTGCTGAGTGAAGGAACCCAACAAATGGGTATTTGGGTTTGTGTATTCCATCCTTTACTCGTGTGGTCATTGGATGTGTGTTTGTTTGGATAAGTCTTGCTTCTTGTTCATTTCTGCTTTGCTCGCTTAGGCTTAATTCATCTGTTGAAGATGACCCGTGTCTTAATGAATGAGGCTCCTGTGAGGAGAGTATAGCTATTGGAGAATTATTTATTTCGTCAACCTATTCGGTGTTGAAAGATTCTGTAACATTGTTATTCTGGAGATTACGGGTGTTCTCTCCATGTGGAGTGATAATCAAAGGGATAATGTATTCATTCTCAATAGATGTCGTTCGTCGATTTAAAAATCCTTCAGCGCATGGAAAGAGTGAAGAATCGAACACAACATGTCGTGAAATGTATATTTTTCCTGAGGAGTTGAGACATCTTAATCCCTTATGTTGAGGAGCTGGTCCAAGATAAACGCATTTCTGACTATGACATTGAAACTTAAGTTCGTTGTATGGTTTTAAGCAAGGATAACATGCACAGCCAAAAGGCTATAGGGTTTTATACTCAGGTTCTATGCCATTGAGCTGAAACAGTGGAGTTAACCCTTCAAGTGTGGGTGTTGGTAACCAGTTGATAAGATAAACTACCATTTGAAAAGCATCTACCCAGTATATGAGAGGTAACTATGCTTGAGCTAGTAACGTTAAACCCATTTCAACAACGTGTCTATGCTAGCGTTTTGCTCTCCCATTCTATGCAGAAGTGTAAGGGCAGGTGAGCCTATTTCGATTCCAGCTGCTTGTGTGATACCTATAAAGGGTTTGTATTCTGTTCCATTGTCACATTTGATTTTTTTGACCTTTGTGTTAAAAAGATTTTCAATTTGTACCCGAAATAGGTTAAATGCATTCACAGCTTCACTTTTATGTTTCACAGGATATAACTAGGTATATCTACTATAATCATCAACGAAGTGAATATAAAAATGATGATCACTTACAGATTGAACTGGTGATGGTCCCTAAAGATCTGTATGAATTAATTCCAAAGGAAAAGACGCATGAGACACAGATTTGGAAAAAAGTAACTGTTTAGATTTTCCATATTGACATGCTTCACAAATAAAATTCGGATGTTGAATATTCACATTGCATTTATTTAAGATTTGCTTCAGAACTTTGTCACTGGGATGTCTACGCTTGTAGTGCCAATTTAGAAATTCTTTCCCTTTCTGTGTGAGTGACGTCATATTACTCTGAGCCACCGGAGAGGGTTCAGACATCTGATACATTCCTTGATTTGTTATCCCACACACCAGAGGACGACCTGTCTTCTTGTACTTCACAACACAACCATCATTAGTAAAATGAACATCTACTGGATTGTCCTTCGTGAGTTTATTAACACTCATAAGATTTTTAGTCGTAGAAGGGACTAACAGTACATCTTTAAGATGAAGTCTGGAATTAGATACAGAGAGAGATGTAGATCCTATTCCAACTATGCAAGTTGGTTCTCCAGTGTAAGTGTAAAGATGAGTCTTACTTGTGTGAGTAACATTCTCCAATTGATGAACGTATGGAGTCACATGATAGTTTACTCCACTGTCCATATACCATGATGGATCAGAGATTTGTGAATGAGCATAGCACCCTTCTGTTGAGTTGGCATAAAACGCTTGTGGAGCATAATGGTTTCCAAAACCACGACCAGGGTTCGATGGAGGTTGAAAATTTTTGTCGAAACAATGATAGCAGTTTGCTACCACATGTCCTGGTTTCTCACACAAATGACAGTATGGACGGCTTCCACTATTGAAGCCTCCTCGATTTCCTCATCCTTTGTGTCCTCGAAAGCTACTACATGATCCTCTCCAGGAACCTTGCTTAATATTATTATTTGAGGTGTGGTTAATAATGTCGTCACGTTGAGCAACGCTTGCAGTGGGTTGAATAGATAGAGTCAAGAAGTGGTTGAGTTGCTCCAAACGACTCTCGAAGGCTAAGAGAGCAGACTGTGCTTCAATCTAGGTAAGGTTAGGTTGATCTACCAGGTTCACTACAATAGCATTATAGTCTGAGTAGAGATCGTTTAATGTATGAAGAATGAGATCTTCTGCTGCAATAGGAGCTCCAGCCATATGAGTTAATATGCGACACTCTTCATCTTATTGATATACTCATCCATCTTCATTGAGTTTTTACGTGTTTGATGAAGCTCCAGCTTGAGCACCATAACACGTGACTTCATCGACGCACAGGTGAGTTCACGCGCACCAGCCCAGAGATCACGAGCTGTGTGGCAGTGTAGCAGTTGAGTTCCAACTTCTTGGGTCATTGTGTTGCGTAACCAGCCGACTAGCAATCGGTCTATAGCATACCATTCTTCAAAGAGTGGATTTGGAGTCATTTATGCTCCTTCAGAAATGAATCAAGATGGTGTCAAGGCTGAGCCATTGATATGTGATTCAAGAAGGTTTCCTTCGATGAGTGGTAGAACCACTAATTCCCACACGAAATAGTTTCCTCTATCTAGCTTGATAGAGGTTGTTTGGTTGGAAGAATTAAACAGAGAATATGTTTTGGAGGTTTGGGTAGACGGGATTGAAGTAGCAGAACATGTAGAACACACTACTGAAGAAGAAGCCATTTGAGAGATGAATATCCTCTAATACCAAGTTAGAAAGACAACGTACTGAAAGAAGATGATAGGCACACACCAACACAGTGCTCACGCCTCTGGTATATATTATTATAAAAGTACAGAGTTTGTTACATAACAGAAGGGTAGACTAGTTGTAACCATACACGTGTAAGGTAATGATACAATATGTACGGAAGGAATATTACAACGTAAATTAATCGTCTGTTCTAACATGGATAAATCATAACCTTATATTACATAATTTAGTTCTAAACTTTTTGAATAATATAAGCTTTAACTAAGCTTCATATTCTAAAGTCATTAACTTTAACTCTTTTAAAAGTCTTACCATTCTATATCTATTATGGAATCTTTCTAATTGATATAATTAGAACTACCAAAGTCAAGTTATTATATTAGGAATAGTTATAGAAGGAATAAATATTGCATCATATAATATTGCATATTATAATTTTCTCTTTACATAAATATATACTATTATAAAATTTTGTTGTGAAGCTTTCCACTAGAGAATCTCATTCCCTATAGATAACTAATAAAATTGAAAACTCATATATCAATTTCATCGAATTGCTTTGACATTCTCCATATTAAATACTTCACTTTTTAAAAAATTTTAATTATATACTTCGCCTATTATGTATGACTTTATCATAGAAAGTTATTAGTAAGTTTAATACATTATATGTATAAGATTTCATATAGTAACTATCCTTTCACCAAAGGTTGATTTGGTCATTTTTCAACCTAACAAATTTCATAAGTTTCATACGATTCCTAATCAAAGGGTACATAAATCTTTGTATGGAACTTTATGATTTTCATTATGATGATTTAACTAATGTGGCATAAAAATATAGTCACTATTCTAACTTTATATTCTTGTCACTTATGTTAAGCTTAAATATTCATTGATCCAACATATACAAACTATTTGTAAAAATTTAGACCAACTAATTTTAAATATATTTCTTATCAAACCTTGATTATTGTAGTAATCTTGAATCAAATTCAATGTCAAATACTTAGAAGTATAAATTAGAAATATATATAATCTCTATTATACCTTGTATCAGTAAGAAAAGTCATGCAAGTATTTTCTTCTAATTACAACTATTATCATATTATAACAAATTCTTCTAATGGTAGTTCTTATTTATACTTTTAGTAAACTAAATTAAGTAGAACAATACTATGGTGTTAGCATCCACTTATATATTACTTTTAAAGTTTATAAGACATTAATCAATTCTAAAATGTCACCACATTTTTCCATCTATATTTCTTTGATATATCTCTCTAACTTTGTCACCAAAATCCTTAATAGGGATTAATAAATATTGCATAATGGGCATACAAATTTTCTTTCTATACTAAACAAAAGTAATTTCTACTTAGAACTAAATAAATATAAAGAATACAAGTCATAGGTTATATGTCATGATAACCAAATAAGATTAACACTTTAATAATATAATTGGCTACTTTTATTGTTTAATTCAAAGTAATAACCCTCACTACTATTTAAAAAAATTATCTAATCTCTCTAGTAAGTTAGGATCCCATTGAAATTTAATTGATCTTGAGTTTGCTTAATAATTCAACTAAACTAAAATTAGGTTGACAACATTTTAACTCCTAGATCCGTTAGGTAATAACTCCTTACCAAAACATATCTTATATGTTATTCCTAACTTGTCTCTTAATTTATATAGTCATAATTTTGTTCATCCAAATCACACAAATTTAGTTAAGAAGAATCTATTATTATAAGACTAAACATGTTTACATTAAGCAACCTTAAAGTTGCTCAACAAATCTAACAATAAACGAAACTATAATTTATTCTTATAACAATAAAAGGTAACGATCATATTTCAAATATGTAATTAATATTTTAGTGAAGAATTTAATTTTAAATAGTCCCAACGAATACACGAAATACATATAAAATTTCATGCATATGTGTGTGTGTGCGCGTGTGTGTGTAATTCAATATACATATATACAATATATCAAATATATATAAAAACATGTAATTGTTATGGAAATATATCAAAGTGTATACATAAATTATCAAGCCTTATTCCATTTTAGTAGTTGATACAATATTCATAATCTAAAATAATAGTCTAATACTTTGGATAATTAAATCAAATTAAACCATTTATTCCCAAATAAGTTAAATTTTTACTCCAAATATAAACTTAATTTGTACAAAAAATATTTTTTAAATTCAGATTTAAAATCATTTTTAATTAATTTGACTCATTTAATATATTTTATTGAAAATTTAATAAATTACTCTTCTTTCTTATTATAATTTAAAATTTTCTTTAATAATTAAGAAATTATAATATAATTAGAAGAATATTTTATTATCATCATCATCATGATTGTAGTCGTTTTCGCTAGTTAATACTGTTCAATAAGAGATTTTTGCTTTAAAGTAGTGGATGGTTGCGTCTTTCTGAAGTTGTATACATATACATACATACATATATATATATAGGATGTTACAGAGGACATTAACATGACTCTACTCAAGAATGACACGCACATTTCAAGAAGTGGTGAAAAAAAGCTGTGCAATATATTAGGTATAAGCAAAAATTTTGCAGCATGTCAGGTATGTCTATCCTATTTTTTTTCTTACTAATTTTGTCTTTTAAACTTGCATATCTTAAACAAAGTTTGGTAGCTTTTCTGTAAGTAAAATATTTTTTAAATTCAGATTTAAAATCATTTTTAATTAATTTGACTCATTTAATAAATTTAATTGAAAATTTAATAAATTACTCTTCTTTCTTATTATAATTAAAATTTTTCTTCAATAATTAAGAAATTATAATATAATTAGAAGAATATTTTATAATATAATTAGAAAACTATTTCTAACCTGATTATAAAATAACTTTTTCTTAATAAAAAATTATTTTTAATATCAAAATGAAACTATTTTCAAAATTAAATAATACATTATAAATTTTAATTAAGGAAGCCATTTACATTATTTATTTATAAATTAATCTCTAATTAATCGGAAAACCATTCATTAGTAGATTACAAAACTATTTATTAAAATGTAAAAGAAAGTTAAATTTTATTAATTAATATATTAAAATATATTAATAGTTAATCAAGAAAAGTACTTTTTCTAATAAATTACGAAACTTATTTTTCAAATTAATTAAAAAATAAATTTATAAATAAATAGAATAATAATTCTCTAAATAAATGATATAATTAACTTATTTTAATCAAATTGAAATAAATAACATTAATTAAGAATTACTTTCTTAATTACTTAAAAAATAATTTTCTTAATTTTAAGGAGTTTAATTAATCAATTTTAATATAATTTATGTAATCAATTATAAGTTCAAAAAATTATTTTCTAAAATTTAAATTAGAAATTAATATAATTATTAATTTTGATCGAATTAAGAAACTAATTAATTTAATTTGAGAATTAATTTTAAATTTTGAAATAATTTAAAACTATTGATTGTGATAAAGTTATTCTTAAATAGGAATAACTTCTTCTAATTTGGATTATAGCTAATTTAAAACTAAGTTACACTAATTAAGTTTTCAAACACCTCTTATTCTAGTTGTGGAATAGTTTACTTAATTTAAGTCAAACTTAAACCTACAGTCAAAGCACCCTTATTCCAATCCTAGAGTTTCTAAACACCCTTGTCCTCTATATTAGGAAACCCTAACAACTAAGGAAAACCCCAGTAGCTACTTTAACAAAAAACCAACACCACCCACATTACCCACCATCACCACCTCCGTCCAGTATACCGTAGTTGATGTTGCCCGTGCTGCTGTCGACATCGCACCAACATCACATAACCATAACTAATGATAGAACAGAGACCAAAAGTACAACGACAAATTTGAACCCCTTAAAATCTCCGACAATATCAACAACTGCCACAATCGCTTTTCCAATTCCAAAGACACCATAATCACAATATCAAGATGCCATTGACATTCTCATTGCTTATTGCAGTCATCGACATTGATCACTAGCATAACTGATTGTCGAAGAAATTAGGTTCTGAACTCAGTGTCCCCATCCAGTTTCTATACCAAAATTTTGACAAATTGTGAGTTATTAAACCTATCGGACTGATCTTTCTAGATTTCATGAGTTAGATCCAATATTATTATGGTGGTTTTCCACATCCAAAACATCTAATTTGCTTCTAAAGACTTAGGCCTAGTTTGGTACGTAGCACTGGAGGCATGGGACAGGGGTTGAGATAGAGTATCAGTCAAATAAACATGTTTGGTAGGTAGTATTGAAGAAGCCCAAGGATTGCACATTACCATATAGGTGGGATTGGGCAAGCCCACCTCCTCCCTTGATATTGCATTTTAAAACTTGAGATTGAAAATTTTGAAGAAAAAATATCCCCACTTATAATAATTTTTGGACAAGTTTAACCTTATTACATTTGCCGTAATTTATCTTCTCTTCCATCGTTCTGAAGCCGTTCACTTTCACTCTTCATCATTCTCTCCCTTGTTCTTACCATTATCATATTTGTCGAGTTACTCTCTTCGTCGTTCTCTCCCTTGTTCTTGCCATTAAACGCAGCATCACCAGTTTTTTTTTGTTTTAAAATATTTGGAAGGAGCATTATTGTCTTTCTATAATTTCTATCTGATTTTAAAATAAAATTAATGAAAAAAATCCCCCCAAATATTACCTCTTACCAAACGTAATTTTAATTAAAGTCCTAATTCCACTCCCACTACTAATCTCAATCTCAATCACATTCTCAATTTCAATCCTTTCAATTCCAGTGCTACATACCAAACGTGCCTCTCGGATTTGTGGCTTATGATTGAAGGGGCATTGATATGAACTTATTAGAAGTTGTAATCACATGATAATAATCTTAATTTAGTAATTAGAGTTTACAACATTTTTATGATTAATTCTGGAATTAATAATCGATAACAATCAATTTGATATCACTGATAAAAAATTGAGAACAGATATGATCTCATATGAATCATAAATTATACATTATTATAAATCTTAATTGATATTTTTATAATTCTCCTCAAACATATTTTTAAAAACAAATTTATCTTAATTACTATGGTCACATTAATGTTTGACCTCTCATGAATAGGTTGAAAGAAAATTACAAGTGATATAGAGAAGTCTAGCTTTTGAAGAGACTAGCTACATCTATTTATATATAATAGGACTTGAACCTTTTGATATTTTAATTGAAATATAATCCTAATTATAATTAATTCTAATTATAATTAATTCTAATTAACTATCAATTAGACTCAAATAATATTAAATATATAATATTGGTCTTTATTTATCAAATATTTTATATTCGATCCTAAAATTTTTTAAATTTTATAATCAAGTTCAATTTGATTAAATTACTTTTTTCTCTCTTAAAATATTCTATTTATATGACCTATTAAGTTCCTAAATATATTGGTAATGGATATATCTAAACCATATTTAAGATTAAACATATTAAATTCCTTTAATTTATCTTTAATTTTTAATATTCATAATTTAATATTAATATTTAGCAATACATTATGATAACCTAAATATTAAAAAATGTTAACCCCCAGAAGGAGTTTCCCTCGTACTCAAAAAAAAAAGTCGAAGTATTTTTTACAAACTTTTTTCAAAAATTTTCTTTATAATTTAATATCTGTAACATACAATATTCTTATTAAATATAGAGTATGAAATTAATATCTACTATAGAGGAATCCAATCATTAGTTTTTCTTCATCAGTAACTATTTATTTAAATAATATTTGAAAACTATTTTCAAATTGTTATTTCACCTTGACTAAGATTTTTTAAATTAATATTAATAAAAAACAATAGAATGATATGTCTAATTACTTTAGAGTGACGAATCATATATTGATCACTCAATTACTTTTATGTAGATCATATTATAGTCAATAACTACTAAGTGACGCATTATTGACTAGGATAGGTCTTAAATAATATCAAAATATAAAAAAAATTATGAGATGCTTTGAAGATTTCAAATTATAAAATCACTTATAGAATCAACACAATAAGAATTTTCGTAGGCATACAAGTAATATTCCAATTAGAATTCTCGTATCAAGTCAATTTAAGAAAGCTTGCTTTCTCTGCTTGCATATATGTTATTTGAGAAGAAAGAAACTAGCAAGTGGATGAAATTCTCAGAACATTAATTACGACGATGATTACAGAAACATATTTAATCAAGGTCAATGTCTGTTTAACCATTAAACAGACATTGAATGAAAGTTTTTGGCTACCTTCTGGACTTCCTAGCCTCTGACTTATATTCTCCCCGTTGGATTTATAATCGGCTTGGGGTAGACTTGTGGATTTAGGCTATAGCGTGTTTAAAGATAGTGGCTCTGTCGATCGCTTTACAGTTTGCTAGTTTGCATTTGATTCTTGAATGCTACATATAAATATTGGTCATTATGATTATAATTATAGAATGCATTAT
>JAOQMS010000179.1:38590071-38603626 GCA_027563885.1 Erythroxylum longipes | reverse complement strand
TTTGCTAGTTTGCATTTGATTCTTGAATGCTACATATAAATATTGGTCATTATGATTATAATTATAGAATGCATTATTTTGTAGGATTGTGGTTATCATATATAATCAACTTAATTTGTTCTTAAAACCTTAATAACTCTAACTCGTAACCTTTCAATCATAAAAGAGTAATATTACCGATTGTTCTACGATTCGCCATCTCAGATAATTAATTTGATTAAACGAAAAAAATTCTTGTATAACATAAATCACTATTGACAACTTGAGACAATATTCAATTTAATTCAAATGTTTTTTTTAGAAGTATAAATATCGAAAAAAAGGGTAAAAATAACATAATTGAACATTTAATGTAAGAGCTTTGAGCTTTCTGTATCTCATAGGAATATTTCATATTTTTATGGAACACATTTTTCATCAACACATGGAGAATCAATCACGAACTTAGAATTTCCATAATTTTGCATTACTTTCATAATTTTTACAATGGCAGTGACAAGTTTCTAGTGTTGGGTGGCAATTAAGAAGACTTTGATTGATACCTGTTACCAACAAAAATGATTATATACCTAACTAATCACTTGCCCTAATGATGATTAGAATGCTTTGCCAAATCGAAGGACGCGTACATTGTCATTAATTATGGAAGAAAACCATAAAAAGAACTCTTAGAATATGATAAAGAGAAGGACACTAATACGCAATCCAGCTCGTAACTTCATAATGAAATTCCCAACACTCGAAAGCCTGTAGACCCACCCACCACCTTTTAGAAAGGTATAAACCTAACCTTTTTTCACTCGCATCTTTTTCTTTTTTGGGGAGTGTCCTAAGCGAGTCCTAATTATGAGAAGACACTTTTAAGTCATCCATACTTAAACTAATTTTTGTTTGAACCAAATAAGTCCCTTACGAAAAACAAAGCTGTAGTCCAAAGCTCTGGGCCAAGTTTTCACCCACATCTTTAGTTAAGGACCCTCAACCTTTTTGTACTGTTTTCTTCCTCGTTTGGGGCAAAAATGAAATTGCCACAATAAAAAACAACGTACTAAGAGTATCATTGTTAGTTACGGTGACACTTTGAAACAAAAGATAACATTATGAGATTCTGAACCAAGCAATATAGATTTTGTTATTGAAGGAATGTAGGGACTCACCACATGGGATGGGATATAATTCTTTGGCAAGAAAGTAGAACTAGGCAGGTGACTTGCACTCCGTAAGTCACAGTCAGAAGGCACAATGCCTTTATAGACATAGATAGGCCACTAGTTTAGTCTATGGTAAGGATGAATTATCACTTCAAGGTTCCAAAAATAACTCATCTTCTTATTTTGTGATTACCCTTTTAGTATAAACGGAGGACTTACGACATGGAGTTGCTTTAAAATCGGACAACATTATGGCTTAGTGGCCATGCCATTCCTGTCAATCATGTATAAATTTGTATGCATGGGATCCGCAATTCACTGCAACCCGTAGCTTTAGTTTCACCTCCTCTCTTGGTACTATCTTCTTCCCTTAGACTCCCTTTCCCTTATATTAGCAGAGAGAGCGAGGAGTCACAAAGAAGACTATTGATACAAGGCAAGCAGGCTTGTGCATTGCACTGCTTTTGTTGGAAGAAGTGTTACACTGCCTTGTTCCTTCTCGGGTTAGTGGATTATTCTCATGGCTTCCTTTGCTGGAACTCAACAAAAATGCATGGCCTGTGACAAGACTGTGTATCTTGTCGATAAATTGGCCGCTGATAACAGGATTTACCATAAGTCCTGTTTTAGATGCCACCATTGCAAGGGTACTCTTAAGGTGACACCATTTTTGCTATCTGCTTATGCACGTGTTCTTTGCTTTTCCTTCTCTTCAGGATCGCTTGGCATGTCTATGTAAGACCATATGACCATATGAACTATTACTCTCGAAAAATTATGAGCTCATGTTTGAGACTCGGGTGAATAATTAGAGATTTAATGTATATCCAGTCAACTTCTTTCACTGAAGATCCTTCAAATTCATATTATACCTTAGATTCACCTTAATCTTGTTTAGACAGTTCTGTTGAGTTTAACTAGTAGCTACTTCCCTACTCCTAAGATCACCATGAATTTATTTTAGTCCTTGATTGTTTTGAGCTTTTAAACGCTCATTCATCTTTTTCTTCCTAATAACTTTTCCATTTCTTATCTTGATGATAGAAAAGGAAGATAAGATATACTGTGGCATGACATTATTAAGCAGTTTACCATGAAGGGTCACGATGAGTCTAGCCTGACATATTTGTTCCTTTGATCTATATATTTGAATCATCTGTTTCTTAATAGGAGTATAAATCCGTAGTTTTTATTTGTGTACCTAACTTCTCAAATTTTTGACATACTTCTCTTCATCATCTTTGTAGCTAAGCAACTTCTGCTCCTTTGATGGGGTTCTGTACTGCAGACCTCATTATGACCAACTGTTTAAGAGAACAGGCAGCTTGGACAAGAGTTTTGAGGGTAAAACATTACCATCTATTGAAACTTAACATATCCTTGATTCTACTTAAACTTGTCAGTTGAACTCAATTTTTCAGGAACACCAAAAATAGCAAAACCAGAAAAACCCGAAAACGAGGTAATCTACTAATTATCTCAGTTATTGCGTTTTATGCGATTTGATTTTCCTGATATTTGTTGCCTATTATCATTGACTAATTTCTGCTTTAAATCTGAACGGCATTGTATCCCACAGAATGCTATCAAAGTCTCAAATAAGTTTGCAGGCACCAGAGACAAATGTAAAGGGTGTACCGAGACCGTGTATCCCACAGAGAAGGTAACTGAGATTAAATTTTCACCAAGAACTCTAAACAATTTAAGTACTTTAAACATTGAATTAAATCGTGTGACACATTTTTAGTAATCAAAATGCTTGTTCTAAGTGATAAATTCCAATTCTCTTCAATTTTTTTTGCCAACATAGTTCCCTCATTTTCTTGAACAAAAGCAAAAACTTGTTGATGTTCCAGTCTTATATGTCAGAGCATTAAGTTAACCAGTGTGCAGAAACATCAGCATATAATTAGAGCCAACAGATAAATTCTGATGAAAACTGACATTTCATTCATTTTATAGGTATCTGTTAATGGAACTGCATACCACAGGGGGTGTTTTAAGTGCACCCATGGAGGTTGCACCATTAGCCCATCCAACTACATTGCACACGAGGGGAAACTATACTGCAAACACCACCACATCCAACTATTCAAGGAAAAAGGAAACTATAGTCAGCTTGAGAATGAACGTGAGAAAAACTCCGTCACAGGGACGATCTCTACTGTGGAAATTGCTACTGAATCATAACCAACACAAGACACTTCCCATTATCTGTGTTCTTCATTACTGTCTTTTCCAACCTTCAAGGCATTGCAATGTCACAAATGATTCTCCTGTCATTTACAAGCCAAATGATGTCTTTTCTTTCTAGTTAACTCAGTGTATAGGTTGATGGGTGTCTTGTGTGTGTAATTCTGGGGGCTACGATGTATCACTGGATTTTGCTTCTTGTGAGGTTTGGGATGAGAGCTACGGTACTTCCAAGTGTGTACAGTTTGTTCCCTGCGTTTTGGCTTTAAGTGGACGAAGGCAATAGTGCATCAACAATTTACAGGAATAAGATCTTTGTTTTGCGGTTCACTTTTTGATCGGGCAAAGGGTGTGAATAGAATTTGCTAATAATTTAAGGACCAAAAGAAGCAATGCCTTTAACGAAGAGAAGTTTTGGATCGGAGGGTTATCTTTCTAACTTTGACTCAACCAGCCTTGCTAGGATGAAGTGTCTCCCAACATTGTGTAAATTCAAAGAGAAAAACCGACATTGTGAAAGAAAATAACTCACGTTATGACACAGTTTAGGTACATGAAATGGTGCCTTCTTTCAGGTTACATAGAAAATGGAGCAGAAAGGTATTATTTGTTTGTCTACTGGAAACAAAATCATTTTCTCCTCATTCAACCAGGTGGAATATTTTACCATACGAAGAAATTTGAACTCCATGTTGAGGCAGCTATCATTCAATGTGTTCCTCAACTCCCCCATAAACATGAAATGAAACATCCTCAAGAAATGCATACTTAAAAACAACTTTTTAATGAACTCCTCATTTATTTATGACACGTGTTTACGGCTTCCCTGGAAATCACAGAATTCCTTGGCAGTCCATCACACCAGAATTCACTCCAAACACAAGTATCACTATAGATTTTAACTGTTTTACAGATATGGTTCTGAACTTGGCGTTGTAACTATACAATATAATTAAAAAGTCGGGAAAGAGATGCTTTGGCCGGTTAAAGCTGATGTTAAAACAGTTAATTCCATTTCCATGTATATACACCAGAAAGTTTGCTTCATGAACCATGAATCTGCACTCAGCTGTGTCCAAAAGTTCCTACTCTCTTTCCCATGCTGCAACAGTTTCAAACTCTAAGCTCGTTGGAGAAAATAACCTTAGTGAACTTTTGCAATATCCAATTAGCTACCATTGTGCCATTTGAAGTAGTGATGCATGTGGGGGTACTAGACATTGACATCAGAGCTAAGGCCAAAAGCAGAGCCGGACTTAATCAGCTTCCATTTGGTTGGTAACCCTTTTTGTTGTCTCACCTTTCAGTATCTGAGCAGCAAGGATCAGAAGCTCTACCATCTCAAATCCTGCGGCACAAACAAAATCTATCTTATTGCTGCCGGTGTCCCCATATACGTCATCTGGCTCACTGCACACACTTAGACCAATTGATTCACCTTCTGTATCAGCAGACCAACTTATAGGCAAGGAGCTCCCAAGGGCAGTCTTCACAAGTTTAGCCTCGGAAACAATATTATCAAGAGCTTCTGATATGCCTAAAAAGTTATCGACGCAAGGAATTGATTCTTTCACCTATAAAGGACATTGAGACAGCAGTAAGAAAGCTTGTGTGACGTCAATTAGAAACCTTTATTCATTATGGTTTACTTCTGCACTAATTACTACTGGAACTCAACCTTGAAAAAGCTACTGCTGCCATGTAGGAAAACAGCACACCCTTGACACATACTGTTATCAAATAATTACCTTTACAATTGCAAGACGGAGTCTATGGATCGAAGAAGTCAGATGCTCCATGTTTTCCATGCCTTCTTTAAGGGTAGCATTTTCAATCTTCATTCTGTTAAAATAAAAACGTTCAATTTATTCAGGTGGACCAGGGATCATTTAAAAACACTTTCCAATAAAAATTGCATCAACTGCTGTGAAGGGACAACAAATTAAAACAAAATATTTGCAACTTCTTGAAAACTTCAATTTTGAATCAGAAAATATCATTGGATGCACTGTCAGACTAAAGCCATTAGCCTCAACTTTACTAACCTGGCAAAATCCATATTGCTAGATCGTGCACTATTGAAATTCCCTTCACCATTTTGATGTGCTCCAGTTTCATTTCCACTTAAATCTAGAGCACCAATCCACCGTGTCAAAGATGTCTTCTTCAGTAGATTCCTCAATGGTCCATCTCTTTCATTAATCAAAAATCTTTTTTTAATGCCCAAGAATGCATTTCCTTGTTTTATCTCCGGTTCTATTCTCCTGTACAAATCATGTAACCATCTGATCTCGTCAGTAGTTCAATTCAAGGAAACAGAATCATGAATGCCTTTTCAAGTAAATAGGCTCTCACTAATCTTTAGCTTTGGTAGCAGTTTTTAACCAAAAGTCTTATAATGCAATCTTAAGCACAATGGACAGGGACCTTCCAACACATTTTTCCTGTCTCTTTTAGTAAATAGCAACATTCTCTACATGACAATAGGTGTACAGATGATAATCAATAACTTGGCATTGGACATGCTTTCAATGGTAAGAATTTTGGCACAATTCAATCAAGAGATCCAATTTCTACTGAAGGAATTAACAAAAGAGAGAGAGAGATGTTATAAAACAACTTGATTTCAACATAAATGTACCAAATGTTATTAATCTAGATAAGAGAAAAGTCTAAAAATCATACTCTTGTACTAGTAGCTGATACTCCTGCTTCAACTGTGCCAACTCCATGAGTGCTTTGACCTTCTCATTTGTAACCTAACCAACAACCGGAATCAAAAGCATCAACAAATGCAACTGCAAAGCTCATTACCCATTATACCAAAAACAGAAATTTGAACCTCCATTGGGTTCAAGTTTAAAGGCATAGGAAAATACTTGTAGCAAGTTTCTCTGAAGCTCCTCTACTTTTTTCTGGAGCGCTGCATTCACATTTCTTTCCAGTAGATGCCTTTCTTCCTGTTGTGATAGAAGCAACAGTGCTGCCACCTGGAAAAGAATAGGCACTTGAGTGCAGAAAAGCGGACTTATCCCAAAACAGTTGCAGAAATAATGACCTAAGGGCACCCATACAAGAAGGAGATCATGTAAAAGTGTTAGGAATGAGAAAGGAAATTGAACCTTCTCTTGCAATGCCTGCGCAAGGACTTCAGATGTGTTGCCTTCTACACAGACTGCAGTATCTGGCGATTTATGGTCATCTCTCTGCAAATTAAAAGAGTGTAAAGTTATAGATGAACTGACTACACAGCAAGCTTCAGAAAGGTACAAATTATTCTCTCCACTACAATTACTTTCTTTGCATAAGATCAAAATGTACAATAGGAACTTCACTCTAGCAACTCATAACAAAGGTTAAAGAATGTGAACCACCATATAATTAATGTATCCATATTTAATAACTCAAAATTGTTACTAACATACTATTTAAATCCATTGGGCTGGATCACTATGAAAAACAATTTGGCAGATATGATGAGCTATCTGATGCCTGGAACATCACATAACTAATAGTCCCTGATGAAAGAACAAAAGTTTCAACTGTAACAAGATATGGTAGAACTTCGTAAATTCAAAGCTTTGCCAACTTCTGAAAACTCTGAGTTCTAAGAACCTTAAGTGTAAAATTTCAAGGAAAATAGGTATACAATGAAACATCTATGATGGAATTTCATTTGCTATTCTAGATACTTTCCCCAACTATCAACCAAAAATTGGGTCCTGCATTTACATGACACTCAGCATGCTGTTAGTAGATATACATTGTTTTTACCCCATACATCTATGACATTACAATTTTGGATGACGTAAGTTCTGGTATTCATTGAGCTAAAACCTACAACTTGCAAATTCCTGTCATATGTACATGATCTAAGCCAGATATGTCATCAATTGTTGAGCTGCCATCAAACAAGGAAACAAACAGATAACATTGGAGCTATTACTTTCTCATGGACCAATCATATCAAGCTCAGGTAAAACATAGATTTCTTTTTATAAAATGGTACTGTATCAACAATGCTAATCATCAGAAATTTGAATCAACATAACTAGCTTTGCCATCATCAATTTATTGTCCTTGTTGGCAGCGTCAACAACACAATATAGGAATTGCAAACCACTGACTTTTGGGGGAAGCAAATGGTAACCATTTGATCAGATTTAAGGATCAGTAATATGTAGTCATCAGGGAGATGCGATAACTTATCATAAGAAAGAGCAAAGAGAGAAAACAGATCACAGGGCTAAACCTTAGATAGCAAGGCAGGGACTGCATCCGCATTTATATGCACAACTCGACAAACATTGTCATCTGTGTTTACAATTTGATGAGAAAGCTGCAAATTTTGTTCTCTGCTAGCATCAAGCTGTCTGATCTTTTCCTGTACCATATTAATCATCCATTCAATCTGAGATCTACCCTCACCAAGTAAATTCAAGATTTCAACTCTCTTCTGTGAATGGAAATCGCATAATCCTGCTATACTATTCATCAACAGTTTGTCTAACTGAATCTGTAAGCAAGTGGGAATACCAAATATTAGCAGAGATATCCCATAAACATCTAAAAGTTACCAATCCCAAAGAAACGACTATACCCACTTGTTTCTTTTCCAGTTCACGAACTCTCCTCTTTAAATGGTTTTCAATTTCCAGTCCCTGTAAGCCACAGCCGGATCCACATTTTAGAGGACACAACAGAAACCCACAAAACTGCTTAAAACCAGAATTAACTCCGTACCACCCGTTGTTTGCTCCGAAGGTTATCCAAGGAGTTCCTCATAGTTTCCAGCTCTTCTTCTAATGCACTCTGTCTGATGAGAAGTTATTCAAGGAGAAATAAAGGATGTAGAATCTATAACTTCATGTCAACAGTCTTAGAAGCTAAAAGTGATTAAACATATTAAGCCTGTTATTAGATCCATTGAAGTAACAAGGACTTTCCAAGATCAATGGAGGAAAAAGATCAGTTTTACATCATTTCCATCATACCCATTCTACAACAGCATACAAAGTATGAAGACCTATAGTCTAAATGCAACTCCACATTTACTGGTGCATGGGAGATAGGGCCCAGCCAGACACTTGGAAAAATAACCTTTTGCACAAAGTTTTTATAGTAGTGGAAATAAAACATAATATGGACCATGCAATTATATTAACTGATTACATAAAGGAACAGGAAAAAGACAATTAAAACTTACTATATACTTAGAGGTGGAAGTATCATTATAACTCCACATCTCTATTGAGTCATGCAATAGAGATGCACATTTATCATCCCAATTTATATCATCATATTCCTCAAGGGACTGCTGTCTGATATTATAGAACTTGTTGACAACCTGTCACCAGACAACAAACATTTTAACCAAAAAGAAAACATGTATACTAACTAGATGATGGATCCTAAAGATATATAAAAGAACTTGAGAGTCATGAAAAACATTTTATAACTAGGGGGATAGCAGTCAATCAACAGTGAAAGAGGATAACATTAACCTGATTGGTACAGAAGAATACTAATACAAGAGGAGGTGGCAATGGGCCTGGCCGGGCCAAGCCTTAGAACTAGCAGCTAGAGCCCAACCCAAGCCTGAGTAGGTCACCTAAAACAATGTCATTTTGGGAAATTTACCCAAAACAACATTGTGTTGGGCTCGCAGTTGGGCTTTTCAGGCATCAGGCCGGCCCCTCAGGCCCGAGTCCTGCTCGAAGCCTGGTCAAACCAAGCTCGGCCCGTTGGTCCAAGAGCCCAACTGCCATACCTAAACACAAGCACTGAAAACAGTTATTCTGTCTCTGAATAAAAAAATGAACCCATCTGTATATCCATTTTCAATAGAACTGTCAAGTATGTTATAATTTTCTGTCTCCTATTCTTTCTGTTCTGTTTGCGCTTTGGGTTTTGGAGGATTCCCAAGCCAAATGTTTTCAGGTATGATATCTTTACCACACATGACAAATAATAGCAAAGAAAATTCAGGAAAGGAGAAAAAAACAATAACCTTCTTTAAAGTGTCATTCTGCTCTTCTAACTTTGCCTGAGCAATCTGCAATTCATCCCTAAATCTATTGTGTTCAAGGCATTCTGTCATGAGCTCTTCTAACCTGTATAATCAATAATCAAAGACGCAAAGTGCAAAATTTTTATCAAAATTGTCCAGTTCACACAGGCAAATTATCATTGGTAGCTGCTACATGATCTTTAACTTTTGCAGCATGCCACACTATATTGACAGACAAGTAATAATGTATGGGAAGTACCTATTCTGAATTTCACTGAACTTCTGCAACATGAACTCCTCCTTCTCTTTTGCCTTTTCAGCCTGTCACAGTATTTGAGATTTTTAAAACTTAAGTGAAATTGCATGGCACAAACCACTAAGCAATCAAGAAGAGAGAGAAAATGAAGCCAATCAATTAACATTACAGACGAATGAAGGGATTTCCAACCTCCATTATTGATTGATCACGTTCAGCAAAAGCAGCTGCTACACAGCTCTGGAAAAATTTAACTTGCTTCTCTGCCTCCATATTCTGACAGAAACAACACACCAGTTGGGACCAACCATGACAGAAACTCCAGTGCCTTGGCAAAAAATCTCAACAAACATAAAATCATTTGAGGAAGAAAAATAAGAGTGGAAGTTAAAATGTCTCAAAGACATGTTTACTGTAGCTTGTAGAAGCAACTAATTTTATTGTTCTTCTCAATTGCAAGCAAATCAAGTCTTGCTTTTTCTATAAACTACTGAGATGTCTTTACGTTATTGTCATTTGACTTTCAGAAAACTAACATCTCATCCAAGAGACAAGTCGGCTACTCCATGACATCAATACAGGAAATGAAAATACAACAGGTCTAGAATTACTTTGGAATTACAACTTCTAGTATAAAGAAATGCAAGCTCCACATCTTACAGACAATAACTTATTATCTGATTATATCCGACCAAGTCAATACTCCACCAGTTTGCTCCTCACTGTTATAGTTGTTGGTTTACCTTAGGTGAATTTTGATCAAGTTGGATAATCATAATTTCCAGAAAAGAGAAAAAGATACATGCTTGTCCAAGAGTTAATACAGAGAGAGTAAGACCTTTTCCACCTCTGTGCGGTGTAGATCTGACAGTTGGCTCTGAAGCAGCAAAATAAATATATAAGAATAATCAGCTAGCTTAAGTGAAACCAATTAATTTCAAATTCTTACTTTGATATGATAAGCCTCTGAAAGTTCCTCCTGAAGATTAGCGTTATCTCTTGTACATGCTGCTAACTTCTTTTTCAAGTTCTCAATCTCCTGCTCCAAACCAGCTGTCCTAAGAGGGCATTAATTTTAATACAACCCCCATTCCCTCAATGAAAGAAAACTGCACAAGATAGACCCTCTTTTCTCTCCTCTGCAACTTCAGACTCCCACATGAACAAAAAAATAAAGGGACAAAGGATCAAAGTACCAACTCTCTATCTCTTTTCATTCTTTGGGCAGGGGAGGAAGGCTTGAGGGGAGACAAAGATGGTGCAGGCAGAAAGAAAAGGATAATTTTATACCTCTGGAAATGCATTCGAGTAGCCACAACAAGATAACTAGGTCCAGCTTGCTGAATGCACAATTGTTCTATATCTTTGCGCAACTCATCACGCTCTGTAAAACACCATATTTTAATCACATGCTTCCCTCAAAACCAAGCAATTTAATTAAATCACTTCTCATACATAAAGTTGACTTAATGCTAAAATTGATCGACAAGTATCTGACTAGCACCTAAGGTTTTGGGCGTAGAAAATATTGAGTTTCAGGATAAAACGAAAATGAGAAAATGGCCAATCTAGAAACCATAGCCACTTCATTTCAACTATCGTGGCAATGCTTATGCATGCATAACTAATGTGAAATTATCAGACACCTCCTAACCCTACGCAAACATTTATGGTTTCAATATGAAGAAGAGTTACCATGCTCCAATTGCTGAATGCGAGCCATCAATGACTCCTTATCATCTAAATTTGCATCCATGCCTGTAGGAGGGAGAGAAAAAGGGAAAGGGTAGCCATCAACAAACCCAACCAAGCAAACAATTTGCCCAATAACAAATAATAAATGAACCTCAATCTCCACTAAAGGACATTAGGACTCATAAGAAACGAGTGTTTTGAAAAACACATCTTGAGAAGACATTCAACCAAATTGTCAAAGAACAAAATGAGATTAGGACTCATAAGAAACCAACAAAACATTTTTCAAACTAAAAATACTGAATTAAATAGAAGAGTGTTTTGAAAAACACATGTTTGGAAGACATCCAACCAAATAGTCAAAGAACAAAAATTAAGACAGTAAATTACACATAGAGGTTTTATTTTTAACGTGAAAGCTGAATGTTCAGCCTGAATTCCCACATTTTTCAACACTAAAAAACTATATTAAAAAAATTTTCCCAAAAATTCGTCACATTCTGAGTTACTTCTTCAGACCAAATATCATTCAATGATATGTTTTCTAAAACAAGCAAAAACAAAACCCAAAAAGCCAAGAAAAAAAAAATCCTGATATTGAATGTATTAGACAAATAAAACGGAAAAATCAGAAAGTAACGTCTTTTATCAAGAGGGTATGGTATTTTCGTTCAATATGTGCACAAAAGAGAGCGCGAGAGAGAGAAAGAGTCAAGAGAATACCTTAAAGTTGAAGTTAGATACAGAAGAAGTCAAGAATTCTAAGCTTACAAACAAAACCACAAAATATAGAAATAGAAACTTGTTGATGAGAGGGAGAGACAAGAGAACCAAATTCCCTCCCCCTCTCTACCCTTTCGTTGTGTTTCTAAGGTTTTAGCAGAAACCTGAGATGTTCTTCTCTTCCTTGTCCAACTTAACAATTATGTAGCAGATCGTCTTAAGGGATCTAATCATTTGGGCTTATACCATATCCGATGATCTTATGTCATATCATTGTGGTTAAGATATAGTTTAGAGACAAGTAGAAAAGGACGAACGAGATCACTATACGAAACAAAAACGACCTTATCTTTTGAAGTTTTAATTACTTTTTTTTTAAGTTTTAAAAGGTCTAAATTCTTCTGTAAATTTTTATTTTTATAGTTTTACTTATTACTTTAAATATTTTTAAATATAAGATTTTATGAAATAATGACTCGTATGAATTTTGTCATATGATAAAAATTAAATTATACAATGTTTTTAAAGTTAAAAATTCTAAAACTTAATACTAAAAGAGGTTTTTACAATTAAAATTAACAAAATTTAAATTGAAATTTTATAATTTAAATTATAAAAATAAATTGACTAAAATTATAGAGGAAATTGGCATTCTTTTACTTTTAGTTTTACTCTATATATTTATCATAATAGTACTTTCTTTTAGTTATATGGTAAAATAATATGGCCAAAGAAATTTTATTAAATTTACAACAAAGACAATTTTAATAAAATGATTTTCTCCCTTTTTTAATTTAATATTTTGTTACTTTTCTATTAATTTTATAGGAAAAAGCTCTTTCTGTATTCTTTCTTTTTTTCTTATTTTTTGTTGTAGACCCTTTTTTCCGTATTTTATTTACGTGCTTTTCATTGATTATGCTAACTTCTTTTGTTATGTCTATTCTACTAAAGCAACTTCTTTGTTAAGAATAAAGCTATGTACTATTAAATCTTTTTAAATTTCGTGTTTCAGCAGAATTCTTAATGAGTGTTGTTGCTGTTATTAAGGGGCTAAATTTTCGGTTTATTACTGTTATTAATTTCAATCCTTAACATGTGGTTGGAAAATTGGGGTTTAGTAAAAATAGGACACCCTGCTAAAACTGATGACAGGGTTGCAAGGTGGCAAACACCCCGCCGACCACATCGGCGGGGTGCAATGAGTCACCCCGCCATTTGGAATGGCGGGGTGAGCAGGAGGGAGCCAGCTTTATTGCTGGCTCCCTGCGGCGTGAGCACCATAATGCTGGCTCCCTGCCCACCCCGCCATTGAACCAGCAATGGCAGGATGAGCACCTCCTGCCTATATATATACCGAATGGCGGGATGAAACCCGCCATTCGGTATATATTTATCTTAGTTGCACCCAAGGCAGAACTTCTGGTGTTTTGAAGGTATGATTTTTTCAGATTTTTTTGTTGCTTCTTTGTAGTTCATTATTCCTTGTAGTATATATATATTATGGTTCATCTTCTCTTGTCTTTC
>JAOQMS010000179.1:38568638-38587573 GCA_027563885.1 Erythroxylum longipes | reverse complement strand
TGCGATTATGATAACTAGTTATGCTTTCTGTTTCTAGCATTCTAATCCACTGGTTTCTCAATTAGCTGTAGAAACACTAATCATCAGTGCAAAAAAGGGTAATGACATTTACCATCTTGGGTGTGGTCTTCGCTTTTAATGTCTTTAAAGCTGCATCTGCAAATGCTTGTGCTGCTTCTGCATCAGCCTCAGCTGCTTCTGCCTCTCTGGCTGCCTCTTCAGCTTCTGCTATGGCAGCTTCTGCCTCAGCAACGGCTCGAGCAGCAGCTGCAGCAGCCTCTTGTGCTGTCATGCTCCTCATCCTGGCTAGCTCAAAATCAATCTGTGACTTTGTCAGCATACTAAACTCATCCCTCTCAACTTTAGGAGAAATCCTTTGTCTTCCATCCAACAATGACATGGAAGTACTTCTGCTATCAAAAAATGTTGAAGAAGGTGCAATCCTGTACCTACGTTTAACCTACAGCAGAGAGACATGAACTGGAGTTAATAACAATCTAACTGCGACTTTGCATAAAACTTAATTCTGATGCTGACAGGCTCAGGTGCACATGAAGACATGACTGCAAGTTTCTATCAACTCCTAACAAGTCAAATTATGTATCAACCACTTCAATCAACCTAGCTAAACACATTTTTCTCCATCCCTAATGACTCATTCAGGGACGAAAGGAGGATATCCACCATTTTGGACCATATAACTATGTGCTTCTGACTTTCAGCGAGGTGAAAATATTGCATATGGACAACTATGGAGAACATAATTACCTTTATCAGTTTCCCGTTTGCAGTCAGATACTTCAATTTTGCAGACAATATCCTCTTAAAATCTTGTGGTGGCCAATATTGCTCCTACAGAATTAACCAGAACAGTAGGTCAAAGTCAAAGATTCATCTATGTCAAAGAAACACCTGGCAAAAGATTCCATAAATAAAATAAACAGTGGCAGAACAATTGCTTTCCTTAAAAAATGCACAAAGCTCCTGATATGCCATGGCATTATAGTGCACCATAACTTGGTAAATTATTGGGATCTTTAACTATACAACCATTGAGTAAAACAAGGGAAAAAAAGTGATTTCTGAGTTATGTCATCCTTAATTACTTCTAACACAAAAGAAATCTTTGGGCTACATTCAAATAGAAAGCCTCCTGAGGATGATCGATATCGTTTGGCTTTAGACAAGGAAAGCATTGAACACTTTCTGAGAATCCTCTGTTATCGTACACTACTGTCTGACCTCCAAGAACCCATTCTTGATCACATCAAACCTTAAAACTAATGAAAATTTCCTAAAATATGATGCTATTGAAACTTCAAAATAGTACCTTCTTACAACTGGCCCTTCAAATCATCATCAGAAGTTAGGCCTCAACGGCTATTGATAAGGCAATAAAGTTTAAAATTATGCTCTTTGATTCTTTAATCTTTTACATTGTAGTGAGGGTGTAGACAGTTCATTACACTTTGGACTATTATCAATCACAACAAGCATCTAAGAGATATGTATTACATGTTAAACTTTGCGAGCATTAAGAAATTGCAAGCAATAGAATACCTCTATGTAAGAAGCAATTGTTGTTTTATTTGAACCACCAGGCTCCTTCAAGGCAGTTATAGCCTCCATAATGAGATATTCCAGCCTATAACAATGAAAAGGGGAAAATAGTAATTGTTAGAAGGAAAAGGAAGAATATATGTTACTGATTAAGCAGCATAACCCACTGCCACCTGCAACTATAAACAGATAAAATGAATGGTTAATATTAACAAGGAGGTTCGAGTCTAATTCTCACAAGGCATCTACTTATTCATCCAGAAAGTAGCAAATAGCAAAGCTAAAAAAAATGGAGAACTAATGGCTACAAATGAAATCAAGAGGATGACAAGTTCTCTGCTACACCCAGCCACCCTCCTCTTACCACACAAAAGGACTTGTAACCATCGATTTTATATCAACATTGTGTCAAAATTTTATGAAAATATTACAACGCCATTTCTCTCACAATTAACTAAATATCAGTCAGATAACTGAGGGGGCTACAGAATGTCTACATTGAGAATTAACATATTATCAATCTTGCAGAAGGAAGTTGGGCACGGCTGTCATACATAACAGATAATTCTAATTGAGAAGCATACCATCAAAGCCTTCATTAGTTTAAACAAGATTCAAAAATTTTATTAAGGTGACTTAGTAACTATAAAATCCAAAGTTAATCTGGTCCTTGAAACTTGTGTCATATTAAGCCTCATTGCTTAAGACACTCTTCCAACATGTACAGTGTAATGAGTTTTCCGTTTTCCGTTTTTCAGACTTTGTTTTAAGTCACCATGGACTGTGTTTTCAGTCTAGTAAGAAGTTCTTTCACAGGTAGATCATATAGTAGAGACTGACACCAGAGCTGTACATGCAGGCACAAATCACACTATAGCTGAAAACTATTGATGTGCACAACAGTTGCATGACATATGACAAGGTGGAAATGGACAAGAATTATGAAACAAATATACAAGAAACATCAAGTACTTAGTCACAAGAAATATAGCCAACCTTACTGTAGATTTCTTTGTACCAGAAACTGGCATTTTATTGTTGGAAACTGCAAGAGGTTTTGCATCCACAACATCTTCATCACTTTGAACAGTAGTGGGAGCCAAAGGGTTCTCATCACCTTTAACAACATGGGGCATCCTTTTAACAGCTAACTTAGACTTATCTCGTGAACCAAACCCATTTGTCATTACACTCATATTTCTCCATTTGTCCTATAATGAAAGAGTAAAACAGAAAATTTTGTCATACAGAGTTGTATAATTCTGCGATCCCTGCAACAATTTCATTTTCTCCATCATATGCTTAACTGGTCTAATTAGCATCCACCTACGAAGAATGTAAAATAGCCAATTCATCTCTCCTCAAGAAATAGGCAACAGAAGATGCAAAAGTTTTACCTTGAGGTCCACGTTTGAACGAAGATATAAAACACCACTGAATTCAGGATCTTTGAGAATTGTGCGCCATTTCCCGTGCCCGTGCTTAGTAACTCCAGCTTTTAGAGCTGCTTCTTCTTCTGCAGTCCATTTCTGCTTTGGCGCCCCCATAAAAAATAACACAAAAGAACTCCTCAAGCCAATTCAAGCTAGACTAACTGATGAAACACACAATCAAATCCAACAAAGAAAAAAGTAAGCAACGTCATTAACACAATGAGATATGATCAACTCAAAAACTCATCACAAACATGGCTCTACGCTGATACCATCAACCACATCAAATTTAGACACTTTATCTTTAGACTTGGCATCCAAATGAAACAAAATACACGGACAGCCCACAAACGTTGGGGCACAGTGCTGCAAACATGAGCCTATGGTTTCAAATTCACTTCAAAAACACAAAAACTAAAAGAACACAACCACAAAAATATATGAAATTCCTCAATTATTCAATTAAAATTCGAGATTGTCAGTCAAACAATAAACTTGATACCTCGAATGCACATTAAATAAAAAACATTGAATGCCCAAGAAAAGGTAAAACTTCTCCCCCAAAAAAAAAGAAAGAAAAAGCGGGGCCCCATAAACAAGAACATGAAACCCTAACAAAACTTTCGAGAATTAAGGGAGAGAGGAAGAGAATTACCAGACAAAAGTTCGAAGAAAGCAGATGTACAGAAATTCTATGTTAGTAAAATTGAATAAAAATAGTTCCTTTATTTGATTCGTTGTTTTTGTTCATGTAATTCCGATCGCAACAACAAAGGTTCAAAAGGGGATCGATGAAGAGGCGGAAGGAGATCGTTTTAGTTTTGTGGGTATTAATGTTATTAATTATTTCTAATTCTACACCAAAGCGGTGATTTATATAACACGTGTAAAGCTCTTATGGGATGCTTCTGCCAAAATCTAGGGTTTTTCAGCCATTATATAAGACTCCAGGCCATCTCATGTTTGAATAAGATACAGATAAGTCATTTAACGTTTCCCCCAGAAAATGGATAAGCACACAAACTGTATTTTATTGTGATTAATTATGTATAAATTAGTTAATGCCCATTAAATGCATTAAAATATAATAATGTATCCTTAAATTTCTTAACAATACAATTTTTATAAATTGTTAAATTTTTGAATCGAAAATTATCAATTTCAACATTATTTTTACTACTTTTTTTACATGGTTATCGAAAAAAACAAATTATTAAAACATGTTTAATTTTACAATATTGTGATTTCTTATTTTCAAAATTTTTTAAAAAACATAGTAGTATTACGAAAACACGAAATTTTATTTTCATCTCATCATAATCGGTTGCAAAAATAGGAAAAACTTGTTAACAAAATGAAAACTATCTCTAACATATCTTTCTGGGATTTTTATGATCATTTTCTTTATTGATGGTGTTAAAGTTTGTGACTCAAATCTTATTTTAGTCTGGCTCGAAAAGTTTGCAGTGCGACAGTTGTGGAAAAATTAAAATACAACTCATGTAGGGTCACTTAAAATTAGGGTTTACTTTATATATTTTGTTTTATGATAGGGTAAGTAAGAAATATATTTTGTTGATTGCATCGATGACAACCATGAAGTATGATATTCCACTGCTAGATTGCAACACTAGGTTCTCATTGTGGCAGGTTAAGATGCATGATGTACTAGGACAAATGGATTTGGATGACGCATTATTAGGGTTTGATAAGATGCCGTCATATTGGACCAAGGAGGAGAAACAATGTAAGGATCACAAGGCTCGATCACAAATACATCTTCACCTTTCAAATCATGTTCTACAAGATGTTTTGAAAAAGAAGTATGTCGATTCGTTATAATTGAAACTGAAGCAGTTATGTATAATGAAAAGCCTAACCAGTAAATTGCAATTAAAGCAAATGTTATATTCTCACTATCTGACAGAAGGTACGTCCATTGATGATCACTTAAATGTGTTTAAAGAGATTGCTTCTAACTTAGAGATTATAGAGGTAAAGAATGAGGATGAAGATTTAGCTTTAATATTGTTATATTAGCAGTCTGCATCATATTCCACTTTTAGGGATACTATTTTATCTAGTCGTGATACCTTAACTCTAGAAGAGGTATATGATGCGTTACTTTCTAAAGAGAAGATGAAACAACTTCTGATCTGAAGCTCCTGCTGAGGATCTTGTTGTTAGAGGGAGACTACAGGAGAGAAATCCTAGTGGTGACAGAAGGGGTAGGTCAAAATCGAAGCATAGAAACAAAGTCTGCAACTACTGCAAGAAGAAAGGTCACATTAAAGTTGAATGCGAGAAATTACAAAAGAAAGAAGAAGCGAATTCAAAGGGAAAACAACTTGAAAATTTTGGTGAAGCTAGTGCTGTACAATATGCATTTAGTGATGGTGAATAACTAGCAATTTCTAAGGGTAAGTCTAATTTTAACGAAGAATGGATTCTTAATACAAATTGCACATTTCATATATGTCGCAATAGGGATTGGCTTTCAACATATGAAACAGTGTCTAAGGGTGTTGTTGTAAATAACACTCTTTGTAAGATAGCTGGCACAGGAACAATCAGAATTCAGATGTTTGATGGTATTGTCAAAACACTTGCAGATGTGAGACATGTCCCAAATTTGAAAGAAAATTTAATTTCTTTGAGTGCTCTGGATGCCAATTGGTATAGGCGCACTAGTGAAGATGGAGTTTTAAAGGTTGGCAAAAGTGCTATGGTTGTGATGAAAGGGCATAACAGTCTGCTAGTTTATATGTCTTGCAGGGTTCTACAGTTGTTTTTAATGAAGATATTACTATCCAATTTATAACTGATGGTGATGTTATGAAATTATAGCATATACAGCTTGGACATATGAGCCAAAATTGTATGGCTGAGCTTAGTAAATGAGGACTACTTGATGGATAGTGTATTAGCAAATTGTATTTTTGTGAGCACTGTATTTTTTAGAAGTAGAAGAGATTTAGTTTCGAGAAATGCATTCACAACATAAAGGAAACAATTGATTATATACATTCTGACCTCTGGGGACCAACCATGATGACTTCTAAAGGAGACGATAATTATATAATGACAGTTATTGATGACTTTTCCAGAAAAGTCTGATTGTTCTTCTTGAAGAAAAAGATGTGTTTGCGACTTTCAAATAGCGGAAGACTGTAATTGAAAAGTAGACAGAGCGACAAGTTAAGCATCTACATACTGATAATGGTCTTGAGTTTTGTTATGATGAGTTTAATGCCTTCTACATTATAGAAGGAATTTTGAAGTACTTAATAGTTCTTAGTACCCCACAGCAGAATGGTGTCACAAAGCGAATGAATAGGACTTTGATAGAGAAGGTACGGTGTATGCTCTCCAATTCTGGTTCACCTAAGTCATTTTGGTCTGAAGCAGCAGTGATTGTATGCTTACTTGTTAATCGCTCTCTTTTGACTGCCATTCAGAAAAAAGACTCCAAAAGAGATATGGTTTGGTTCTCCTGCTAATTGTTTTGATTTGAGAATTTTTGGTAGTCCTGCGTATGTTTATGTTGACAATGGAAAGTTAGAACCCAGATCCAGGAAATGTATCTTTCTTAGCTACAAATCAGGTGTGAAGGGATAATGGGATCATGAGAACAATAAAGTCATTGTCAACAGAAATGTTATTTTTTATGAAACTGCTATGCTTAGGGTTTTGTCTTCTAATGTTTTGGGTGATAAAGATCAACAGAGATCAAAAGTGCATGTGGAGTTTGATATAGGGATAGAGAATACACCAAAAATTGCGCCCTAGTCTACTCCAAAGATAAAAGATGATGCCGAGACATCCACTCAGTCACTGCAGGGTTATATAGCTAGAGACAGACCTAAAAGAGAAATTAAACCTCCATATGGATATGCTGAGGTTGATTGGTTGCTTATGCTTTGAATGTGGCAAAGGATATTGAGTCTAGTGAAGAACCTTCCACCAATTCAGAGGCAGTTAGTTGTGACGACTCTGACGAATGGATGATAACTATGCAAGAAGAGATGGAATCCCTTCATAAGAATGGTACTTGGGATTTAGTGAGATTGCCTGAAGGTAAGAAAGCTATTCGTTGCAAATGGGTATTCAAGAGAAAGGAAGGTACGCCAAGAGTTGAAGAAGCCAGGTATAAGCGCAAGTTAGTTGCTAAAGGTTATAGTCAAATTCCAGGTGTTGATTTCATATATGTGTTTTCTCTAGTCATAAAATATAGCTCAATTTGAGCTTTGCTATCTGTTGTGGCTATGTATAATTTTGAGCTTGAGCAGTTGGATGTCAAGACAATATTCTTATATGGAGAACTTAAGGAGAACATCTATATGCAATAGCTAGAGGGTTTCGTAGCTATAGAGAAGGAGGATCGTGTTTATCTACTAACAAAGTCCCTATATGGTCTGAAACAGTCACTTAGGCAATGGTATAAGAGGTTTGGTTCATTCATGATTACTCAAGATTTCAGAAAATGCAATTACGATAGTTGTGTCTATTAAAAAAAGGTCATTGATGGGTTATTTGTTTATTTACTCTTATACGTTAATGATATGTTGATAACATCCAAAGATAAATCAAAAATATTAAAGGTGAAAGCCCAGCTTAGCAAAGAGTTTGATATAGAAGATTTAGGTGTAGCAAAAAAGATACTTAGCATGGAGATTTTAAGAGATAGAAAGCAGGTAAATTATATTTAACTCAAAAGGGTTATATTGAGAAAGTTTTGCATAGATTCAATATGCAAAACGCAAATCCTATTTGACTCCATTAGCTACACATTTCAGACTTTCATCTGCTTTATCTCCTAAATTAGATGAAGACATTAATTATATGTCGTGAGTCTCATATTCTAGTGCAGTTGGATCTCTCATGTATGTTATGGTGTGTACATGTCCAGATTTATAGTGTTATTAATGCAGTTAGTAAATACATGGCAAATCTAGGTAAAGAGCATTGGAAAGAAGGTCAGTGGATTTTGAGATACTTGCGTGGCTCTACTAATATTTGTTTGGAATTTAAGAGAACTAGAGATGAGATTGTTGGGTATGTTGATTTTGATTTTGCAAGTGATCTTGATAAGAGAATATTGCTTACAGGATATGTGTTTACTATTAATGGTTGTGTTATCAGTTGGAAATCCTTCTTTGCAGACTACTGTGACCTTGTCTACACTGAGGTTGAGTACATGGAGGTTACAGAGGCCTTTAAAGAAGCTATTTAGTTGAGAGGTTTGTTTGCTGAACTTTGACAAGATATGCAAGTTACCACATTTTTTTGTGATAGTCAAAATGTTATCTTCCTCACTAAGGATATAATGTTTCATAAGAGAACGAAGCATATTAATGTCCATTATTAATTTGTTCATGAGGTCATTACTCGTGGTGATATTGTTGTGAAGAATGTTAGTATCCATGATAATCCAACTAATACAATTACTAAGGCACATCCTGTAACCAAGTTTTAGCACTGCTTAACTTGGTTGGTATTACTTATTAACCCTTAAGGGCATTTGGTGGAAGAGGTGGATAGTTTTTTATTCTGAAGGTTGAAGACTTCTTAGAATAGAATTCGTGTCAAGGTGAAGATTGTTAAAGTTTGTGACCCAAATTTATTTTAGTCTAGCTCGAAAAGTTCACAGTGCGATAGTTGTAGAAAAATTAAATTACAACCCACGTAGGACCCTCTTAAAATTAGGGTTTACTTTATATATCTTGTTTTATGCTAGGGTGAGTAAGAAATATATTTTTTGAGCCAACCTAAGCTCTCTATCATTATATTCATTCATACTGAAGCTCTCCCCCTCTCTTTGTAGTTTTCTCCCCAATTTGTTTCACGTAAATTTTGTGTGTTGTTCATTTGTTTCTATTGTTTACTATCGTGTTTTCTTCTCAGATAATTTTAGAAACAACCTCTCTAGTAAAGTTGCGTATTATTAAAATTCCTCAAACCCTATGAATCAGCAAAATTTTTACAAAGTTGTAGTTGTTATTGTTTTTCTTCGTTAATGGCAATGACTAATCTCAAACACAAAGGTCGACAATTTGTTGTTGCATCTATCAAATTTTTAATAATTGTTATTGCACACCAATCTTAAATACGACGAGATTGCTTCTCAATTTCTACATTTTTATTGTAAATGATGAAATACGAATTCAGATTTTATGTTCATCTCTCTCTCTCTCTCTCTCGATTTACTCTCTCAAGTATATTTCCCTTTATGAATATGGATGAAATAAAAGAAATACTTGTCGCCTAAGAGACAATTAAATACTGAGTTGAATGAAGTTTGAATGTTGGTTAAAAAGACAATGAATCCTTCGTTCCTTGATTTTATTGTTATTGATGTCTCTCTATTGCATTTAACTTACTTTATTTTCCTTGTTATCTCTAAGTATTAGTATTGTTTGGTCTATCAGATTTATGTTGTTTGATGCTTATTGATTTTTTTCATGTTACAAATCATTTATGTTAGGAAGCGAGATTATAAATGAAAATTTTAATGGGGGAATGAAGTTGTCACTAGCCAAGCAACAAAACCAAATAATTGTATGCAAGTGTTCCTTATGTTGAGTTTCGGCTACCTGTGACTATGAACACTTCAACTAGACAACCTTTGAAATTGTCAAAGCCAAAGCCAACGAAAGTGAAAGATAGAAATAGTGAGATAAAGTATTGAATAATCATATCTTTTTATTTGTAATAATTACAAGAATTAACTAATTTATGAATAAAATTTTAATTAAATTAAAATTTACTATTAATATCTAATAGTAAAATAAAATAAAATAGAAAAAGATGATGATGATGATGATGATCAAACAAGTTTTTGTTTGAGTTTTTTATTACAAATCTCCACCCATTAAGTTTTTATTTTAAAATTTTATTACAAATCTCAACTAAACAATTAAAAACTAGAACACAACAACAAAAAAACTATAATAAGAAATAAAAGTGGAACCAAATAACCTCTTAATTTATAAATGTCATTAACATTTTTGCATGCCGTTAGAAGAAAATAGATTTGTTTACTATAGAATTTGAAATAAAAATAACAAAGGCATTACTCATCTGATTAAAGGAAAATTTTAAAAGAAAAGGAACTTCAAAATTCATTACTAGAAATTTAAGTTCGAGAATTTATTGTAAAAAATGTTAAGCACCTTGTCTTATTCGCTTAAATAGTTACTTAAGCCCAAAAAAAATTGTAATTAATAGGGAATTTTAAAAGAGGATGACTTAAAATTAGATGTGTATGCAATAATGTATCAATCAACTAAATGCAATATAATATGATAGGTTATAAGGAAAATGTAAATAACTTAAAAGTGATATGATTGAAATGAAATTACCGCTTTAAATTGAATGGCTAAACATAATAAAATGTGATTGATGAATTGACTTCCATAACTTAGATATTAATCCTAATATGAAACATAATTGATGACTTTAGCTTAAATGACAATGTGTACTAAAATAAAATGAGATTAAATGTTTCGATTAAAATGACCAAAACATTAGGGATGGCAATGTGGGCCATCCCCTGACAAATTTGTTAAAATAATTTTAAAAAAATTAAAATATAGAATAATATATTTTTTAATTAGACTAGGGTTTAGATTACCCAAACCTAAGCTTATCCGAGACTTAACCCTTTTAAGTAAAACGATGTTATCTTATTTAGAATAATTGGACCTAGACTTTGTTTGAGCCTGGGCATGGCCTATGGACCGGCCCATTGATAACAACTAAATTTAGACCCATGGTTCAAAAATTGTCATCCCTACAAAACGTGATACAATTCCAAAGTTATAAATGGTTTAAATAAAAACAAAAAACATAGGTCCTCAAATAAAGAAAAATATTTATTTAAATTAAAAGGTGAGTTCTAATTTTTAAAAGAGAGGACTTAAGTACAAAAGGAATTTATTAAGTTGCAATTATTCAATCTAAATTTGAGAAATGGGCACGAGGCCAATTATGAAAAACAAACTTTTTTTTTACATACTTAGGTTGACCATCACGTGATCAAATTACGAAAAAGCCCCTGAATGAGGGCTTAACCATGGATCAAAAGTCAAACAATTGTGGAATTCCTCTTGTCTTTCCTGTCTTCTAACTTCGTGAGCTCCATTGGAGGATTTGGTGTTCAGATCAAAACTTGCCAATGAATCCAAGATAGTGTTAGCTTGCTGTTGATGGTGAGATGAGAATGAAAAACAAACTTTGATTTTAAAAGAAATGAGTTTGAAATTTGATTTATGTTTTTAGACCAAAATAATTTTAACTTCACTCTCTCTTTCTCTGTATGTCAAACATTTGGGATACTAAAAGAAGAATAACATTTTTTATTTTAATTATTTTTTAGGCTTTGACTTGGGTGTAGTACTCTTGAATCGACCATATTACCTAATATAGTTTTGAAGGCATCATATGGTTTGTAGCTTTCTTAAGGTGAGATCCAAATGACTAATTTTATTGATTAATTAAAAAAAATGAACCCAATGGTTTTTTATTTAAATTAATCTATTTTTATTAAAAGAGACACAAATGGACTTTAAGATTACGGGCTATTTAAAAACAAAATTATCAAAAAAAAGCTAAGGCATTTTAAATAATGCGTCCTTAAGTTTTCATCGAATAAAAAAACTATATGAGCATTTAATTATTAAAAGACACACAAAAAATTAGCATTACACTTAAAAAGTCCAAATGCTCCATTTATCTCTATCTCTCATCTAAAACTTAATAAAGAAATAAAGAAATGTGTCTTGAAAGAAACACGACCCTCTTGTCCATCTAATCTTCTCCTATCTAATGATTGTCCGATTCAATCTCTTTAATTCTATTTTTTAGTTTTGATTTCTTTCAATTTTTATATTTTATAAAAACTTTTTCTTTATATTTCTGGTTTTTTGTCATCATCTGATTTTTCACAAACTAAATATATATTATTTAATGGTTTAATATTAATTAATAATAAGAGTTATATTTAATTTAATTTAATTTTTTGAAAAAATAAGATATTTTTACCCAATAATTATTTAATAACTATACTTTTAAATTTAAAATATCTTAAAATAAAATTTATTTAATTAAAATATTTATTTGAATAAAATACAATAAAATATCTATTAGTATTTCTTAAAAATATTATATAAAGATTAAAATAAATTTATTTACTTAATTAATTTATAAAATTAGTTTATCTTTAAGTTTTATATAATATTTACGTATTATTAATAATAAAATATAATTATACTAATATTAACAATTAAAAATATTTTTATTTTTGCTTAAGAACTAAAATAATAAATAATAAATAATAAATAATAAAATCACTCTTTTAAGTATATGTATAGTAGAAAGAGAGGGACACGGAAAGATACAGAGAAAGAAAGTGACAGAAAGAAAGGAAGAAAAAGAAAACGAAAAAAAGAAACAGTAACAGAAGAAGACAAAGAGACATAAAGCAAAGAAGTAATTTAGAAAGAAAAAAAACACAGGAAGAAAGAAAAGGATAGATAAAAATAAAAATGAAATGTATAAGCTCACTTTAAACACAAGATTCCATCAAGCATGTGTCAAAACCAAAGTTCAACAAGCCAACTAGCAGAACCCAACATACGAATATTCCATACTCGACCCTTTCTTATGTTTTCAAAGATGCCCAACTCCAACCCATTAACAACACTAAACAATTGATTAATCCTGAAGATTACCAGAAACAAACATGTGGATCAATGTACTTGTCCCGCAAATCTAACCCGAATTTCCCACTATTTACAAGCATCCAAAAAGCAAAATACATTATACCAAAGAATATGATAAACCATCAGCATATATGATATTTTGGACCAAAAGTTTCCACTCCCACGCAAAAAGTCTAGTTATTTCCAATAAATATTAAACATCAGAGTCTAACATAAGAAATTCAGGTTAATATAAGATTTATGGATAGATCCTACAATGTCACGCAAATAATTGATGCTTCTACTGAATCACATCAATATTCCTCTCCGTCAGAAGCAAGCATCCAGGAGGCAGCAACAGCAGAGAGCAGCCAAACTGTATCATTCAATAAATGCCCACATCAATTAACCAATAGCCAAAACTCAAACAACGAATTACAAGATAAAGCACATTGCACATGATAACTGCCAAGTGCAGTACCTTTACATAAACCATTTAACTTTCTACATGCCATGCATAAGAAAAGGAAAGAAACACACAGGCAAACAAGCAACTCTGACAATATTTTACCAAGAGCATGTTAACCAGTAACCTTGGCAGCATCTAACAGCACCGTAGCACAAAATGAACATTCACAACAATCAACCTGAGAAAAATGCGCTTCTACTGCCACCCATTAGAGGGTAACAAGAGAAATTCCACATATTTGCCTAGAACGGGTAGACCAATCGTATGTGCCCGCAACTTACGACAACCGTAAGTTCGTGACAAGAACAACACAGTTTGCCACGGAAAAACGTCAAACATGTAACACACTATTAGTTATCGCCGTCCCCTGTAACAAATAACAATCTCAGTTGACCAGTTTTTGGCACGATCAACGGCCCAGATCTGATCTAAATTTCAAATGATTCCAGCTTAAGTTAAACACAAGTTCGCACCCAAACATGGGATTCATATAAATCCGGAGAGAGAGAGAGAAACGGGGGATGTGAGTGGAATTTACCATCCTTCCAAACAACCACTGCTGCTGCTCTTTTGAGGCGGTGGCTGGGCGTACTGTGGAGCGTAGGGCGGTGGCGGCGGATATTGAGGATAACCTTGTGGTGGATAACCTTGTGGTGGATAACCTTGCGGCGGATATCCTTGCGGCGGATATCCTGGCGGTGGATAGGCGCCTTTCGGGTATTCTTCCGGTGGATAACCTATTCATAGCAAGAACAAATATAGTAAATTTAAAACCACTCAACACATAGATCAAGCAAACCCAAAGATGACCAATGAAACAGAGAACCGAATTCGAATAACAAATTCAAAACAGATCGAACAATGACATTGCACGAATACAAACGAAATATGGATAAAAGATTCAACCTTGAGGAGGAGGGACGCCGACGGGAGGTTGCTGCTGGTTGTAATAACTCATTCTCGTCAAAATGTGGGTTTTATGACGCTATTACAAAATCAAAACACCCTTTATCTAACAGGAATATGCGAGAGAGATTAGAGAAAGAAAGGAGAACAATTTATGTGTTGTAGTACGAGAATTGATATTTTATATGTGCACATGCAGGAGGAAAGACACAGATAGTGGTTATGGTTAGTACTTCTACACAGACTGAGATATTATTTGATGCTGGCTTTATGCTTTGCCCTTAATTACTAATTTTCATTATTCAGTAATCGAAGTTTTGACGTGGCAGCAGATCATTTGTCTGTTTTTTGTTTCAAGGCAATACCGTGGGAAGTTCGTGTATATCTTACCTTGTTTTTAGTAATGATCTTCTCGGGAATGTTAAAATAAAAAAGATATATTATTAAATAAGACATAATTGTTAAAAAGCTTACATAGAAGATATTTTAATCGTCAACACAAATAAATGCTTTTCTAAAACTTGGTTAATTGAATAAATTCGTATGTTAAGTAAAATTTATTAAAGTTGGTAAACCTTATTAGGCATAATTAATTATAGTAAGCAATATTTTCAAAACTAGACTAAAAGTTAAAATAATAAAACAAGCTTAAAATCGTCATAAAAGTAACCACAGATTAAATGAAATTAAATAATTTAAAATATTATTCAAAGATATTGCTCGTTTTTATTGAAAAATTTAAAGTTTAATTAAAAAAAGGAATTATTAAATTAAAATTAATTGATTTATTTTAATTTATAAGAATTTATTAATTTACAAAAATTTACTAGGTAATTAATAAACAGATCGATTTTTAACAATAAAAGTTATTAAAATAAAACAAATAAAAAATTTAAAAATCGAACTAAAAATTGAACGGTTCAAAATTTTTACGATTAAATAAGTCAAACTGGTTAAATTTTTTATTTTTAAAATCATATATTGATCATAAGCAGTAGACATAGTCTTATATCTAGGTTTTGGTCTACATTCAAACAACAACTGCTTGATGTTAATGGACATTATTATTTATATTCTTTTCGCATACAGTTAAAAGAGTTGAAGAATTCCTATCAATTTGACTAACCAACAAGTATTAGGAGATTGAAAGTGACTCCAAATCAATATTGATTATATGGATACAAATTTATTATTGAATTGAAACATAATATACTTATCGGTAGATAGCAACTCTCCATTTTTCAGGAAGGCATATATCGCTGCACGAGAAACGGCATTATGGGGTTGCATACAAGATGAGGAATCCAATTTCCAAATGTCTCTCTCCTTTTCTTGGCCTAAAGAGCATACATTACACATACAAACGGTGTTCGCAACTGAAGCTGACAAATGTCGAGATCTAAATCAATGAATGATACCGTCCGCTAGCTAATGTCTTTTATATTGTAATGATTTCTATGTGAAAGTGTCGCAAAGATCTATCTGGACTCTTCAATAATTTAATAATTAAAGTTTTACAAGGTCAAAATATTGTCTTAGTTATTTATGGATATAACTAACAAAAGAATACACACGCTATTTCATACAAAAACTATCGCAAATATTTTGAGTTATACGAATTTTAAAAGGTTAGTTATTAAATTGAAAGTTTTAAAAAGTTAAACATTAAATAAAAAAATATTAAAAGGTTTCACATTTTTAAAATTTTATCCTTATTTTAAAATTTTAATTTGGTTCGTAGGGAGAAAATTAAATTAATTCTTGAAATTTTATTTTATGGATTGCAAATTTAATGATAATAAAAGGTAAATTATAGAAAAAAAATATTGAACTTTATTCAATTTTATAATACTAACTCAAACTTTAAAAAAGTATCACAAAATGTTCTACTTTTTTTTTTCAAATATAGCTCAAATCATCCAAAAAAAATCGCATATATTAAAAAGAAGAAATACTCGATTAGGACATGCAAACTATCTAGGTAACAGTTTTAACATAGAGGAAATGTCATTATTAGAGAGAATTTAAGATTTAACAATCTCAAACTAAAGAGTTAAGACTTGCCAAAATGTTCATTGCTGTCATTTTCTCCTATTAGTCCCCAATGGCACTAAGAGGAGGAGAGGGTGAATTAGGTGTTCACAAAATTTAAAAACTATTCTAACTAATGAACTCAATTTAACAACAATTAATGTATATAAGAATAAAGAGATTGTTTAATATAAATCAATTAAATAATTGCATTATAATTTAAAGAGGATAGGGAAGAGAAAATATAAATTAATTTTTAGTGTTTTGACAAATAACCTTTGTTTACTTTAACTCCTAAGACTCATCTTGAAATTCCACTATAATTATTCGTTCAACGCAAAGAAAAAATTTGTATAATATTTTCTTGGTAAAGAGGAACATTTTTACAATCTTTCTTCATGTTGAAGAGAAACATCAATGCCACTTGTAACATCCTTAAGTACAATAATATAATTCCCTAACAAAACTTTACAACTTAAAATAACTTTCATCACTTTGATAATTATAAAGAGACTCACTTACATAAATATGAGACAATGATACTCAAATGCTTGATAAACAACTAAATTGTGTGTAAGACACCCAAATGCATCTTAATATAAGAATCAATGAGAAAACATGTATTTATAGGGTTTTAGAAGTCCTATTCGTTGTTGGAACCAAGAATTGGTTGTTATAATTACTAGTTGTAAAGCATTGATTGACTGGTATAGCATATTAGTCAATTAATATGCATTGAATGTATAAATTCACTAACCCTTGGTCGATCAGTGTGTATTACCCCATCGTCTCCACCCTACAAGAACTACAAGATCACCCCAATAATGGACACATTCACTAGTCATTAAAATATTAGTTGACCACCTAAGCATATAAGTTGACCATTATGTCCCTTAGAGGGATACTGTTGATCATAAACCTATATTGGTCGAAAATATGTCAAGAAACAACCTAGTTATAAGTTTAACTTACATTGGTTGACCAATATATCTTATTAGTAAACTATTATGCTTTCATAACCAAAAATTTGCTATCTATTACATGTTGGTGGATCTCTCAACCATATTGGTCAACCAATGTGGCACTTGGAGGGACAATAGTTAACTACATCACCGTATTAGTCGATTAACATGTCAGCAAACTCACCTGTTGCACATTTAACTTACATTAGTTGGCCACTAACTTATATTGGTAAACTAATCCTCCTAAAACATAATTTTAATAGCTTTAAATGCTTAAACTTCATTTGTTTAATGAAATTATTATTAAAATAACTTTTAAAATGTCCCTCAAGAGTATTTGAAAGATTAAAAAAAATTCTTTTAAAATTAAAAGCTTTAATGCTTCATGATAAATGAAAAGACATAGGTAATAAAGTGATATTAAATTCTTATAAATGGAGAACCTTTAAGATCGTCAAAGTGATTAAGTGAGATTGCAATTAATAATATAAACTATAAAAGGACCTTCATAAGCCATAATCTTCTTTTGTTCTTAACTTGATCTTTACTTAGATGATCGCAAACTTCAACTTCTCTTTATGAACTTCATAAATTATCTTCTTGAGTTGGCTTATTTTGTCCTTAGATTACTTCTCATCAAAATAATAAACTCATTTGTGGTAATTATGTTTTTTTTATCATCAAATATCAATTGGAACCTCCCTTGGTTCAACAATCTCCCTTTTCTAATGACAACAAAATATTTGTGATCGTAGAGAACATTAATAAAATTAACCACATAAACAACTATCTATATCAAAATAATGATTAGCTCCCCCTTAATTCATGTACAAAACAAAATTCAATATCGATAATGAAAGAAATAATCTATATCAAGGAAATATCCATCAATTAGAAAAATTATCTATAACATAAATTTACTCAAGCATATCACTTAAAGTTTAAGGGGGGAAACATCACTCCCCCTAAATCTAATATCACTTCTCTTTCTCCCCCATTTTGGAATCATAAAAAAGATATCATTTACCCAAATATGTATAATAGACAGTGTCGTGCATCAAGTTAACTTAGTTAAAAAATTAAAAGGAATTTGATTAAGATTGATAAACTTGTTTGAGAAAGACTGAATGTTTAAAGAGTCAAAATAATCATTTAAAAATTCATTTTTGATATAACATTCCTAATTGTGTCTAATTTGGAAAATTCCTCAATTTTGATATTTTGCCTAAGATGAAAATTCAATTAAAGCTAAAAGGGAAAGTTTTGATAAAATTAGGGGTTGGAATTGTAAAAAAATTAACTATAATTACAATATTGACCATCAATTTCATGAATGAGTATACAAATATGAAAGTTGCAAAATTTTCAAAAATAGTGATATGAAAAAATGCACAAAGTTAATGATATGAAAAAGTGCACAAAGTGTCAAATTTGAATAAAATCAAAGACGTATTAATATAATTGAAATATAAACAACATTGACTCCCTTTAAAATTTAACTATCTAAATAACAATTTGAAAAGAAAACTCTTAATTAAGAAAATTTTTTAAAATCTCCAAATTTAAAACCCAAAAATGATAAAATTTAATTGGATACAATCTAATGAGATTTTTTGAATTAGGGGATGATGTTTTTAAAAAAAAACAGAGTGAATAAAAGAAAAGAGGAGGATGAGAGCTTAAATCATGATGATTGGTCAACCACCTGGCTCAGTGTTAGTGTGAGGTCGACCAAACTAGTTCCGAAACAAGCTACAAACTCATTGGAAAGGGATACTGCTTGACCAATTAAATACTTCTAAAGATTCCCTTAGGGAAAAATAAAAGTAAAACATTAGTTGACTAATATGCATAAATGGCTGACCAAAAGAGG
>JAOQMS010000179.1:38537627-38560626 GCA_027563885.1 Erythroxylum longipes | reverse complement strand
TAAAGAACAAATAGTATTTGAAAACTTAGGAGAGGAAGTTAGTCTTGATACGGTGTTAAGATGGGCATTAATAGCAATAAGCTAACCACTAAAATTGATATGGTGGTAGGATAAGTCAGAAATGAATTGCTACACTGTTTTGCATTATGATACGATATGCTATTTCCGTGACTTGAACCTTTAACCCTATGACCACAAAAGGGTAACTTTATTGGTTAGTTCAAAACTCACCTAACATTAAATCACCTTATTGAATCAATTATCCAAATTAAATGAAAGGCTTATCTTAGAGATTATTAAAGGACTCTTAATCAAAAAAGTGGGAAGTAAGTTGGTTTTCTAATGTGATTGTACATTTGTGATTCTTTTGTCCTTTTTGAAATTTGTTAAGTATGACTGGGTAAGGAAACAAAACTTGAGCATTACTAGATTTCTACAACAATTTTAATAATGACATTAGAAGATCATCATGTCTTACATGCATCTGGGCTTCAGTGAGCTGAAACCAGTTTGTCTTCATAGGTTTACTATGATCATGTCAGTTTTTCCACGTTAGCAAGGTAGAGCTAAAAAGTATAAAATATACCAAGAGATTACCAAGCCCAATTATTCACTTCCTTAATGGCTCCCAAATTTGACCGGTCAAGATTTAAATAAGTTAAGTTGGCCATTGAATAATGATGATTAATATAATAGATAACTACTTCCTTAGCTTGTTTGGGAGTATTACCCGCACTATTTTTAAGGTAAAAATGTGAATTTTTATGCAATTTAAGTAATATAAAAAATTATAATTTTTACTTTTAAAAGAGTCTTTCTTATAATTATACTAAAAATAATAAAATACACAGTTCATGAACAAGACACTTAACTAATTAAATTTGATTAATATTTAATTAATCGATCAACTCAACTTAACAAAATTTTGTTCAAGGAATGGCTTTGGCCAACTAACATAACTTTGTTCATATCTGATGGAATACTTGCATTATATTTCATATACACTTAACAACCACGAAGACTCCAAAAATACTTGCAAAGGCATGTGGTAGATTGCCTAATTTGATTTATTGTTTACTTAATCAATACCCAATATTCCCACTTGCTCTATATTTATGGTTGGTGCATCTTACATTGACTTAGCAGCATCTTATGTTGAAGGAAAAAGAGATAACTTCAAAATGGGCAAGCAATAAAACATTGAATTCAATGCATAAGTAACTTAGGAGCACGTTACACTAATCTATTTATGAGTTACATGCTCCTGATTTGAAGCCTTTGCCTTAATCGTTGCATGTTGACGAATTCTCTTCTATTTCTTTATTAGGTTGGAAAGTTGTGAAAAGTTGAATTTGAGATGAGAAGTAGCTGTCAAATGCAAGAGATGGTGAGCATCCGCGGTTATTTTAATGCCCATCATTGCCTATTTCTTATTTTATACGGGTTCAACTATTGTCATAAACTCTTTCTAAATGAGGCTTAATTTTCCTTTTTAAAAATTAATATTGAAGGTAGTTTAATTGATTGGTACGTTTAGAGTTTCTTTAGGCACAATTTTTAGTTAATTTTAAAATAATTTAATTTCAATTAAACCGGTTTTGGTTGGAGCGTTGCTTTGGAAATACTTTTGTAGAATGGTGATAAAATCTGGAACCAGTTAGGCCATCATCTCATCTCATCAAGGATGATGCAGGAAAATTCATTGCGTGTCGGATAGGGTACACAATCATGTCATTTCCCAATTATATTATACTTACTTCACGAGCAGAACGTCAACTCAATTGGCATTTATAATTACCAAGAAGAAGACGAATTCATCCAATAAAAAAACAGGTACATGTTTGCTAAACCATACTCTAACTAACGGATCAATTGCAATAATGTTGATTTGTTAAATGGCATTCCATTGTTGTCATACCTTGGAATAAGAATTCACCTAATGCCATTGTTTTCGTACCTTCCAAACAGCCGCAGTATCACGATTAGTAATCTTTGTAACACTAAAAACAAAAGATTAAGCAACGTTGGTCGACTAAATTTTATTGAATAGTGAGTTAAGATGGTATTGTTTCATGGGTCAAATTAAGACAAGTTATACTAAACTGCTACCTTTTGAATATTTTATGGTTAAATAGTTAAATATAAATAATAATTCACAAATTATGTATTTTAAATACAGTAATTAATAAATTTGTAATTTAAAATTAAAAATATATTTAATGGGATTAATAATTATAACTTGACTGTGTGTTTTTTTTCTTTTCTGAATCGTCGTCTAAATTAAAACAACAACAACAACATCTACTAAAAATTCCGTTGACACGCGGAGTCTGGAAAAGTCTAACGTAACCTTACTTTTAACTAATAGAAAGATTGCCCTCTAAATTATTATAATGAAAAATAATTTTAAATGGTAAGCGCATAAAAAATAATATGTGCTAATTAAACTTCTCCTAAATTCTAACTTGATTATCCAAAATTTGGAAATATAAGTTATGCTAGGCATTAATTTCTATAGTTGACCCGCCATTAATTCATTTTCAGTTATAGATGGATTATGGTTATTCTAAAATGCGTTAAGTTTTAATTAACTAACGTTAAGAGTTGAAGCATAAATAGAAAGTTGCTTCACTCCATTTCCAGCTTTGTTTATCCTTTCCATTAGCATGTTAGACACTTGAATTATGTGTTTTGGAATAAATATGAAATGTAAAATATTGGGTTTATTAAAGATTATAAAATTAATTACTCTTTTGTTAATTATCATTTTTGGTGACAAAATAAGTGTTGCGGAGAATTTTAAGAAATCAATTAATTAATTAAAGAAAAGAAAAAATTAACTTAAAAAAAATTCCGAAGAATGAGTGATTCAAGATGATTACATCACTGAGAAAGGAGATGGCAAGGAGAGAGGTCATAGTCAAATGAGCATGGAGAAGCCATGGGTCGCTTTCCAAACAAGAAAAAGAACTCTTCCATTCTGGTGTCAATGCGGAACCCAACAAGTTAACTCCAAAAACTATAAACCACGTTTGCTTCACTTATGGTCATGACAGTCTGTGCCTAACTCCATCCTCTCTGCCCCTACCTCTCCATAGCTCTATTACACACGAAGAAAGTGTAACTCTGAAGCACATTTCAGCTCATCACTCTTGTCTTGTGCTTCTCTAAGTTTTGAGAAACAGAGTAAGCAACAGAAAGAAGGTGGCAATGGTGGAAAAGGGTGGAGGTGCTAAGGATGACGAGTTCCAGCCTCACCCTGTGAAGGAGCAACTTCCGGGCATCGACTTTTGCATCTCTAGTTCTCCTCCTTGGCGTATATTCACTCATCTCTGCTTTCTCATTCGTTTCAAATATCAAAATGTTTGGTTTCCTTGTTTCTGATGACCGAAATGTAGTGATCATGTGGGATCAATTAATGATACTAAAATTTCAAACAGACTTTAGGAATATCATGATTATAATTTCTCCCTTTTGAGAAATATAACAGAAGATTACCTCCTTCCGACTGTCTTTTTCTCCTGGAACCTACGTGAGAGATAGTATCCCATTGATTTCTTAGAATTTAAGCAATTCGGAGAAGTTTTAGGCTTGAAAGTTTCAACTGTTTTTCTGTTGCGCTCTTGAATTTTCCTTCTCTTCCCTGCACTTCTTTAGTCACAACATACATCTGTTTTGGTCAACCACCTCTCTCGTCTGTATTCTGCTTCACCTATGGGTTGTTTATACGTAATATATCTAGATTTTGGAAGTATAACATTTATGCATTTGCTATTTACTAAGCAAAATGATCAGTTACTGAATAAAAAAAGAATTGCAAATTCCTATGGTAACATATTTGATGAATACTATCAAATTTTGTCAATGTCTTAAATTGCCCCAATTACACCATCGTTGAGATATGGCTCTTTGCGCACACAATCTCCAGATAACACAGTTATGTAACTTGCAATTCTACTTGCAGAAACTTTATACTGTTTTCTGTTTATTTCTGGTCTTCTTGTAATAAATATTTTCGCCTGTATTGAAATTCCTTGTTTTATGCAGCTGAGGCAGTTTTGCTTGGATTTCAGCACTATATAGTGATGCTTGGAACAACCGTGATCATACCAAGCATATTGGTCCCTTTGATGGGTGGTGGCAATGTACTTAAGATTCACAGCACTGTCATGAAAAAAAAAAAGAAAAGAATTCCACTTTACTTTTGTTTTACTGAAACTTTTATTGATTTTGTTTCTGCTGTTCTTCTGGTCTCGCAGAAGGAGAAGGCTGAGTTAATCAATACCGTTCTCTTTGTTGCGGGGATAAACACACTCTTGCAGACTTTGTTCGGTGCCCGAGTTCCTGTAGTGATGGGGGGATCTTACGCTTTCATTATCCCTGCCACCTCCATTGCTTTGTCAAAAAACAGTGACAGTAGTAGCGCATCACTTAATCACCATCAGGTTGCTATTTTCTCATTTTCTGAATCAAGCTACATAATGGCCCTCACCTGCACTTATATTCGGTTGATGGTTGTTTAGTTTTTGTGCTTATGATCTTTCATCTTCTTTCGTGGGTGGATTTAGAGGTTTACTCAGTCCGTCAGAGCCATACAAGGAGCACTCATCATTTCTTCCTTCCTCCAAATGACAATCGGTTTCTTTGGCTTCTGGAGAATATTTGCAAGGTATGAATTTGCGGAAGCATGGTACTGGAACTTGGAGACGTATTTGATTGACATTTTTTACTCAAAGGAGCTTCATTTGGATGTCTTGTGAGGCAGATTTCTTAGCCCTCTTGCTGCCGTTCCTCTCGTGACTTTAACTGGACTTGGGCTCTATGCACGTGGATTTCCACAGGTAATTCTGTGCCGAAGGCCTAATTCTACTGGTACTCTGATCCTTGCCTGTTGAAAAGATGGAGATTCAAGTTCAGACATTCATTTAATCACAAAAAGTTTATAACAGTTTCAAATAATTCAGAATACTCAAGGCCCTGAAATCCATAAGAAGTAAAACTATCATGTGTTCCTAACGTCGTTGATTAACTTCTAGGGACGCAATGATTTCTTGTCTTCCTTTTTTTCTTTTGTTTATCTCGCAGATACACTACATTAGTCCAGACATACAGTGTCTTCTGTAATATAATTTTTATTTTCTAATTCCTAAATTTTAGAAACTCTTTGCTTCTGTATGAACCCTTTCTCTGGCTGTGTCGAGCCGTGTCTGTAGAGATGGTTACTTGAATTTATACGACCGATGGGACAGTGGAAAACTTTTAGGGTTTTATTCCTCAAGTTGGGTTTGCACCAAGAAGATGATCTGGTTTTAGTTGACCATTTCTGATGCGAGCACAATTATCATTGGCCCTTTTAAACTAAAACTATATGATGATTCTGAATGCCTTACCTTTGTGGCTAGTGTGTTGAATGTAACTTTCTACTGGTTGAATATTGCAGGTAGCAAAATGCATTGAAGTTGGGCTTCCAGCGTTAGTAATTGTTGTGTTCTTATCTCAGGTACTATATGCTCTCAATTAAATCCACATTCCCCTCTGTTGTTTAGCCTCTCATAGATCCTAGGAATGCTCGTGTATATGTCTATTTGCACTCATAGTCTTTCTTAATTGGCAAATAAATGGGAATTCTTAGGATGGATGCTGGAATATTTTCTTAATTCATCACTTAGGAGTCAAAAAAGTGGTTGGACTTAGTCTCACCGTAAATTCATGCTTGTAAGGAAGAAAAGATTGCATCTTTTGGTCGTCTTGACTTGATATACTATTCTGGCTAATCATTAACATGGCAGTTTCTTCCTCATATGTTGGAATCAAGAGCATCGATGGTCACCCGTTTTGCAGTTCTGTTTTCTGTTGCAATTATATGGGTCTATGCCGAAATTTTGACTGCAGCAGGTGCATATGACAATTCATCTCCAAAAACACAAAGTAGTTGTCGTACTGATCGGTCGGGGCTCATTGGTGGTGCTCCTTGGTGAGCGTGATAACTCTTAGACTGGATTGCTTTAATTCTTAGTTGACTGTGAACTAAGAGAATCCATTTATAATGACTGCAGACTATTGTTGTTGACCAGTTTTAACTGATTTCTTTTTCGTTTCTTGATTATAATTTGCATAGGGTAACAAATAGTCACAATTATAGACTGGATAGAGAAAGGTACTGGTTTCTTAAATCTAATAATATGAAGCGAAATTCATTCTCCAACATTGCCGCTATATTTGAAGGGTCAATGGACTTGAAGTAAAAAGTACTTGATCATATACTGTGTCAGTGAACTGGTACTTATTTCTCACAAATGAACATGGTTTATGGCAACTTCTGGTTTGGTAGTAATTGATTTTCCTAAACATGGGATAAGTGGAATTGTTTGTTTGTTAAGTACGGCAGTTGCTAATATCTTCTTTCACTTGAATGTAGGATAAGGGTTCCATATCCATTTCAATGGGGAAAACCAACATTTAAGGCTGGTGATATTTTTGCAATGATGGCTGCTTGCTTTGTCGCCGTTATTGAGGTGCAATTATGTGAACATCATTTATCTGATCTTGGATGCTCAATGCAATAGTTTACTCAGTTCACTTTGATAAGCAAATATGAAATATGCTTGTAATGTTGGTTTTATATCGATTACTACTTTCTAAAAGCTTTTAAACTGATGTTGTTTGCTCCTCAGTGCTTATCATTACCTCTTTCTGAATTTTTGTTTTTGCCATTTTGCAGTCTACCGGTACAATCATCGCAGCATCCAGATATGGGAGTGCCACTACAGTCCCTCCGTCTGTGCTCAGTCGTGGTATAGGTTGGCAGGTAGGTTCATTTTCTTTGAAGTCCCAAGGTTTTCAACTTTTAATTCAAAGATACAACATGCTATTTGGTTCAGAACTATTTTTTCACTTTGTTCACTTTATTTTAATTTCAGGGAATAGGGACTATGCTGACTGGTTTGTTCGGTACAGGAAATGGTTGCACTGCTTCAGTGTAATGATCTCCTGCTTCTGAATTTAGTTGTTTCTAACTACGTTTGCAATATAGAACTGGTGGAATTGCTAATCTTTGCATTGTCTTCTGCTATTCTGTGATCTGATTGTGCATTCTGTGTATTTCCAGTGAAAATGCAGGTCTGATGGGATTAACACGAGTTGGAAGCCGGAGAGTAATTCAAATATCAGCAGGATTTATGCTCTTCTTTTCTGTACTAGGTGCACAATTCTACTCAAAACAATCAAACAATGTTTCAAAGAAGGATGTAGTCCTTGATTTCTAGGTTTGTGACTCGAGTGTTTGGCCTGGTAACCAATGTCTTACAGGAAAATTCGGGGCTGTTGTTGCTTCAATACCTTTGCCAATTTTTGCAGCTATCTACTGCGTGCTGTTTGCATATGTTGGTAGGTCCCCTGTTTTTCACGTTAATTAACATGGATCAAACAAGAATCAGTGGTCTACAACATCTTCTATCCGTCGTTCCATCTCGATACTTCCGAGGGGAAGTCACATAATAAAGTTTTGACTATGATATGTTTGTTGGATGCACAGCATCAGCAGGTCTGGGACATCTCCAGTTTTGCAACCTGAACAGTTTCAGGACAAAGTTTATCTTAGGCTTCTCCCTCTTCATGGGCCTCTCAGTGCCTCAATACTTCAACGAATTTATGCTGGTAGAAGGTCATGGCCCTTTTTCCACTGGTGCTATTTGGGTGAGAATGCCTTGAATTACCTTGGTAATTTCTCCTTACAATATATATAAATAGGCTTATATATCTGTCACTTTTGTGCAGTTTAACGATATTATGCAAGTGATTTTCACATCTCCAGCAACAGTGGGAATTGCAATCGCATATTTATTGGACATCACTCACAGTCTGAGGCACAGCTCGACTCGCCGAGATAGCGGGAGGCATTGGTGGCAAAAGTTTAGATACTTCGATCAAGACACCAGAAGTGAAGAGTTCTACGCTCTGCCCTATGACCTTAACAGGTTCTTCCCCTCATTTTAGCTTGGAAGCTCTTGTTTGTCTTGTCTGAAAGAGCTTAAAATGAGCGCAAGAGTCTGAATATGTCACCCTTGTACATATTACCATCTCGTCACAGTACCAAATTCTGACTGCATTAAAGGAAATTTACATGGGATAGCTGTGCCAGGGGCCATCATGCAACCTGGTAACTGTTGTCCGATGGTTTGAGTACGATATGATACTGTTCCATACCTGATGTGATTAATAAGAATTCAGAGAAAAGACACTTCACTGTATAAAAAACGATGATCAAGTCCAACTTCATTTGTACTCGCATTAAAAGACTTGTCTTACAGCTTTTCTTAGTCAAAACAGTACCTTTGAATCATGATGCCTATGACATTTTTATCTCCCAAAGATCTGTAAATGCTTGTTCACTAGTGAGAATAGTTTGATGTGACTGTGGAGTTAACAGAATCATGGAGGTCAATCTTTTTCCTTTGAGGATGGAACATGTTTTTCTCACTGTTTCTTGGAATCCGGCGATACAAAAGCTCAAAACCTCACTAGCCTAAAAGCATATGCTCCAAGCTTCCCATGCCCACTTCTTTGCTAAACTCGAAATAAGCAATAAGTTGGTTTTGCATTTAGCTTTTCTTTCCCAAGTTGATGCCAACCATTGCTTGAATCTTCCTTCTTTATGCACAACCACTTTCTTGAATTTCCCATCGCTTTCTTGAAGAATATTTTCGACTTGTTTGTGACACAACTTTATATACGTGATGAAAAGTTCCATCTTCCAAAATCTATTTACTCTACTTGTGTGCTTGTACACTAAATGTCAAAGGTAACAGTGACAAAGGAAAATTTTTCATAGTCTATGTTTTAGTCTGACAATCATGAGATATAATGAAAATAAAGAAATTCCTAGTCAAGGCTATTAAAGTGTGATTGAGTTGAGCATAAAATATACATGGTTGAATTGTACACAAACTGGATTGGCCTATTATCTTATTGCATACTGGCAAATTTCTGCCGACTCCTATGAGCTGTCTTTCATTTTCACTTATCATATTTTGTCCTCCAGTTTGAATGTCAGAAATTAAAAGCTCATTGAAACTCAAATGCTGTAGACTGTAGAGCCATGTGCTTTTAGATGACATTGTCTTGGCGGTTCAATTATAGTTTCCAAACTTCCAATGAAGAGAATCAGAAAAATATAAGAAGAAATGGCAATTTTCTTTTCCCTATCCCATATGATTGTGACTGCCTCTGCAAAACTACCAACTATATTCAGCTGTCAATGGCTTATGGGAAACATAATATTGGAATTGCTCTTATTGCTCGTGGAGCCATTGAAATTTGATGTGAGGCTTAAGAGATATGGTCTGTTGATTGGTTTCATTGACAAAAGATGAATGAGATGGTTACTAGTTGTAGTTGGAATACAAGTACTTATATTTATTTGTTCTGATATGACATGAAGCTCATTGGTCCAAAGTCCAAACTCCTAAGCCGTTCGACTATATAAAAATATGAAGGGCATACATAATACCCACCAATAAAAGGAGCGTTTTAGAAAGTCTAAATCCTTTTCCACACATTGCCAAGAACTTCAGAAATTGTACAGAGGCAGTTATGGTGAAGTATCAATGAACGTTTGCATTGTATCTGTATCGCACTACTGCGCAAACATATGCAAAAGACACTGTACAGTATATATGATTAGCCCTATCAATTATTACCTGCACTCCTAATTGTCCCTTACTATGTATTACTCTTCAAGATATGTCCTACGGAATATGGATTATCTATAAACGGGGTGCAAGTTATTTCTTTTCTATGCAAAACCTACTGCTCCTCGTATGCCTAATAATGCACACTCAAAAATTGACAAACTGTAGTTCACTTACTAGGGATCCCCATTTGTGGTAGAGTTTTTCCTTTTTTGAATGTCAATTCCAAGTTTGCCTGCCATAACTGAGACCTCCCATCATTTCCAACCACTTACAGGAATTGAACATCTTTTGTGAAGAATAGACTTGGATTATTGTACTCTCAAGATTACAGACCTGTTTTGGGTAAAAAGTATGGAAATAAGGTGAAGTCGAGAACCTAGGGACTCAGGTTCAGAGCTATCGACCATAACACCTTACTCCAGACCGAACCCTAACAAAGAGATGCTATTAATTATCCTGTCCTTATAATGTATCAAACATTGGTATCCATAATGGTTTTGGAAGGGTAACTATTGCTACCAATGATTCATGCAAGAATAAAGAATCAATGGTACAACTTAGTGCTCAAAATCAAGCCTGAATGCATCAAGAAAAATAGTAACCAACAATCTAGTCATTTTCACCATGCAAGTATTTTTCAATAAGAACGCATTTTTTTGAGTTACTAATTGATCTCAAGTTATGAAGTTATATGGTTTAACAAAATACTGAATTTGTCATGTTTTGTAATTGTAATTGTAGAGAAAAGCACTTTGACTGTTTGTAATTGTAATTGAAGTTTTTCATTTATGCCAATAAGTGAAAAAATTGCAAAAGCTCATTGACTGGGATACCAATTGGTCCAAACAAAAACCACTTCTAATACTCACACGTGGAAACTCCACCACCCTCTTCTCTGCCTCCTATCTCCTTTCTACATAAACCCCATCCCCAAAAACAGCTGTGGCCTGTGGTAGTAGCCAGACACGGACAGAGACAGACATAGCTGCACACATTAGCTGAACAAACTAGGCCAAAGAGAAACAAAGACCAGAGATTGAAGAGGCATGTTTTAAGCAAGCAAATGACCAGAAGACACAACTTTTCGCCGTTACCCCTGTCGTCGCAAATGCCGTTAACCTGACGTTAGAAAATCTCCATATCGCAGCATATCATCATCATCGTCACCACCACCGCCGACCGCGCGGTCATGTCGTCTTCGCCGGAGCCCTCTTCCTCCCCCACTAACGGTCTCTACTGCGGCGAGGACGCCAGTGAGGTGGTCCAATCCAATACCGACGACTCCTGGGTCAATGATCAACCCCAATCCTCGTTCTCCAGCGGTTTTCTGCCGCAGACGGACGAAACCTACATAACCAACCTTATTGACTCTGAACCCCACTTCATGCCTCAGTCTGATTATCTCCACCGTTGCCGAAACCGCTCCGTCGACGTAACTGCTCGTCAGGATTCCATTAATTGGATCCTCAAGGTATAAATATACGTGCCCATCAAGGTAGCTATGTAAAAAATGAATCTTTTAGTTCGTGGATTGAGTTTGTGATAATTGGTGGAATGCAGGTGCATGGTTATTATCGTTTTAGGCCAGTAACGGCTATGCTTTCTGTCAACTATTTCGATCGCTTCCTTTCTTCTCATTCTTTCCCGGTAAAGATTTATAACCCTCTTACTTGCTGCATATTTTCCGCGAAATTGCCTAGTTTTCCCAAAAAAGATCACTTTTCTAACTACACCGCTGTTTTCTTACTGAAACGTCGAAGATGTCATCTTTTTCGTGAAGAATATCGGATTTTGCGGGAAACTGAAAGTCTTTGCTTCAGAAAATGTTATCTTATTTTGTTAGTGTCATTATTGTTGTTATTTGGTAAAATCCTAACACTCTAGGACAATTGCAGGTCAATGGGTGGCCGTTTCAGCTACTTTCGGTGGCTTGCTTGTCTTTAGCAGCGAAAATGGAGGAAACCCACGTCCCTCTGTTGGTGAACCTTCAAGTGCTTGAACCTGGTTTCGTTTTCGAACCAAAAACTGTTCAAAGAATGGAGCTTTGGGTTATGGTCAATCTCGACTGGAGACTTCGCTCCGTTACTCCATTTGACTATCTCCATTATTTCATCTCCAAGCTTCCATCTTGCGACTTCAATCGGATCTTTGAATTTTCATCCGCTCTCATACTAAGCACCACTCGCGGTAAGTTATAATGTTGTATGATTTCCCTGCAAACTAACCAGACTCGACGCTTAACAGGATCTTCATTTTCAATCATTTTATTGTAATTGGACAAGAATTTCAATTTTGCGTGTTTCTGTTGACTTTTACAGTGATTGATTTCTTGGGTTTTTCGCCGTCGACGTTGGCAGAGGCGGCCGTCCTATGCGCCGCCGGGGAGAGATTGGATGCAGCGCCGACCGGAGGTGACGGGGAATACTACAATTCGCTCAACGAGCGAGCGAAAAAAGTACATTGCATAACACATTCTTTGTCTCTGTGCTCTGGATGTGGAATATCTGAAATTTTTAGGGATAGTTTTATAAATATTTACACTTTCGAGAGTTTCGAAGATTTGAGAAGTATTGAAATCTGTGTCCTAAAATTTTTATGTTCTCCTCTTTTTCCTTTCTCTCTTTTTTGGGTTTTGTTGCAAAGGAAATGGTGAGAAGCTGTCACCAACTAATGGAGGAGTACCTGATCGATACGTGTCCCTCGGCTCGGCTCAAGGTCCCGATGGCTGAGCCGCTTCCAGCGTCGCCGTCTAGCCCCGTAGGTGTGCTGGACGCCGCCGCTTGTGGAAGCTGCGACACCCGCTCCGAGAATCCCGTCTCAAGTAATCAAGCGGGAGCTCAGCAGTTGGCTAAGCGGCCAAGATCGTCGGCACCGGATGCACAGCCACCATAGATTACCGTCAATGGCGCAGACGCCGCTCCAACCACAACTACCGCCTCCATAGTCCATACACCTTCCTCCAATCTTGTCTTTGCATTAGAGGAAAAAGTAAAAGAGAGAAAAAGAAATCGCCCAACCTTTTGGTTATTAGTTAATGCAAAAATTGAAGGGTAATGAGAGGGAAAGAGAGATTTTGTTAGATTTGATTATAAATTAATTAATTAATTATATATATATAGGTTAATAATGATTTGTAAAGAATTTAATTATATAATTACTATTTTATTGCAAAATTTATGCGGGCTTTTTGGTCAAAGTGGAATGAGTACTGCTTGAGATGAATGTCCAATGATCTCTCAATTATTCTCATCAATCATCCCTGCACGAGAACGAATGGGTCATCCTTTCCTACTCATCATACATATGATAGATATAAAGGCTTAAGCATGATAAGGGCTTTCATTATTCTTGTTGTATGACGAAAGAGCCCCTCCAAATTATTTAGGATACAAACTATAAAAAATGGCATCAGAAATATATGAGCTGCTTACGTGGGCATGACGAGAAATGCCACGTAATGGCGGGAGATGAAGGAAGGGGACGGTGAAGATGGGGGGAGGGGGAATGAATGAGGGCCGTACATCTGTAGAAAGTGGGGATGGACTATGGAGCAAAGATTTTGATTTGACGGCCATATCAAATCACCTAGGAGTTTGTCCGGGACCATCAGAACCAAAGCAAGTTACGAAGAGAGAGACAGAGCGTGCTTGTTTGGGGGGAATCAACTGTGTAATACGATTAAGTAACATGCCTCTCTTGTATCTGAAAAAGGAATCCAAACGCGGCCTTGAAAGGAAAAGACCAGTTGTAATGACTGAGGCAAATAAATCCTACTTGATTGTTGTCTCTCGGCTTCCGTTTTCTTCCTTATGGTTATGATTTTCTCTTTTTTCAAAGCTCTCATTTAAAAAAAGTTGGGCTTATTTCTGTCTTTTTAATATTTTATTTTATTCCAAATTTTGCATTAGTTAATGCATTTTGTCCTAATAAATAAAAGTATTATTAGTCTCCTATACTTGGTTAAAATGGGACCCAACCAATTTTGTAGCTGGGATTTCCTACAAAAAGTTGGTCAAGGTGGGTCACACCTCCAGGCTGTAAGCAAAAGAATGCATACGGGTCCCACTATCTTAAAACTTCGCCGGAGGTTGTATAATCTAAATCTGCAGATTTGACTTGATGTTCCATTCATGTGTAATTTTCAATCTCGTTAGGATTAGACAAGGAAAATTTGAAATACTTTGACATTTGTTGTACATTTCTCACCTTCGATTAGTTTAACGAAGTTAAACCGTAATTTATCCTTCTATCATTTTGTCAGGCTGAGTGTTTAGAATAGGCGATTCGACCTTTGAGTGCAAGAAATGTGAATTAATCAAAGTGCGGTGTGCTTCAAAATTTTAAAATGGAGATAAGCATAATTAAAGATAATACAAACATAATTATTATAAAATATATAATAACAATAACAACATTACTAAGTAGAAATTTCACTCTTATCCTCTAATTATTATAAATTGCAAGAATAAATATTACCATCGCATTTATAATTTAAAATATTAACAACCAAAAAAAGAGAAAAGAGAGAGTAAATGGCGAGATTTTGTGTACATGTGAGATCTGGGTTGGAGCAGATATAGGCCCCACTTCATAGGGGCAGAATTGGCCCACACAACATAGCCATGAGTGATGGGAGTAAAAGCCCTGAGCAGCTTTTGGTTAGAAAAGGGTCTCTGACCCTTTTAAGAACGCAAAGGGTCTGAATAGAGAGAATGAACTGCCAATGCATGAGACAAATCAGCATTAAAAACCCACATCAAACGCACTCCCCACTCTCCTCCTCCTCCTCCTCCTCCTCCTCCTCCTCCTTTAGCTGTGTGTAATGCATCTCCATACTTATCTTCATCGTCAATTGGCACCTCGATACATCTCTTTCTCATTAATGTGATTTTGGGTTCTTCTAGGTTGGTTTTGGTTGGTAGCTTATTGGGTGCATACAGTCAAATATTTAAAAAAATTACTTGAAAGCTATTATTATTATTATTTTGGATTTTTAGTTCAACATGGTTAATATCGGTTAAATTATTTTTATAAATCAAAAAGAGTGATTTATAACATATAAAAACAATTTAATCAATATAAACTACAATGACCACAAAGGTCAGCAAAATAATGTTAATGGTAATTAGGTCCTACAATTATATCTCATAATAAAGACTTAATTATCATGGATGTCAATTTTGCCAAATTTGCTTGGGTGGAAGTTGGGTGTATGTTTTATAATCTAATTAAAGTGGGATGTTGCTAAATAGGGAGATACCATGTGGATAGAAAACCAAAGTAAGACGTATTGGAGAAACAACAAATTAAAAGAGAATGGATCCCACAAAGATAGCAAAAACAAGGGAAGAAAGTGAACAAGATTATTGATAACCACACTTAAAAGTATAAAATCTAGTTTGGCCAATAGTAAAAGGTTTTGAGCTTTCGTGGAGGATTAGTTCTCTTAATTATGTGTATTATTAGTAGTTGATATCAGCTCATAACCCACGTTAGCACAATCACCAATGTTTGATTGCTCTTTCAGTGACTTCAAATAATTGAATGGAAATTTAAGAAGAGCATTACAAAAATGGACATGAGATGATCCAAAGCTTCGGCTCCAAGTATCATATCAACAGATGTTGGGAGCCAGCAAGTTAATTATCTTGCCAAAGAAGGGATTAAGGGTTGAGAGTCATCTCACTTGATCCGAGTATCGACAAGAAAATGGGTACAAGCTCACTTTTAGAACATTATCATTCTGTAAAGTCTGCGAGTACAAACTTTGTTGGGAAGTCAAAGCAAAAAGTAGTCATAAGAAGAATACTCTTTGCACCAGATATCACCAATTGGACAAGAAAAACAAAAAGAAAGGTTGATTCAGTAGTTCACAAACGGTGGCAGAGTACAGATTTCACCATCCAATTACCATGTTTGATTGTCACAATGACTTCAAATATTCTAGTCTTAAATCAGATATTTCTAATTTCTCTGGTGAGCCCTGCCCTGAGACAGCTTACCAAAGCATATCTTTGTTGTCTAAGCAGACGGCATCAGGGAAAATGGTACAATTCAAACCATTTGTTGACCAAAGTTTCTATCGAGACACAAGATCCCGGTAGATACAAGAGACGAGCTTTTACCTTTTTCCTTATTTTCCTTGGTATGCTTCCATGGTATGCATTGCTGTTTCTATGTATTGTCAAAGCTCCAAATCCCTATAATTGTAATGAGGGGGATTCATGTAATTTCGAGGTTATACAAAGATGGAGAGGTGCAAATAATTTTGAGTTTTTGAGTATGAGATCAATTCAAAGATCATCATTATCATCATCATCGTCATCATAGAATGAAGAGAATGCCCAAACAGAGTATCAAACAGGGTATGCTGATTACATTGACTTCATTTTGTTTGCTTTTAGGCGAAAATTGAATAGAAAGTAGAAAGGATACGATGACAGCCTATGGCCTTAGCTTTGAATATGGAGGCCCATAAGCCTTTTGGAGCTACTAATGAATGACACTCTTAAGGAAGCCCGTCTCCGAATTTGGTTGAATCTCAGCTGTTAAATCCATCTGGATGTGATCAACGATTACGTTAGGTGTCGGGAGTCAGGACCCTGAAATTTGTCTTATCATTGTTCTTTATATGAACACAATCTGACATACATGGAGGGATTAGTTCACCTGTTATATCTATCCATTTAATAAATAAGGCCCACAAAAATTGGACAATTAAGATGTATTAGAGCACAGGGCACATCGAATTGGAAACAGAAGATCTTGCGTCTCTTCGCGGACATGAGAATGTGGTCAAAAAGTAGTTAAAAAATTCAAACACAGTAAAATTTTTGTTATTAATAACAAATAATAATTAATAAAGTATTTACTTGGGAGCTTAACAAACAATAAGTAGAAATTTCGTTAAGATGTAGAGTCGTAAAAGATATAGTAGTATGTAGCTTTAATCGTAACTTATAGAAAAACTATTTCGAAATGACTTACATGATTGAATGAAAATAAAAAAAATAAGTAAGTAAATAATGATAATAAAAAGTAAAATTACAATAAAAATAACGAAAAATAAAAAATAATAATAGGGAAAATAAAATAACTAATATATATAAATAATAATAAAAGTAAAAGTAAAAAGAAATTAATAATGACAGAAATGCTAATAATAGTAATCATCATGCTAACATTAATAATCATAAATATGATAACAATAACAATATTAATGATAATAATAAAGATACTAACAACAACAATAACAACAATAACAATAACGATAATAATAATAATAATAATAATAATAATAATAATAATAATTATAGATTTTTGGAATTGAAAAAATTATAATTTTAGAAGAAATTCATGCCATTTAACTCAATATTTTTAAGTATGTGAAGATTTTGAAAATAACTTTTTTATTAATTAAGGATAAAATTGTATAATATTGAAACTTTCTGAATTTTATATATTAGCGAAATTGGTAGTAGATAGTGGTGTTGTTTTTGAAGATTTTTAGAGAGCCCCTTTGACCACCCCCGTGGAGGCAAAATTCTTTAGTTATTTCTTCTCTGTGTTATTGTCCAAAGTGATTTAAAGCTCCAGACTATACGAGCCATTTGAACCAATCAAAACACATAAGAAGTATGTTTGGATTCACGCGGAAGTGAAGCGCGTGGTAAGGGCAAGAAACAACTGGAACGTGTATCTCTGTCTATGATTGGGAGAAGCGGATGGTGATGCGATCACCTGCATGGTCAGTGCTGGTGTGGCGAAATAGTACGTCGTCCGTACGAGTAACATTTTGTCTGCTTTCTTCAATTGTCTCGCGCGATGAGATTGTGGGACCATCTTCGCTTGCCAGGTTGGTCATGCTTTCACGGGAAGTCGGGAACAGATTCCTTGTCCGTAAATGTTTATCTACGTATTTATGTGAAGATAAAATTAAATAGTATAGGATTAGAATACCTAATGAAAGCAGAGAATGCTGTTCCTATTTAGACACGTCAACGGGTCAAGTTAGATCTATGTTGCTCTTAATCTAGCCCATTTTGACCTTAATCTAGGCGGGTTAGGATGGATTGACCCACAGCTCAACCAGCTGACGGGCTTGTTTATATTTTTTAATTAAAAAATACAAAACGGCGTCGTTTAGTATATGATTAGAATACCTAATGAACACGGAGAATGCCGTTCTTACTTAGACATATCAATGGGTTGAGTTGGACTTGGGTCGCTCTTGGTCTGGCCCATTCCGGCCTCAATCCCGACGGGTTGGGATGAATTGGCCTGCAGCCAGGCCCGCTAGCGGCTCCGTTTATATTTTTTAATTAAAAATACAAAACGGCGTCATTTTGGACAAAACGATGCTGTTTTGTCGGGTCACAGATAGGATCGGGCCAACCTGTAGTCCGATCCAAGTGGACTATAGTCGGCCCGTAGCTCACTCATAGTTCGCTAAACCCAGTCCAAAAACGAACCGGGCTGAAATTGTCATCCCTATTTCTACTTTCATGGGCATGGGCCAGTTCCATTCTCAATAGGTTGATTTGATTTCAAACACACTTTTGTTATAAGTGAAGAGTGGGAATAACCTTTACAATATTTGTCTCAAATAATTTTCTCAATTTCTACATTAGCACAATTATATATTATTTAAAAACCCTCTTTTCTTATCTAGAACTGATGAACTAAGGTTCATTATAGTTTATAAACAATGAGTACTTGTACTTAAATGTTGTAAAAAATTGCCAAAAGTTTTCAATTTTTGCAATTCAATTATTTATAACAAAAAAGAACTCAATAGTTGTTAAACAAAAACATTAGTTATTACAATGAGTAGTTTTAGCATATATTTAACTAATTGATTGCTTATACGTCATTTGGTTCTACTTCTATTTTTCTGTTGTTATTTTTAATTTTAATTTTCTATTTTTAATTTCAGTCTTTCTTTCAAATAAAAACAAATACATATTTGGATGTTAATGTCAATATAGTTATTTTTTTGTTACTAATGATAATTACATATTAGATAAAACTTAAATTTTTTTTTAATTAGTTAAAATTTTTAATCTCTTATATAATATTTGTTAAATTATCAATAAAAATTATTTTATTTTATTAAAATAAATATTTTAAAAATTAATTTAATTTATAAATTAATATTTATTTTCAATATATTTTAATTACTAAATCAAATTTTATCTAAAATTTATATATTTTGAAGATGTTTTAAATTTAATCATATTTATTACAAATTATTAAATTAAATCTATTAATTTAATTAAAAAATTAAATAAAATTATTAAATAAAATTAAATTATTTATAATAATTTTAATTAATTCAATATATAATATTAACTTATATTATTCATAATTCTTGTTAATAATTAATATATTAAATAATATATATTCAGTTGATAGTAAATCAGAATATAAAAAATAAAAAACAAAAATCATTTTTTAGTTTAAAAACAAAAATAAAAAACCAATAATATATATAGAAACAAACGGGTCGTTCACTTTCACTAGCCTGATATATACTAATTAGATCATCAACTAGCTAAACATAAAGTATGTAAATTTTGAAATAGTCTATCGACTAGCCAAAACCCTTCGATTAATTGGTTGAAACCACCAATTCTATAATTTTTAACAATTTTTCTTTGTTAAATGCTTCAAGTGTTCTCAGTACACCTTATTGACAAAAACATGAATCACACCATCATATAAGTTTTTTAAAGTTTGTTTATATAATAAGAGGTTACCTTCAAATATTAAAATAAATTTTCTCTTACTTATGAAAGGATTTGTGCATCATATCGTATAAGCAAATGATTATGTAATGATTAAATTCTTAATTCATTGAAATGACTAAGATAAGGTTCCAAATAATACCAATAATTTATCAAGTCTTGACCCTTTTTATTCTTCTTATTCTTAGTTTTTCACTTGAATTTCTTTAGAACTCTTTCAAGATGGATATGTGCTTTATTTCGTTTATTTTATCCATTTTGATTAATCAATTTGTTAAATTGACTCTTTTGTTCAATTTATCCTTCTTTTAAACTTCATCTTTCATATATTATTTAATTTGATCATAATAGAATTACTAATATTTTCAAAAGTAAAATTATTAATAACAATATATTTTGTTATCTTTAAGACTAAGATTAAGGACCTTACTTGGTCCAATATGTAATTTTATCATTTGATTGTTATATATTGCCAAAAATTACTTAGTGTTAATTAAATTTTAGGTTAATTACTAAAAAATCTAAACTTTTGTTAAATTTTCAATTATAGGCCAAACTTTAAAAAGTAGTAATAAAATGTCCAAACTTTTAAATTTTTTTCAATTATAGCATGAACTTCAAAACATAGCAATAAAATGCTTAAATTTTCAATTTTTTTCAATTCTAGCCCGACGTTAGTGTTTTCGTTAAGTTTATTGATGTAATTTGTCACGTGTTTCAGAAACCTCAACTATTAATACACGTCAGCCAAAATTAACACAACAAATGAAGATTAATGAAACGATGTTATTTAATCACATAATTAAAACAACGTCATTGTTTAAAAATGACCTAAATCAGATTACATAACCCTGACGCCTTATGCTTTGATTTCTGTTTTTTCTTTCTTTTTCAGTTTGTTCTCTTAACAATGATAAAGCAAACATACGCAAGAGGGTGGTGAATTGCGTGTAAAAAAATTTCGCAAGTTAATTCAATTTGTATAATAAACAAATCCTAGTTAATGAATAAAAATAGTAGGAGCCTGTTTGAGGATAAAGCCTTTTAAATGACATGAGCCTGTTAGGCGATAGGAGCCTTTTGTGAGATAGGAGCTTGCTTAAACAAAAGGAGCTTACTGAATGATAAATCATGTTAAAACAATTTAAAACTAAAAGGTGTCTGTTAAAACTGAAAGGAATCTCTTGCAATTTGAAAGCAGGAAGAGCCTCTTATAAAAGTGAAGGAGCCTCTTGCTAAAAAGAATAGACACATACAATATAATACGAAAATTTGAAAGTTAAAGAGAGAGAGAAGAAGGACGCAGTTGATTTATACTTCGACTTACAACTCAAGCTTACGTCTAGTTCCCAAGTATCCAACTTGAGAATTTCACTATAAGAATCTGAATATTAAATTTGACAAGTCTCTCCAAGCTCACAAGTACATATTTTTCAAAGTTCTCAAACCTTCCACACTCGAAGTGTATAACAAGCTTTTAAAAGCTCACATAAAAACAAAATGTAAAAACTAAAGTATGTTCTCAAATAACAATTTCTCTCTTGATAGAGTGATTTCATTTCCTAAGTCACAATAAGAATGATATGACTCTTAAGAAGATAGATGCTGCTCAAATGTTTCGAAAGTCTGTGTATGCTTGTTACTTCACAAGTGTTGTTGCTCTTCTTTAAATAGTCAATTTCTTTAACTAGTCGTTGCTTCATCTTAATTCTAAGTTGACTTTGGATTTTCAATATCATCTCTGCTGGAACAAAAATTTCTGGAGCTAATTGTTCGAAAAGGTAAGATCCTCCTGAATATTAATGAGGAAAGTTTACTAATAAGGTTCCTGCAAGAAAGAAGTAATTTTCCTATGATTTTATTTCCTTTAAAAAAATCACCGATATTTATACAAGGAAATAAATCCAGTTTGAATTTTGAAATATTATGTAGTTATCATCAAAATCATTAAATATAAGCCTTGAGCTAACAATCTCCTCCTTTTTAATGATGACAAGCAATAATAGATATATTTTTCAAAATTCAAAGAGATAATGATGATTTCGAAAGATAACTATGACTTTTATATGTTCAGACATAATTAGAAGTAGCTTGTCTCTTAAGAAAGGAACATATCATCTATATATCACAAATTTTCATAAGTTCGACATCATAATCAATCACATATATAATCGAGGCAGCATTAAGAAATATGCATTGATCAGCATTGAGAAATATATCATCATATATGCAAAAATATATCAACATAAACTCTCCCCCTTTGTCATTATCAAAAATAATAAAAAGTATAGGAAGGAAGTGAAAATAAAATATAATGAAATATGATAAAAAATCAATTGATACAGTCAATGAAGAGTTTTCCTAAGGAAAATTTGCAAATCCAGGGCTTGGTTGTGGAGACTGTCAAATTGTTTGCGCATTTGATCCTGATTAGAGCAAATGTCCCTCATTTGTTGCAAGATTAGGTCATTAGTGCTTTAGAGTGGAACAAAGGTTGACTTTTGTGGGGTTGGAGTCAAGATAACTGTAGCTCTTTCTGACTTCTTTTTAACTTATATGTTGTCCTTCATCTTGTAACCAAGTTGGTAAGGAATGGAAGAATGAAACTTTGTTGGCTCATACCAATTCAGGTTATCAAACGACACTCCAAAATATATAAAAATCTAAGTCAACAATATTCCATAAGGTAGACCACCAATTGTGTTCTTTTGACTTCCCTTGTCTACCATAAACTTCAAGATCATTGCTGGAAGATTCATTTTATTACCCTTTAATACGTGTCTAGGAGACTACACCTCTCTACTGGACTACTGCTTGGAAAAATGGAGGTAGCTGAAATGGATGCAAGGCTTTTTGGTAGAAGGTTTAAGTGTCTAAACCTCCCTTCATTAACATTTTCAATATTTTGACAAATGAAGTTCACTACTTCTCCCAGATCAATGTCAGCAATGTCCTACTTATGACGAGGAAGGTTTGTCTTACCTTCAGAAATTACACTCAGAATGTTTCCTAAGATTTCCTCTGTAACCAAAATCAAGCAATCGCATACCCTAAAGATGACTGCCATCTTCCTATCAATTTCTTCCTTTCTCATATGTGTGTAAAAACATTTGACTAGTTCTGTAACATCCCACTACCATAGGGTACGTACCTAAGCTTTTAGGCACATAACCTACGATGATGGTATGTTGGAACAATAACAAATCTAACTCACTCATGGCATCATTTAACATACACAATATCGTTATCATTCCTCTTAAAACATTCACTTCATTCATTAATAAAATATACATCGTTGAGTATACAAGAGGTTCCGAATTAAATAATTCAATACAAATTCAGAAAAATGCAATGCAGACGCAAACTGATCTTGACCTCTATCCTCCACTTGTATGCTGTAGGTATACATCAAATCCTAAACAGATCACACACAAAATCTCATACAATGTTCAGATGATAGTTTCATACTCATCGGACCTCAGTCCGACATTCAGCTATCGCTGAGAATCAAATATCATTCAGAAATTCATATCAGAATATCAAATCAAACACTTCCAATAC
>JAOQMS010000179.1:38495152-38506863 GCA_027563885.1 Erythroxylum longipes | reverse complement strand
CTATTTTGCAAATTTTTAAAATTTCAGGGACTATTTCATAAATATAAAAAATTGCCCAAAACGGTACCCGGTATTGACCGGTACCGGTACAGTACCGTTTCAGACCTCATTCCGGTACCAAGTCCGGTACGGTATTCGCAACATTGCTTGAAACATACAGCTTCAGGGCCACAGTTGGAGCCAAATTTGTCGAAGGCTTCAGGAATGACGAAGCCAGCTGCTCCAAGCATAGCCCATCTAGCGTGGATCAACTCGTACGCTTGATATTTGCTGGAAATGGCTCAAAGGTCTCAAATTTCCTACGTACACATAAAGAAAACAACAGAGATTTGGAGTACTGGACCTACTTAGCAAAGTTTTCTGGTTTCTTGCTGAGCCTAAAAGGATTGTAACCATAACTGCATGTCACGTATAAGCAAACAACCAATACTCAGCAATGACAATCTGATGCAAAAGAACTTAAGTTTACAAGGAAAATAAACGACAAAAGATTAATCAATCACAAATTTTAATTTGGTAGGATGAGAATTAGAATTGAATTGAAATGAAAGACAAAGGCTAAAATTCAAATTGTATTAGGATTTCTTATTAGATAGGAAGTAATAATATTATGCTATTCTTATTTAAATATGTTATCATAGTTGTATATGATTTATAATATTTCCATTATAATAGGATTTAAATTAGAAATCATTTTCCTACTAAAATAAAGATTCTAAAAACTCTCTATATATGTACTTAGCCTTTCATTAATAAGAGGCAATCAGAAATTTTTCTACAATTTTGAGTGTTCAACTAGAAAGTGTGATGCTTTCTCCTAAAAGCGATTCTTAGACCCTAGGTGTAATTCCTAGTCTCTTACTATCTATTCTTTATATTCTTCATGAAATTCCAACAACCTTAACTCAAATTTCAGCCCTGTTAAACCTATATTCTAGCCATCTCAAACCTATATTCTAGCCATATTAAACCTGAAACCCTAAACCTAAAGTTCTAGTAATCAAACCTTAAAGTCTAGCCATACAAAATCTGATAATTATGCATTCCTAGCCAAAATTCAACCTTTAAACCTAATATTCCAACGACCAAATATCTACCATACTTCCTAATTTTGTGCTTTTAAGTTACTAGTTAATAATTCTTCTATTTGTCTTACATCAATTTAGTATTAGAGCTTTGGTTCAGGATGGCAACACGTAGTGTAAGGGCATATAGAGGAAAATTTAGTGACCAGAAGCGAGATGAGATACTTCTACGAGTTATAGAAAGATTGGACCTTACTGATCATCGATCATAAGGTGCTTCAAGACTAGTCCAAAAAATAATATTAAGCAACAAACTACACTATTGATGGTGAGGGGAGTGGAAGTGAAATCTAAGACAGAGAGGCTGCCACTAATTAACAACGAATTGAGTTAGGAAATCAATGCCTATCGGGAGATCTAAGATAAAGAAATCAACCAGTAGCACATGGAGAGCGCGTGCAAGCCTTTAAAATCCACAATATAGTTGAAATACATAACAAACACAATGATATTACTAAGAAAGTTCGTGGTGAAGACCCTGATTTTGCAGGAAAGATGGATTCACACCTATTCCTAGACTGGATAGCAGCAATGGAAGATTTCTTTGACTGGTACCGCGTGTTAGAAAATCAAAAAGTTTGATTATCAAAGATAAAACTAGTTGGACAAGCTAAAATCTGATGGAGATCGATAGAGGATAGACTTCAAAAAAATAGGCTAGCCACCAATTGTTGATTGGGAAGAGAGGAGAATGAAGTTGTTGGAAAAATACTAACCATTTCATTATTAGGAAGAGTTCTAAGATCAACTTTCAACCCTTAGACAAGGGATTATGTCCGTAACTGAATACACGAAAAATTTTGATGAACTTTCTATTCGATGTGAAGGAATGGAGTCAGAACGACAACTTATATCTCACTAAAGAATTGTTTTAAGGGGAGAAATTCACATGGAGCTGATAATGCAAAGAATTCATAGCCTTCAAGATGCATATTACTTAGCTTTCAGAGCGGAATAATATTTAAGACAATAAGTAACTAAAAAGTTTCAAAGTCAAACAGGGGAGTTCGACATAAAGAGAACTACGACGGCATAAAACTTTAGGCCAACACCTAAAACATCAAAATATACACCGCAAAAAAACTACAAAACTTCTCAAGGAGTTGAATTTAAAGGCAAAGCCATAGTGGAGGCTAGGATGAAAGGAGGCAGCAATGACAACAAGTGTTTTCGATGCAATGGGTAAGGCTACTTTACTTATGAATGTCCTACTAATGCTTTGCATATGATGAGAGAAGAAGAAGAGGAAGAATATGATGAGTACGTATGTGAGATTGAAGCTAGAGAGGAGTTAGAAGGAGACTCTAGTGATGAACTAGCTAGTCCTACAAATCTTAATGTAGTGAGACATATACTTACAACCCCTAAAGTGGAAGAACAAGAAGAATGGCTTCGTACTGCTATTTTCTTTACTCAAGTTAGATGTGGAGATAAAGTATACAAGCTTATCATTGATGGAGGGAGCAGTATGAACGTGATATCAGAGAACATGATGAAGTAATTAAATTTACTCACGGAGAAACATCCAAATCCTTACAAAGTTGTTTGGGTAGATAATAGTACTATACTGGTTGCTCGAAGATGCTTGGTGTCTTTTAACTTAGAAATATATGAGGACTATATTTGGTGTGATGTCATTTATATGAAAGTATCTCACATTTTACTTAGGCGACTATGAATTTATGATCGAGATGTTCAACACTTTAGAAAAGCTAACATCTATCATTTTATATTTAACGAAAAGAAGATAATTTTGAAGCCTATGAAGATAGACAAGGTAGAAAAGCAAATAGGAAGTAGCAAGACAACCATAAATGCCAAAAAAAAGCCTCTTAATATCCTTAAGAAGAGAGAATTTGAAGTTGTTAGTAAGAAAAAAGGGATTGTGTTTGTAATGGTAGCACGGGAATTAACAGAAACAACACCTGAAACACCCTTAACTTTATCAAAAGAAGTGAAAGAATTGTTGGATGATGTTTCAGACCTTTCACTGGATGATTTAACAGGTGAATTACCTTCTTTACGAGATATTCAACATGCTATTAACTTGGTACCTAGGTCTACTCTACCAAATCTTCTAGCCTATTGCCTAAATCCTATTGAGAATGAAGAGTTGAAGAGATAAGTTGAGGAATTACTAAGAAAAGGATTCATTCAAAAAAGTCTTAGTGCCTATTTGGTTGAGCTTTTGGAGGGTGAATAAGCAATTTTTTTCACTGCAAAAGCTTTTTTTAAGAAAAATGAGTGTTTGGCTCTAAAATGAAAAAACACTTTTTTAGTAGACATAGCTTTTTTGGTAGCTAAAATGCAACTTTTTAAGAAGCTTAAATTTGAAGCTTCTAAAAAATGCACTTATTTAGGTAAATTTTTCAGATCAATTAATGAGCCTATTTTTAGTCCCTTTTAGCCTTATGTTTTACACATAATTCCCACAATACCCATAAACACATCTTCACGTTTATTTTGAGATTTATATAATATTATTTGACTTTTTATATTTTTTAATATTTATTTTTGATATTAATTTTACTTATGTTATAGTCCATACAAAAGATTTGGTTAAATATATTTTCATTTATCTTTCATATGGTTTAAAATTATATAATAATTAATATATTGTGCATTGCATATTGTTTAATATATTTTAAATAATATTTATATGCATAAATAATTTTTATTACAAAATAAAAATAGTTAAAATTAAAAGTGTTTTTTATTTTTTATGTTGCCAAATAGTCTATAGTATGAAGCTATTTCAAAAAATTTCTTTTTTAAATAATAGCCAAACAATCAACTAACTTCTTAGAAAAGTTTTTCTCAGAAAGCTCTACTGACAAAAGCTCTACTGATATAAGCTCATTCAAACAGACACTTAGTCCGTGTGCAATTCCGACACTTTTGACTCCTAAAAAGAATAGATGTTGGAGAATGTATATTGATTATAGGGTGATAAATAAGATCAAAATAAGAATCAGACCTAGAGATGAATGAAAAACAACTTTCAAGATTAAAGAGGGACTTTATGAATGGTCGGTATGCCATTTACACATAACACTTTTATAAGAGTGATGAATCAAGTATTTTGACCATTTATAGGCAGATTTTTTGCGGTATATTTTGATGATATATTAATATATAGCAAGATTAAAGAAGATCATCTGTTACATCTACAACAAGTCTTGATAGTTTTAAGGTAAGAGAAGCTTTATATCAACTTAAAGAAGTGTTCTTTCATGCAACCAAGTTTTGTATGTTTTGGTTTTATCATATCCTACTGTGGATTGGAGATGGATCTCAAGAAGATTAGGGCCATTCTTGATTGGCCTATTCCAAAGAATATGCATGAGACAAAAAGTTTTCATGGCCTAGAAACATTCTATAGGCTATTTATTCATAATTTCAACACCATAATGGAACCCATTACTGATTTTATAAAGAAGGGACAGTTTACTTGGTCGAGGGCAGCAATTAAAACATTTAAAGAAATCAAGAAAATGATGATTGAATCTCTTGTTTTACAACTTCCATATTTTTCTAAGGTATTTGAAGTTGCTTGTGACACAGCCCACGTAGAAATTAGAGACATGCTCAGCTAAGAGGGACATCCAATTTTTTACTTCAGTAAGAAGTTCAGTGAAAAGAAGCAATAATATTCGACCTATGACAAGGGATTTTATGTAGTAGTACATCTCTTTACAATTGGTGACGTTATCTCTCATACAAGGAGTTTATTCTATATTCATATCATGAATCTCTTAAACAATTCAAGTCCCAGAAGAACTTGAGCAAAAGGCATGTCTTATGGAGTGAATTTATGGAGCAATTTAACTTTGTTATCAAACATCGAACGGGAGTTGAGAATAAGGCAGCATATGCATTGAGTATGAATAGTCATTTGCTTAACACTTTAATGGTAAAAGTCGTGGGGTTTGATAAAATAAAAAGATAATATGCTTCAGATCGAGATTTTGGAATAATCTATTTAGAAATTGCAGTTGGACAAACAGACCAACACTTTCCTTTTATGATCCACGATAACTATCTTTTCAAAGGAAATTGACTTTGCCTACTTAATACTTCTATAAGGGAGTATGTGGTTTAGGAATTATAAGGAGGGGGAGGAGCATGACACTTACTTTTATTGGCCCTCTTAAAAGTGGGACATGACTAAGGTCACATGACAATGTTGAACATGTCAATTAGCTAAAGGAAAGAAGCAAAATTCTAGATTATACATACCACTGGCTGTGCTTTATGAACCATGGCAAGACATAAGTGTAGATTTTGTATTGGTAATTACTACAACTATAAGAGGTTATGATTCTATTTTCATTGTGGTGGATAGGTTTTCCAAAATGAGTCATTTTATTCTCTATTCCACGACTTATGATGCTGTCCATATAACCAAACTTTTCTTCAAAGAGGTGGTACGTCTCCATGGATTGCCTTTAACCATCATCTCTGATCATGAAGTAAGGTTTATGAGTTATTTTTGGAGAACGTTATGGAAAACATTGAACACTAAGCTTCAACTTTCAAGTTCTTTCCATCCCTAAACCGATGGAAAATTTGATGTGGTGAATAGAAGCTTGGGAGAATCGTTAAGGTGTTTGGTTGGAGACAATGTGAAAAATTAGGACCTAATTCTTCCTATGGAAAAATTTACATACAACAGTTTTATAAATAGGTTTACTGGTAAGAGCCCTTTTGAGACAATTTCAGGAGTTCAACTAAGGAAGCCTATTGATTTGGTTCCTTTACCACAAACAACACTAATTAATGTTAAAGCTAAAGGTTTTCCTTCTTCGCTTTTCATATGGAGTTCGTAAACTCCTAATTTCTTTCAATTGACTCCTTTTTGTATTGCTTGGATTCAAAAGAACTAAGAGAAAGGTACAGCATCTATAAGACAGAACATAAGCGAGAGGATATGAATATGTTAACAACCATTATAACTATTGGTACTCTGAGGGTGCTAGCTAAATTCTTATTCTTTTGTTGTCTTCCCAATGGAATTTTAACATGACCGATTACTACGGTGTCATTTGAACCGTGCAATAGTAGCAGCGGAAAGCGGTCATGTAATAGTTCAGGATGATCTCTAAGCATTCTTAAAAGTACATTTATGCTCTCAATTGGTTCCTTTGAAATGAGTTTTTGCTTGTTTTTTAGTTTCTCTCCTATAATTGCTTATAGTTATGTTTTATCTTTGTACAAGTATTGATATTTCTCCATCTTTAGTTTTACTTTTTTTCTTTATTGGTTTGACTTAAGTTTAGTTGTTGTCAGGAGAATGGAAGTGTTTTGTCTTATGTTGGCATCGTTAAATATATGTTATAAATCAATATACTAGTTCTAGTTGTGCTTCCTTTTCATTTGTTTAATTAAGAGGGGCTTTTGTTGTTTGAACTTTCAATGATTTGCCCCAATAAACTAATCTAATTGAAAATTTGGTTCTTTTGCAGATTCTTCTGTATAATTTAAGTGACACTCTTTTAAATGATTCTAAGAGAGCTAAGTTCTTGGAGGTGATTATTCTTATCGACTCTCTTTTGTCTTATGTTTTTCCTTTGTTTGTTCTTTTTCTCCTATTCCTTTCAATGGAATCACCAAGTTTAGGATGGATTGTAAAGTTCCTTACTTATAAGTGATTACTCTAAGATTCAGCTATAAATTATATTTGGTTCGTTCTCCCTTACATACTTTTGTATTTCTTTAACTTTTGGGAAGGATGGTATGGTGTTCCTACATTTTATTACATTTGAGTATATGGTTATGCATTACATTTGAGTTATGGAAGTTAAAATACAGTCTAATATGAAAGACTTGAGAAATAATTGTTTGCCTGTTCTATAATGCTAAGCAAGATTAGTTAATTTCTTTGACTGTCTTTTGTACTATCATTGGTGAAAATAGATGTTTTGAAAGGAATTTTTCCTTCACAATATCCATTTCATTCTTTTTGGCCTTAAATAGCTTATTGCTTTTCGTATACTTAAATAAGTTTTTCATATATAGTGGTTCCAATTAGGATGAAATAATTTAGCTATTCGACAAGTTATATTGGACTTGGGTCGTCTGCAAAAGGCATGCTATCAAGGTGAATTGAGTGGTCAATATCTGAGGAACAACAAGGTATTTGCTTTCTTTGGAATCTTATTTCATGAGATATGCATTATGCCATTATGTATTTTAACTGTCAATTTACTTAGGAATCATTAGAGGTCATCATAAATTATTTTCTTAGCCCGTTATATTTAGGATAAGAACTTCAAGCAAAAATTATGACATTAAAACTAACAAAATCTTAATATTTCTTTACGTTAAAGAAAATTTGTCTGTCAGGAGAGATGATCAAAATTTGAACACACCAATTAACATAGCATACTTCATCTGATATATCCCATGAACAAGAACACAGTAGCATGCAAACTGATAGAATAATCCATTTAACAATTGGAGTTTCTTAGTTGTAAGGTATCAATATGAGAGTTGGAGTATGCTCAAAACATTATTGGAGAATTTGGAGCAGCTGGGATTGAGGGGAATTTGCATAAAATATCTACAATCAGGAGTAGTAATGGGACGATAGTTAGTTTGACTTATCAAATTGGTAGGGCTGTCAGTGGTCACATTGACTTGGTTAATGATTTGATTCAATATTCAAAGAGCATCTTGTTTGTGGGAATGTACTGGTGTTGATCATTTTAGAATGTAGGAGTAGAAATTCTCCATAATTGATTTGTTTGATAGGCTAAAGTCAAGACTAGTTTAATTTCATAACTCTTTGACTCTGCAACTATTTTATTGGTGATTCTCATCTTTAAAATTTGTCTTTGTATCACTAATTTTTGCTTAGTTAAACTCCTTAATGATTTTTTTATAAAAATATTTGCATCATGTTTAACTACTTCTAATCTTTGAATGCCTAGAGTGGGTAAGACTACTATTATGCAAGAGACTACAGGTGTCTTGTCAGATGAATTTCACATAAGAGTAGTGAGTTTACCCCCTTGTTTCTCTCTTAGAACATGTTAAAGTTGTGCTTTAACTGCTGCAACATTGTCCAAGCTGAATTTTCATACTTTTTCATTATTTTCAAGTTCTTGGTTGTTTGATTGGTTCAATTGACTTGGTCAGCAGTAGTAGTAGTTGTTTTATAGGTAGTTGTTGATTCTGTAAATGTGTTCCATGAAGTGCCTAGTCTTTTGTCTCCTCTGTTACTATCTTTTGCTGTATTTAAACTCATTACCTCACTAATAAAAGAACAGACTATACAAAACAAATTTTCGTCGTTCTTTCCTCTTATTGTTGATCATCCTTTTGATCTCAATCTCTCTCATTCTCATTAAAAACTCCAACAAATTGGTATCAGAGCTCTCTTCTTGAGAGACCTGTGAATGAGAGGAACTTTTTTTCTGTATCTCTGTTTTCTTCTTCTATGGATACAAAAGCTCCTTTCACTACACTAGCACCCCCAATCTTCAATGGTGAAGGTTTTCATGTCTGGGCAGTAAGGATGGAGGCTCATCTGGAGGCAAATGATCTATGGGAAGTTGTGGAGTAGAACTACAAAGTTCCTTCATTACTAACAACTCCAGCTATGGCATAAATAAAAAATCACATAGAGAAGAAATCAAGAAAGTCAAAGGCAAGAGCTACATTATTTGTTGCATTCTCTCCTGAAATCTTTGTCAAAATCATGATAATGAAATCCGCTTTTGAATTTTGGAATTTCCTGAAGGAGGAGTATGAAGGAGATGAGAGGATTAAGGGAATGCAAATTCTGGACCTGATCAGAGAATTTGAGCTTCAAAAGATGAAGGATTTGGAGACAGTGAAGGAGTACCCTGATAGATTGCTTGGAATTGCAAACAAAGTAAGGTTAATTGGTTCTAAATTTCCTGATTCCAGATTAGTTCAAAAAATTCTTGTAACTATTCCTGAAATGTTTGAAGCAACCATTTCCTCGCTTGAAAACACTAAATATTTGTCTAAGGTTAACTTGGTAGAATTGATGTATGCTTTGAAGGCATAAGAACAAAGAAGGCTCATAAGGTCCGAAGGGTTTGTTGAAGGTGCATTAGCTATAAGATATCAATACAATCAAGGAGGAAAAGGGAAGAAGAATGAGAAGAACAAGAAGGGAAACTTAGGTGTTGATTCTCCTAATACTAGTAAGGGAACAAAATCTGATTTCCCTCTTTATAAACATTGTGGAAGGAAAGGTCATCCACCTTTCAAATGTTAGATAAAGCTAGACCAACAATGTGAGAAGTGCTAAAAGATGGGACATCATCAGAGAATTTGCAAGAGCAACACTCAACAAAAGATTGTGACATAAGTGAATTTGCAGCAGAAGAATGTTGCTCAGGTTGTTGATCAGGAAGAGGAGGAGCTTCTCTTTGTATTTTCTTGCTCTATAACCTGTCATTTAAGTGAGAAGCGGCTCATCAATAGTGGTTGTACTAACCATATGACCTTTAATCGTGATCTCTTCAAAAAGTTGGACATTTCAGTAGCTTCCAAAGTGAATATTGCAATGGAGATTCCATTGAGGTCAATGGGAAAGGCACAATAGCAATTGAAAACACTTCAGGTACAAAGCTTATCAAAGATGTGTGTTATTTGTACCTAGTATCAGTCAAAATCTGTTGAGTACTGGCCAGCTTATTCAAAAAGGTTTCAAAGTTACCTTTGAAACAAATTAGTGTTTAATTAAGGATACAGAAGACAAAGATGTGATCAAAGTAAAAATAAAAGGACCCATTAAAGGAGCAGTAAGTACCGTTTTTTACAACAAAAACCTATACAGAAGTTTGGCACAAAAGGCTTGGACATTTCAATCATACAATTGTGGTGAATTTGCAGAGAAAAGAATTGACTCAAGGTCTCATTTACCTTGAATATGAAATTTCAGATTGTAAAACCTATCAACAAGGAAAGCAAACAAGACTTCCCTTCAAGCAAGCGACTTGGAGAGCTACTTAAAAACTACAATTGATGCAAACCGGTTTGGCTGAGCTCACAAAAGTCCATCTCTCAATAGGTACAGCTATTTCTTAATCTTCATTGATGACTATTCTAGAAGGTGTTGGATCTAATTTCTCAGATTCAAGTCAGAAGTTGTTGGTGTGTTTTGGAAATTCAAGCAATGGATTGAAACACAAAGTGGGAACAAAATCCAAGCTTTAAGATCTGATAATGGTAAGGAGTACACCTCCAATCAGTTTAATCTTTTTTGTGAAGAGAATGGGATTGAACATCAACTCACTACTCCATACACTCCACAAGAAAGTGGAGTCAGTGATAGAAAGAATCGTACCGTAATGGAGATGGCTAGATGTTTGATGTTTGAGAAGAATTTGCTAAGGGAATATTGGGTAGAAGTAGCGCACATTGCAATCTTCCTTCTCAATAGGCTTCCTACAAAAGCTATAGCAGGAAAGACTACATATGAAGCCAGGTATGATTTTAAACCTTCTTTAAAAAATCTCAGAGTGTTTAGATGCTTGTGCTTTGTTTATGTTCCTCATATCAAAAAGGATAAGCTGGATAAAAAGGCAGAAGCAGGCATCTTTGTTGGTTACAACACAATCTCTAAGGCTTAAAGAATTTTCCAACCAAACACTAGGAAAAATTTGATAAGCAAAGGTGTGCATTTCATGGAGAATGATGAGTGGGATTGGGAAGGAAATCAATCAAGTTTGATTCCTAACCAAGTTGCAAAATTGCAGTTCAAAGAAGATGAAATGTTTGATGAAAATCCTGTTAGAGGTATGAGATTATTTTCTGATATCTATCAGAGATGCAATGTGGCTATACTTAAACTTGTATATTTTTAGGAAGCTGAGAAAGATCCAAAATGGGTTACTGCAATGAAGGAAGAGCTCAAAATGATTGAAAAAAATTAGACCTGGAAGTCAGAAAAAAGATCCATAGATAGAAAGGTAACTGGCGTAAAGTAGGTATTTGAAACCAAGTTGAATCTCAATTGTTCAATCAATAAGCACAAAGACAGCCTTGTTGTGAAAGGGTATGCTTAGATTTTTGGTGTTGATTTTTCTGACACTGTTGCTGCCAGACTAGATACAATCAAGTTGTTGCTTGCAATTGCTGCACAAAAGAGTTGGAAAGTCTATCAACTTGATGTTAAATCAACCTTTCTAAATGGCTTTCTTGAGGAGGAGATATATGTTGAGCAGTCTGATGTATTTGTAGTCAAAGGGCATGAAGATGATGTGTATTTGCTCAAGAAAACCTTGTATGGCTTGAAATAGGCACCTAGAGCCTGGTATAATATAATTGATGAGCATTTGAAGCAGTTGGGTTTTAGAAAATGTCTCAGTGAAGCTACCCTCCACATTAAAGGTGATGAGATCAATTTTGTAGTTGTTTCATTATATGTGGATGATTTGCCGGTTACAGGAAGCAATGAAGAAATTGTGAGAAAGTTCAAAGAGGATATGAAGCAAACCTTTGAGATGACAGATTTGGGAGAGATGTCTTACTTTCTTAGAATAGAAATCACGCAGAAAATGGAGAAGTGTTGTTAAGTCATTTAAATTACATTTATTTTAGACTTAACTTTGGTTGATGTGTTGAAATTGGTATCCAAAATTGATG
>JAOQMS010000179.1:38455578-38470006 GCA_027563885.1 Erythroxylum longipes | reverse complement strand
TGAAATCCTCTTTCAAACTATCTAAAGAAACCCTGAATTGGATGTCTATAGCAAAAGTTATGCTGACAATCCTGAAGGACGTATATATGTAAAGTGTGGACTCACCAACGCTGTTCCTTGAGGTATTTAGGTTGAAATTGATAAATGGATAGTTGAAGAACGGAGCTGAACTAAAGGGAGAGTTGTTGATGGCAAGTATGGGTGATGAATATGTGTTATAAGTATGCGTCGATTGTGGTATCGGAAAAGAGAAGATAAATCGATAATGGTCAAGGTGATGGAAATAAGTTCACACATTAAGATATTCTACATGCGAGTTGGACTCCGAAAACAGGGTCTAACATGTTTGGTATCCGAGAAAGCACGAGTTAGACTCCGAAAACGGGGTCTAACATTTATACCTCAATTATTCACCTAAACATATCAAACATTTAATCACTTATTCAACCTTAAACTAGGTTCATTTCAAGCCTCATTCAAGCTTAAATGCATCTTAGGAAAGTACCTTATCACTAGTTGTTTCAAACATTACTTAAAAGACAACATTTCATTGTTTATACTATCCCACGATCGTGGTGGACCTTCCCATAATCGTGACAGAATCTATTGCAACTGGCCAAGGACATGGGATGAGTGCCACGATCGTGGCAGAACCTAATTAACTAGGCCACGATCATGGGGACTATGCCATGATCATGATCTGCCTTTCATCCTTCATTTTTCCACGAATCCACATATATAGAAACATCATTAACACTCCAAAATTTTCAAAATTCATGTTCTTTTATGCAACCTTATTTCATGCTAATCTAACTACTGTACTTGTTACATTAAACATCACAAAAAACTACTCAATTGATTCATTATCATTCACTTTATACCATTTCATCCTATATCCAACACGTTATATACATAGTTTATCATTTTTTACTTCATTTCCTCTTCATTCTTACCTCAATTCCATATCCAAATCGTCCATAAAAAACTCATAAACTTTTGTTTATCATCTATATAAAAACAGAGCATAACATCATCATTCTTTATCATTCAAAAATCCTAGTTCTTCTCATTTTAAGAACATTACACAGACACCTTTCTTAAGCATAAATTTCAACTTCATTATACCTTAAATCCCCATCTATTTCATCTACATAACAACTTATAATCTCACGTTTTATACACCTAAAAGCAGAACATATTTATCCATTCATTCATCAAAATTTCTGCACTCATCATATTTCATTTTCATGATCACTCATCCTCAACTATCATCCTAAAAGCGTCAATTTAACGAACCATAAAGAACAATATACTACTTACTTGTTTAACTCAAAGCTTCTTCAAATCACCATGAAACCCTAACTTTCCATGCATACACGATCATCATCTTTTAAGAAGGAAAGATTAGGTTTTCTAGTGACAAGATAAAGAGATAGTGAAGATCATAGAAGGGCAAGTGTAAGAGTTTGGAAAAAATCAACGTGGTGAGGGTGAGGATGAGAGTGTCATGAGTGAAAAAGAGATTGAAGAAGATGAAAGCTTGTAAAACAAAATGAAAGACAATAACAAGTGTTGTAACACTTGTCACTTGCCACATGTCACCTTATTATGGTCCCCAATGGATCTTTTAATAACTAATCCATTTATCTCTCAATTTCCAGTCCATTCATCACCCAACTTTCTATGACACTTGTTATTAAATCTTAAAGCCATATGTCAATTATTTCTACTACCATTTGTCACTTATTTCTATTACCATTATCAATTTGTCTTGCTACTTGGCATTTTTCCTAGTCCAAAAATACCCATAATTTCATAAATCTCTCAATTTTCACTAAAAATTTTAAGCTAATAATTATAAATCACCAAATCAAAATTCACGACATAATAATTCACAATTCACATTATGATTATTTAAAATCATTCATACCCTGAAATGTGTCAATTGAGTGCATAAGTAGTATTTGCAAAGTGTACAAAAGTCATAATTCGTGTGTATGCTTATGATATGCATGTGAATGCAATGCACCTCATAATTTCTCAATGTTATTTCTTATGTATTGTGGTCTAGGACCCTATGTCCAAATATTACTGCCTTAGTATAGAAAACGGGATATTACATGCCCAAAAATACAAAACTTCTAAAGAAGCTACTATCTAATAAGAAGAAGTTAGAGGAATTAGATACAGTACAACTAAGTGAGGAATGCTCAGTGATTTTACAAAACAAGCTACTAGAGAAGCTTAAAGATCCTGGAAGTTTTGATATACCTTGTGCTATTGGTAATTTGTCAATTAAGAAAGCATCAGCTAATTAATTTAATGTCTTATAAGTTATTAAAGAAATTGGGATTAGGATAACTAAAACCTACGAGGATGATCATTTAATTAGCTAATAGATTTGTTAAATATCCTAAGGGAATCATTAGGGATGTATTAGTAAAGGTTGACATGTTTATTTTCCCAGTTGACTTTGTTATACTTGTTATGGACGAAGACGTAGAAGTACCTTTAATTTTAGGACGTCCGTTCCTAGCTAGAGCTAGAGCCATTGTCAATGTTAGTGATGGTAAACTAGTTCTTAGGGTGAGCAGAGAAAAAGCAAATTTTAATCTACTCGATGCTATGAGAAGTGCTATTGACTCTTACATTATTGATGCTAATGAATCTATAAATTCAGACATTATGCAAGAATATTATGTTTAATAAGATGAAGGAATTATCTATGACTCAAGACGAGGATGAACATGAAGATAATAAACTCTTCATGAGGATGAAAGAAATTAAGGAACTATATAGAAACCCAGAGATAAGGTTAAAACCCCCCATTGAAGAACTACCAAAGTTAGAGTTGAAGACACTCCCTAATCATCTAGAATACATATTTCTTGAAAAGAACTTAAAATTACTAGTAATTATCACAGCAACTTTAGAGGTGTCATAAAAGGAAAAGCTATTTAATGTGCTTTAAGGAATGTAAAATTGCCATTGCATGGAAGATCTCTGACATTAGAGGGATGAACCCTTATTCTTGCACACAAAAAATTTTAATGGAGGATGAGTTTAAACCCATGGTACAACTTGAAAGTAGGTTAAATCTAATAATAAAGGATGTGGTAAAAGCTGATTTAATTAAACTCTTAGATGCTAGAGTGGTTTACCCCATTTCTAATAGTCCTTAGATGAGTCCTATGTAGGTTGTGCCAAAGAAAGGAGGAAGGATGTCATCTCCAATGAAAAGAATGAGCTAATCCTAACAAGAACGGTCACTGGATGGAAAGTGTGCATCAACTACAGGAAGGTGAATGATACAACTAGAAAGAATCAGTTACCTTTTCTTTTTATAAAGAAAATGGCAAAATGACTGGCAGGAAATATGTACTACTATTTCTTTCAAAACAGTAGTACTTTTGAGCTATCTTCAAATCCCAATTGCTCAAATTTATATATCCCTAAGGCATGTTTGCCTACAAAAGAATGTCATTTAGGTTCTATAATGCACTTGTTACATTTCAAAGGTGCATGATGGACATATTTGATTATCTAATCGAGGACATAATGGAGGTTTTTACAGATATTTTCTATTTTTGGTGATTCGTTTGGCTTGTGTCTCTATAATTTATAAAAAGTGTTAGAAAAATATGAGAAGACAAATCTGGTGTTAAATTGAGAAAAAAGTCACTTTGTAGTGCAAGAAGGTATTGTCTTAGGCTATAAAATTTCTTACCAGGGGATTGAGGTAGATAAGGCCAAAATTGAAGTTATAGAGAAGCTACCAACCCCCTCCTCGGTTAAGGTAATAAGAAGTTTCTTAGGTCACAGGGGCTTTTATAGAAGATTTATTAAAGAATTTTTAAAACTTGTCAAGCCTTTAACCAAGTTATTAGAAAAGGAAATACCTTTCATATTTACTAAAGAATGTTTAACTACTTTTAACATTCTAAAAGAAAAGTTGATTAAGGCCCCAGTTATTGTTGTACTAGATTGGATTTTACCCTTTGAGCTATGTGTGTCGTAAGTGACTTTACAATAGGTGTAGTACTTGGATAATAAAAGGACAAAGATTTTCAACCAATCTACTATGCTAGTAAGAAATTGATAGATGCTCAAAAGAATTATACGATGATGGTAAAAGAGTTGCTAGCTGAGGTTTTTACGTTTGATGAATTTCCATCTTATTTATTCTTTTTTAAAGTTGATATATATACTGACCACTTGACACTGAAATACTTGCTGAAAAACCAAATGCTAAACCTTGGTTAATTAGATGGATTCTACCGTTATAGGAATTTTATTTAGAGATAAAAGATAAGAAAGGGATTGAAAACCTAGCAACAAACCATCTATCTCACCTGGAAAATCCAAACTAGGAAGAAATGAATGAAGAACATATTGAAGATGCCGTTTTCTTCTATAACATGAAGGAAGTAAATGAAGCTGAGACCCTTGGTTTGCAAATATTGCAAATTATCTTGTAGCTAAGATCTTGATAGAAGGTTTGTCTTATTAGCAAAAGAAGAAAATCTTTACTCATTTTGTGAGATTATTTATGGGAAGATCGATATATGTTTCATAACTGTGTATATCAAATATCTGTGTAACGTGCCACTTCCATAGAGCATATACCTAACATGTCGAAGGATATTCGAGAACATACTCTACGAAAATGGCACGTTAAGATAGTTAAATCAAAATTTTTTAACTTTTTAATTCATCGTACATAATATAAAACATTCCAATAATCACATTGTTCCATGTTTATTCACAAACATATATAGTCTCAAAGGTCATTATATTTCTAAAATTCACATGTCCATTATACAACAGTTGAGAGATACAATCCTTGATATAACATAACTAAGACATTTGCAGGTACAACTAATCCCGACACTGACCCATATTCAAATGCGGAAGTTACTTTAACTAGACTAGCTAGATTTCTCCTGAACCTGAAAAACAATGGTGCAATTTTGGTGAGTTTACGAACTCAGTGAGTGAACCATCATCGATGTGTTCACTCAAAACAGAACACATATATATCAATGAATAACATTCAGCTCAATCAAAGTAACGCTTTATTCAGAGCTATAACTTATATTCTACAATTTGCATCATAATAAAAGAAGCATTTAAAAATACAATCACTTTTTAATTCATTCCAGAAGTACATTCTGAATGCAAGAATATCATACAATCATTTTAGAATATAACACTCATTTATCACAATTCCTCATATCACCATCAAAGTCATAAGTGTTTCTCAGTATCAACACATTATAATTCAACGTTCATTTGCAATTAATATCATGAACAAACTTAAAGATACAAATGGAAAATCAAATGAGACTCATTCCATTTTAACTTTGTTGTGACCGTGTGTCTATTTCACTGTCCCGTATCCGTTGTAGATACCGAGCTCTTTTTAGTATTGTCCCATATCCGTTGTGAATACCGGGCTCATTAATCAGTGAGCCAGAGGCTCTGATGCGTATAACTGAGCTTAAGGCTCTTTTCACGTTAGCTGCTCCGGTCACAACTCCTTTATGTGAATATGCATCATGTAATAGAGTAACATAGTTTACATAATATATCATCAATCACTTTCAGTCAATGAGAACATTCAATTTTCACAGTTCATCGGATCTATGTCCAACATTCAACAAATAGTTCAACATTTAATTTTCTTGTTCACATTCAAATCACAAACACTCCCAATACAGTCCCAAATATCGAACTCCTCGGATAATCAATTGTCTAGAATCAGTAATATCACAATTATAGTAAAATCAATTCAATATAAAGGAATTAAGTTTAATCAACAAAATTTGAACAGAACACATTACCAATTGAAAACTCACATCTAGATTACCATTATACATACAATTTCAATAGAAATATGAATATTTGAGTTTACACAACTAGTTTAACTCAAAGTACACTTCAGATAGCTATTGCCTTGATATGTCGGCAATGTCTGGATGGTGTCAGTTGAGGTGTGCCTCTAAATCAAACAATACACACATACATACATTACTAATTGATCAATCAAATGAATGCTCAAAGTTACACATGTATATGTTTCATGCTTAATGCATGCTCAATTAATTATTTCGGGTATGAAATCTTATTCACAAATGATACTTATACATTCGTTATAGTTTATGCATCATCTAGTTCGCAATTAGGTTTATGCCTTAATACACTTGATCACTCTCAATTTGTCACTCACATATTTATCACTTTTTTTCCTAAGATTATATACTCACACAATTTCCTAGTTCTCATTCAATCATTCCCAATTCATCAATTACATACTTTGAATCACATTACATTCACGAGAACATCTTTATATCATTATCAAATCAGATCTTACACTTATCCTTGAACATTTTTCATGATCAAAAAGCTCCTTATAATACACACACAATCGGTACTTTACATCTGAAATTTTAGCAAGCTAAATCTATACATTCACCATAATTCTTCTAGCAATATATACTCATACATTCACCCAGTTCACATTCATAAAAACCCTATATTTTTCAATGCTTATTTGTTCATACCTTATAAACATTTCTCATGTTCTCAAGATCATGTTTTCACTAAAAGAACTCATTTATTCCTTAAACAAATCAAAATTTCGAGATTTGAACTCAACCTCACCAAAACAGTCCATTCTTTAGGTTATGACTTCAATTAACTACATCTATTTATCAAGATATCTTCTGGCCAAATTGTTTTACAAAGTCATTAATAAGACATCAAAAATCATTTGTCAAGTTTTATACTTCGACTAATTCGAGTTATAAAGTCCCCAAAAATTAGGAAATAATATAAAGTTTTTGTACAGGGGTCTGTCACTGGTAGTATTAGGAAAAACAAGCATAACTCAAGCTCTAGTTACTATTTTATCAAGCCACTTTCACAGAGGTCAAGCTAAGACCTATATCTACAACTTTTATTCTTTTAGTTTCTTCAAATTCATGCCCTAAAGATATGTAAAATAGGTAGAAATAGGAAGATGAAATTGAAACCAAAATTTCGACCTACAGCTCTAATTTTCCAGATTTTTTCTCAAGACAAATTTTCAGGTCAGCTTTGCATGGCCCTATTGACATAGAAAATGAGGTATTTGGGCAATACATTCTTCTAAATAAATGTTCATATATGTCTTAAGTTTCTAATAATACAAATTCATGTATTTTGGCTCATTATTCAGTAAGTTATATCCTAAATACTATGGACTGATCTCATACCACGATAGCACACAGTTCTCAGCAATTTAGAGACCTCTTAGAGACAGAATTCAAATTCGATTCCTTCATGAAACTTGTAGCCTTTTGTCTATAGTTTAATATAAATTTAAAATCATCCATTTGGATACCTACATATCAAGATATGGTTGAAATATAGACGTATATTCAGTGAAAATACTCCATCTAACCTATTCCAACATACTTGAACCTTACATACAATTAATCTCCAATCAATCATCATGTATGTTATGTTAACATATAACATAATAGGGAAATCAATCACTTACCTGTTCAACCAAAGTCTCCTCAATTATTAAGCCTCTCAAGCATTCAAATATACTCTAAGAGTAAGATGGAATACAAAGGATTTCCAATCACAAGATGTAGACTATTAAAGTGACAAAACTCAAGGTTTTGGGAGGTGGCGTGAGGAAGTCGGTGGTGAGGGATTGAAGGAGGAAACATAAGACCAAAAACATGAAGAAAGATGATCTTTCTAGTGAAAAATTCATGGGGTACAAATGTGTGGTGGAGAGTTGGGACACTTGTCAAATGGAGAGCTATGCCATATGTCTTCTTCACATGCTTCCAATTGTCACCTAATGCTCGGTCCACTTGTCATTTGGTTTCCTAGGACACTTGTCACTCATGTACTCATGCCATTTGTCATCTAATAAGCTAAGCCACATGTCACTCATTCCATTGGTCCATGTGTCACCATTCTATTGGTATATATGTTATCCTTCTATTGGTCCATATGTTACTATTCTATTGGCCCATGTCTCACTTACTTTAGGCTCCACATGTAACTCATTTAAGCCTCCATATGTCAATACTTATAAGGCTACACATTTCACCAATTTTAAGGCTACACATTTCACCAATTATAAGGCTACATATGTCATCATTTGTCAAGCTACACATGCCACCATTCTATTGTCCCACATGTCACTAGTCCAAGGTGCCATCTGTCACATGTTAAAGGGCCACTTGTCATAATTATACTCAAGCCACTTTTCATCCATTTAACTGAGCCATTTTTCACTTATTCTTAATGCCACATGTCACCATTTCATAGGCCTAATCAACCTAAATTCCCATGCATCAATTTGTATTGCTCTTTAACATTTTTCTTAAACTAGATGTAGATATCACCTCATCAATTACTCAATTGTAACAATAAATTCCCAATTCACTAATCATGATTCGTTTGTGTATACGAATATTATGCATGTGAATGAAATGCACCTCGTAAATTCTTAAATGAAATAACTCACGTGACTCAATCTAAAAATTTAATCTCTTAACAATTTTAGGAGGTAGGATATTACAATCTATGTATCGCACTCTGATGGGTAGAAGATCTTACAACACTGTCATACTAAACCCACTAGAGGGCACCATAGGGCATATAGGACAGCTTAGAAGATCTTAAACTCAGGTTTTTATTGGCTATCAATTTTTAATGATGCCCAAAGGTATATAACTTTATGTGATAGATGCTAGAGATTAGGTAGTGTTTCTCGTTGGGATGAATTACCCCAAATTTCATTATAATATGTGAAATATATGATGTATAAGGGATTGATTATGTTTCAAAATGGGAGGAAGTGTAAACTTTACCCACAAATGATGCTAGAGTTGTCATGAAATTCTTCAAGTGTTTATTTTCTCATTTTTGGCACACCTAAGGTGATTATCAGTGATAGGGTATGCATTTCTGTAATGTGCAATTTGAAAAAGTGTTTAAAAGGTATGGAACTAATCATAGAATTGTCACCCTATATCATCCTCAAATTAGTGGCCAACTCGAGGCATCCAATAAGGATTTAAATTGAATAATTTTGGAGAAGACTGTAAAGCGTCAGAGGAAGAACTTGTCAATTAAATTAGATGATGCTCTATGGGCTTATAAGATAGCATATACGACACCTATTGGCACTACACCCTATAGGTTGGTCTATGTAAAAGAATGTCATGTGCTTGTTGAGTTGGAACATAAAGAATATTGGCTATTAAACTTCTAAATTTTAATTGTAGATGTACAAGTGAAAAGAGGAACTTCCAAATTAGTAAACTGGATGAATGGCGACTGATGGCTTATGAAAATTCTAAAATCTTTAAGGAAAGAGCACTAAGTTATCATGATCAAATGATTAAGCAATCACAAGAATTTAAGGAGGGAGATCAAGTCCTCGTATATAACTCCCGCCTAAGATTATTTCATAGTAAGCTTAAATCAAGATGGTCTAGACCATTCATTGTGGAGAAAGTATTTCAATACAACGTAATCAAAGTGAGTCATCCACACATGGGTACTTTTAAAGTTAATAACTATTGAGTGAAGTTATACCTTAGAGGTGAGCTTGATAATAATAATGAAACTATCAATTTAAATAAGCTACCTTGATTATAAAAGATATGTCGAGCGAAAGAAATTAACCAAATCGCTTTTTGTTAGGCAACCTAAGAATTATGATTTATTTTTTATTTCTTAATTATTTGCTATTTTATTTCTTTCATTTCTTTTGATTCTTTTCTTTTATATTTGGCAAGGATGTAGTTTACTATTGAATGAATAAAAAATCAGAACAAAATTTTCATACTTAGGAAAGTACCATTAAACTTTTTCCCTTATTATATATATTATGTACATTGGGGATAATGTACAACTTTAAGTATGGGGAAAGGTTTAATGAATTTTTAATGATTTCTTTACATTTAGTATAATCTTGGTTATAAAATTTTGTGATCTTGACTTAGTTGAAATCTGTCCATAAGTACTTTATTTCATTCTTGAATATTGATTAATTTGGTATGTAAAAGGATGATAGTTAGAATAAAATTACTTTTATAAGTCATAATTTTAGTATCCATTGAAATTGTCAAATTGAATGAAAATTGCATATTATTTACAAACATAATACCCATATTTTTTATATTCTTTTGAGCTTAAGAGCAAAATTTCAAAATTTTAAGCTCTTATTATTCATTTATATATGCTATCTTGTGTAGTAGAATAATTCTAAAACTTGCTTTTGAGACCATATTTGTTAAATTAGAAGTATTGATATTATAAAGGCACTTAGATCTAACAATATGTTTCAACCTATTTCGTTGATTACTACCATTCTTATAATTTATCCTTTAGGAATAACCATGTTGAGCCTTAGCCTTTTTCATGTATTCTACCCATATATTAAACTTTACCATATTTTTTCTTTGAAGACCTTTTTATTGTTTTGAACCTTGAATGTTATTTACATTATTTACTTGTTTGAAACTTGAAATTTTTGAAAGGTTCATTATTTTGTTACATATGGTACATGTGGAATGCTCGAAGTTGGTTGAAAAAAAAGAACAAGCATAAGGAAAAAAAATTGTGAATTAGTATATAGTACTAATAGAGTTGCAACAAAAAGACGTGTGTTTTATAAACAAGTCTTGTAATTTTCCTTTAGTACATTTCCCTCAATTTAACGCTTTTTCTTATCCCAACCATACCATACCTAAGCCCTACTACAATCTTATAAAGACATTTTAATTTTTGTTTCTAGTTTATACATAAGTGTTAGAGATGTGACATTATTACAAGCCTATGGTAAGAGTTTTACTATGCATTGTTTGAGAGTTTGATACTTTTCACCCTAAATACTTTAGCACATTGATTGAAAGCTTAGTGAGGGTGTAAAGATTAATGTTTTTGATTTCAATGAGATTATGATTTTATTAGAATTAGTATTGACTTAGAAATTTAATTTTAGACAGCTTGACTCTAATTGTATGTTAATTTGATTAAATAGATGACTCCAATTGTATGTTAATTTGATTCAATAGGATATGATGATGGATAGTATGAATGAACATATCAAGATTAGTGAGGGATTGATGTTATAAGATTTATAATTTTGATTATGGTTTCCTTGAGGACAAGAAAAAGATTAAGTATGGAGATGTTTGCTAGATACATAATTAACCATATTTATACCTCATATTTGATGTATTTTTGCTTTATATTTTATACTATTTGGTGCTTAATTTTCTTCAAGTATGTTTATAGAGTATAATTGCCTTCATAGGCTGAAAGGAGAAGAATTTAGATGAAAATGTGGTATAAAATGAAGATTCGGAGCATAGAAGTGATACACAATTGTGCATCATTCCATATACTTTCTCTCAGGCTGTACAAATTGCCAAATTCTAGAGATCTGTGCATCAAAACCGTGCATCTCACAAAACCTAACATTTACTATAAAAAGAAAATTTTAAAGGAAAAAAGGGTGATAAATAGATAGAGGTGTTCTAAAACTCTCAGAGGTGACTCAAGGGGAGATTTTGATCCAGAGAAGTTGAAAACACAAATAATACATCGAAAGATCTAAGAAAACACAAGGTCAAACCTCTACATGCAAAAATATTCTATTAGATAAAAAGGGGAGATTTAGAATTATGAACCTTTATTTTCTATGTTTTCTTTTTATTATTGTTTGATTTCATTTTTCATCATACGTAACTAAATTCCATTAATGCCTAGGTTAGATGAATCCTATGCTATGCTTTAATATGTTTTGGTTCTTTTATTAATGCAATTGGTTTGATTGATATATTGTGATTTGATTACGTGTTTAATATATGTTCTAATAAATCTAGAATATTAGATCATAATCTAATTTCATAACACAAAGATTGAGAAATCTGTCTAAATAGATCCACCATAATTGGAAGGAGTTAATTATAGCCTTATAGATAGGATGACGTAAATCCTCCAGATTAGGGTCATCCTAATAAAGGGATTCACAAATTAATAAAGCAATCTTGTAAATTTTCAATTGAGTAATTCGGTTGAAAACCTTAGGATTGGTTGTTATTAGACTCGAGAGAGCTATTAACATACCATAGGAATCTCCACGATCTAATAAATTAATAAAAACAATTACATAATAAAAGATCAACCAATTAAGAGTTTTTAGGGGATTTAAACCTAAATACTAAGTCATGATATCAATATTTTTCTAAGTAATTTCTTATTTCTCTATTCTTTATTTACGATTTATCTTATTTGTTAAGTTTTATTTTCTTTAAATTAAAAATCACAATCAAATTCGTAGACTAAATAATAGGATAATGGTAACTACTAGTAATCATCGTTTTCGTGGGATCAACCTATATTTGCTAGTACTAGCTACAACTACGCTGTGTACTTGTAGTTATTTAATGATTGACTAACTCAGTTTAAGTCAATCAATATTGAAATTTCTTATACCATTACCTCGACGCTTATTTCAAATCACAAAATTTTTCTTTAATTTGCAAATATAATCCTCTTTTCCTTTTCATTTTAAAACCTTTTAGTTGCTCCATGCAAAATTTCTCCTCTAAGTCATAATGAAGAAAAGTAGTCTTCACATTCTTCTCCTTAATCTCTAAGTCAAGACTAACATCTAGACCTAATATAACTCATATTAAAGAAATTTCATAATTAGAGAGAAGATTTCCTAAAAATCAATTCTTTTATTTGACTCTAACCATTAATAACCAATCTGACTTTGAAACATGGAAATGAAGAATTTTCTTTTTACTTCACCTTGTAAACTCATTAAGTTATGAAAGCTTTTTTGTGTTTTAGCAACTATAGCAACTCAAATGCATGATTGTTTTTGCAAGGATTTCATCTGATCCTTTATAGTTTCAATGTATTTATCCCCTATTTATTAAAAACAATTACTCATTTAAAAAGTTTATAGTGGAGGATTAATGATATTTGTTAGATCTCCCTAGTGTAACCTCTTATATAGTTATAGACACATCTTATTCATCAACAAACTCATTTCTGAGAACTTAAATAAAAGGAATATTAGTGTTATCAACATATTATTGATCGCCATAATTCTTATGAACTTGTTTATCCTAAGAATTATCCTTATCTAGGTCATGAGCATTTGATAAAGGAACTGGATCATAAGAAACCAAATCATAGTTGTCTTCCATTTCCTTTTCTTTTATAACATCATCAATGTTTTGGTCCTTTATGGATATCGCATTATGACTTCTAACATGTTTCTTTTTAACTAGATCATAAAACTTATACCCAAACTCATCTTGATTATAACTAAGGAAAATGTATTGTTATGTCTTTGCATCTAATATAGACCTCTCATTTACTAGAAATAGATAAAAGCTTTATAGTTAAATGTACTTAATTAATAATAAGATACATCCTTATCAAAAAAAAACTTTTTCTAAGACATCACCATTAAAAGAATGAGGAAGTGAAAAATTAATCACATAAGTTGCCATTCTTAATGCCTTAGCTGAAAGGATTTTAGTAACTATACGTCTATAAGAAAATTACCTAAATCTCTCAATCAATGTCTTATTCATTTTCTCAACCATTCCATTTAATTGGTGTGTCTTAGGAGGTGTTCTTTGATGCATAATACTTGTTTTTATAATACTGATCAAAAGTTCTAGTATATTCATCACCATTATCAATGCAAATGCATTTCATCTTCTTTCCTATTTTCCTCTCTAAGAAAGTGATAAATTGCTTGAATACATCAAGCCCTTTTGTTAGTTGTCTTTAAGGTATAAACCCAAAGGTTTTTAGTTTAATCATGGATGCAAGTCATAAACTTTTGGGTCAAACAAGTGCTCGTTTTATTGATAGTTTTATTCGACTAAAGGCTTGCAAATTAACTTGCCTGAATAGCTTTCCTAAGCCCAAGAAGAAAAGCAGTTTAACTTAGTAAAGACTCCAACTTGATAATACTGCCTTTGTGATTCCAACAATCGATTGTGCCTTCGAGTTCACGTTACTTAGATTTTTTTACTCTTTGATCTTGCCTCCTTCTTTTCCAAATCAAAGTACTCAATGCATAACGAGTCAAAATCAAAGTCTAGGTTAGCTCCCAACTCCATTTCGACTGACATCCTGCTCTTGAGGGAGTGGAGTCCTAGAGTGAACTACTTATTACTTTATTGCCACAAAAAAGGATTGATGCAAAACATGATATTATTTTAAGGGAGGCCTCTCTATCCTTATCGGAAGATTGGCCTAAATGCTTCTTCCTTACAAATAGAGCTATCGAAGCTAAGATGTAACATCCCCTCACTTATGGAAAAGGGTAAATTGGTCTTTTTGAATGGGTTAGCATAATTGGAAGTGTTTCTGA
>JAOQMS010000179.1:38416564-38445800 GCA_027563885.1 Erythroxylum longipes | reverse complement strand
AGTGATGTGGCACGCCACCCTCGCGGGGCACGGATTCGGATATCACTATCGATATCGGGTTCGGGTCCAGCGGGAGTGGGGTGTTACAAAGATAGTACATCAAATTGAATAATTTATTTATTTTAAATTTTTTGCCACTCAAAAAGAAATTTTATCAAGAGCAACTGGAGAGAGTGAGCAATTAGTGAGGTGAGTGAAACATGAGCATCTAGTGAGGTACAATGACCAACAATGAGCAACTTGACGAGCCTAGCAAGTGCAAAGGTGAAAGGGCTAGAGGTAAAGTGACATTGTAGATTAATTAATTAATCTATACTCATGAAACATGGTTCTCTCTCCCCTCGACCTGAGCTGAATCATGGCTGCATGCTGTGATTTCCTTCCCCTTACTTTGATACTTGCCTTCCTACCTATCATCTACCTTTACTCTAACTTCTCCACCTTCATTGAAGCCCCCACTTCATCTTCTTGCCATATCTTCCCAGTTTTAACTGGGTAGTTTCTGTTTTTAGAAGTCCCCCTATAGCACACTTAACAGTTTTTGTTAACAATAAACATGCTCCTCACAGATCCACAACCTCCCCTTTCATGATTGATGAGTCCCCCTTGCAATCCTCTCTTTCTCCTCCATTGATCCACACGACACCCTAATCTTCGTCTTCATAAAAGCTAGAGAAACTGATTTGGAGTCGAGTGGGAGATACAAATATGTTTGGAAAGCTGCATTTTGTTGTTGGAGATAGTAAAGGTCCCATGTCTCCACTTGAGATGGTACTGCAATAAGGAGCTATCAAAAGGAAGCCATCCTTGGTATGATACTTCTTGGAAAAGAGGATGGCCTACTCGATGGTGCAACATTGGGCTGAAGTGGATTAGAAAATACTAGGTCTCCAAGCTACATTGATAACAGAAGATGAGCACTTTATCTTTTGTTTTTCATCTGAGGAAATTACAAACAAGGTGGTGGACAGAAGATGAGCTCTTCATCTTTCATTTTTCATATAAGGAAATAGAGAACAAGGTAGTGGATATGGGCCTTTGGCACATACAAGGTAAACCTATATGTTTACGGAAGTGGAAAATGGGATTTAAGCTAGATAGGTCTGAGATTAAAATAATACTAATGTGGGTTAACATGACAAAGTAAATCTTGAATATTGATCATCAAAGAGGCTGAGTTACTTAGCAAGTTACATTGGTATTTCTCTAACAATGGATGAGACTATTTCACACATTAAAAGGGTTAGGTATGCTATAGTTTGTATTGAAGTTGAGCATAGGAAAATCATGCTCGAGAGCATTTTAATTATGAGATACAATAGTGATGGTGAACTAATTGAGGATAAGGTCCTATTATCTTACCCTTGGAAATCTTATGTGAAGAAGAAAAACCAAAATATGGGTTCCTAAATAGATCTAAAAGGAAAAAAGAGAGCAAAAAGATAAAAGTTCCAGATGCTCTAGAGGCTTCAGAAAGTGCACAAAAAGTTTATGAAACATAGGATAATAATGATGTTTCCCAACAACAAGTTTCCAAACAAGTTGATATGGTGTAAGAAACTGCTAGATCTTTAGATAAGCAGCAGAATTCTAAGCATGTTAATGAAATTCATACAAACATTCAAGCTACAGAATCATAAGGAAACTTAGAACTAGCTGAAGAAGCCATTATAGAGACAAATATACTCCACTAGTTAAAATAGGTCTAAACTTGAAACAATAGCTGGTTGAGGAAGTTGAGAATGACGTGAAATCCTAGCAACCTATAGAGATAACAACTATTGAAGCAATTCAGGAGATCAATAATGAAACAAATGCAATAAATGTGAATAAAACAATGAGCATTGGTTAGGAGATTGATGGAAATAAGAAGGAACTTGAGCAATGGCAAGAAGGTGGATCTAGTAAACGTAGATCTAAGAGGAAAATCAATATTAAACATTCCAAATGACTTGCACTATATGAAATGTGAGTGGATTGAATTTCCCCTATAAACAATTAGCATTAAAGGATTACTAACTTCTAAGCAATCAATTTTTATTGGTTTGTTGGAAACCAAAATAAAAGAAGATGTGTTTTAAAAGGGTTACTCTTTCTCCCATCTGAATGGCAAGCTCTTAGCAATCATTCCAAAAATCCGAATGGTAGGTTCTTGGTGGCACTAGATCTAACTCACTTGATCTTAATAAATTGGTTTCGTACTGACCAGTTGTTACATTGTTAGCTCACTCTTAAAGCTGACATGATTCAAGTTGCGATTAGAGTTATATATGTAGAAAATTGGTAATTTTATAGGGCAGCATTATAGAAGGACTTGTAAGCTATTAAATCTAGCATTTCAAGTCTTTGGATCCTTGCAGGAGACTTCAATTGCTTACTGATTCCAACTAAACCTAATGGAAGAAGAAGAAAAACTTATGCAGACATTAAACAACTAACAGAGTTAACTGCTAAGCTTGGACTAGTTGATCTTAAATTTCAAGGACTTATGTTTACATGGAGTAATCACCAGAAATACAGTGGGCTAGTATAGAGAAAACTAGACAGATGTTTAGTCAATAACCATTGGCTCACTAAAATGCATGAAACCTATACAAATTTTGGTAAACCTCTAGTTTCAGATCATACTATAATCAATGTCTCTAAAGCATTCCAATGTGTGCAATTGTTGAAAACTATCAAGGCTAATTGTGTTAAACTTCTCAAAAAGTCCTGTAAAGATAGAGAAGTTGTAAGATATGAAGGAACTCACTTTCACTCAAAAGTTGCTAATGGCCAATCCCTTGGATCTAGTGCTCATTGAGAAAGAGAGGTCTAATCTCAACTCATACTTGTGAACATTTGACGTATACAATTATTAACTAAAGCAAAAATAAAAAGTCAAATAGATCAAGCAAGGAGATAGAAATACCAAGTATTTTTATAACGTGATTTAGGGAAGGAGAAATAGAAAAAGAGTAATATCTTTTGATGTTAATGGCAAATTGATTTATGATCAGCAAGAGTTGAAAGTGACAGCAAGAGGGCATTTCAAATAGATAAATGGGGCAACTGCACACTTTGCTAATCTTCCTGACATTTGCTTAATAGATTGGCAGGTTCTATAAGCCATGATTAAAGAAGTTACTTTTGAACAGATAAAGGAAGTAATGTTTTCATTCCACCTTAACAAGGCCCCAGGACCAAATGGATTCAATGCAAGATTCTTTCAGGAGAAATGGACTGTCTTACAAGCTCTAATAGTAAGCGTTGTCTATGAGTTTTTCAGAAGTAGTAGACTACTAATTGCAATAAATAATACTAATTTAGTCTTGGTTCCCAAAATCCCTAATCCTAAATGGTTAAATTATTATAGGCTTATTACATATTGTAATGTGATATACAAAATTATTGCAAAAATTCTTGCCAACAAGTTCAAAGTTACCTTACCTAGTTTAATCAATCCAAGTCAAGGTACTTATGTCCCAAGAAAAAGCATAGGTGATAACATCCTATTAGCTCAGGAAATATTCACGGATTACAAATCGAAGAAGCATATCAATAGTTGTGCACTCAAGATTGATTTTACTAAAGGTTATGATACCATTAAATGGAGATTCTTTATCAACTCTCTGTAAGCTTTTGAATATCAACCTAAGTTCATCAAACGGACTCATTCTTGTATAACTTTTGTTTCCTACTCAGTAATGATGATGGAGAAACTTCTCAACTTTATACAACTGCTAAAGGAATTAGACAAGGTGATTAACTTTCCGCCTATCTATTTGCCATTGTTATTAAGGTACTATAAAGGATCACTCAAATATGTATCAAGGAAAATATGAAAATCAAATTCCATTATAGATGTAATGGTCTTGGGATTACTCAACTCTCATTTGCAGATAATTTATTCATGTTATATAACAGTGATCCTATTTCTATTGGAACTCTTTTGAAAGCTTTACAGATATTTCAAGAAGTCTCTGGGCTTAAATTTAGCCCCAAATAATAGTGTTGCTTTTCTATTTGCACTAAATTGTGGAAATTTGATGACTATGATGGTAGATACTAGACATAGTATACACCAACCACCTCTCACTTATTTAGGAGTTCCAACTTCTACAAAGAAGTTTAAGGAAACTAATTGCAAACCTCATAGAAAAAGTTAGCAAAAGACTCTCTCAATGGAATAGTAAATTCTTATCATATAGAGGTAGAGTATAGTTAGCCATCACCATTCTTAATAATTTGCATATCTACTAGTTATCACATTTACCTATCCCTAAGGGAGTTTTGAAGAAAATTTATAAAGTATTAGAGACCACATCTAGCATTAACAGACTTATAATAGGGGAAAATTATCCATAGTTAAATGGAGTATCATTTGTCTTCCTAAGCGGTATAGAGGATTGGGAACCAACTCAGCTAGTAGAATGAGTAGAATTTTGCTGGTAAAAAGACATTGGAGGATATGCTGGGACAAAGAAAGCCTATGGGTAAGATGTCACATGTTTCACATCAAGTAGAAAAGCATTTGGTCTTATCTCTTAGACTTCTTTGCAATCTTACACCTTTTTAATAGGTCTTACGTATAAGATCCCTCATACATCCCTATTTCAAGCATCATGTTGGAAATGGGAAGAACACAACTTTCAGGTTTGATAATTAGCATTCTTTAGGCCCTTCATACAACACTAACCTCTTTACTAAACTCCAAACTCTAATATGTAATAATAGGTGGCATTGGCATATGTTTAGAGGAGTCAATTCTATTGTTAGGCAATGGCCTTCATACCTCCTAATTCAAACACAAGGAGATGAGATCAAATGAGAACTCCACAAGTCTCACAAATTTATGGCTTAATAATGCAAAGAATTATTGCTAGGACCTATGGTCAATTTTTTACATTATAGATTGATATGGGGATTAGGTATTGCTCCAACTCACTCTTTCATCTTATGGTTAGCTGCGCTACAGAAATTAGGAACTAGAGATAGAATTAGGTTCCAAATTCCAGATACAAATTTTCCTCTAAGCTTTAGAGAAGCTGAAACCGTATACCATATTTTCGTTAAATGTCCTCATACCAAACTACTATAAAGTGCTTTTCTCAATGTCTTTGAGTTGAAAGTTAGGGATCTTAGTTGGATAAATACACTGAATTAGGTTAGCAAACCAAGATGAGCTAACAGAGAAGATCAAAAGTTCTTCAAAACTAGTTTTCCTATGTTCGTACACTACATTTGGAGGGTGAGAAATACCAATGTCTTTGGTAAAGATGAGGAATTCAAAGAACATAGCTGGAACCATTTATGACTCAAACTAAAGACTACTATCATGATCAATGCTAATCATCTACTCTTGTCTAATGCTATTATAATGCAATTGAACATATAGAATATGACGTTGTTGGATATATACAGCTATGTACTTTCTTCATTAGTTTGAGCTTCATTCTTAGGAGATGTAACTTCACACATCCACCTCTTGAATGAATTTATTACTTACATTCCAAATAAAAAGGAAATTTGATCAAGATTTGATAGAATGATAATATGAAATAGCAATATCATTAGAGTGAAATCTCACATAGACAAATAATGTTAAAAACATAATCAAGAGTGAATGTAAATTGACTTTATAGTAGTTTGATAAATAAATCTTAGATCTACTCCCTAATATTCACTTGAGATTCTACTAAATTGTACTTTCAACTAAGTGAAGAAAAACTTTTTATAAGTCTCCTTATTTACCTCAAGTATGAAAAAACTTATATATATAATCTTCCTTTGTGGAAAATAGGAACTGAAAACTTTTTTAAATTCTACAAGCACTGGAAATAGTCTCCTAATTGAACATTGAAACTCCAACAAGTCTTTCTTGCTCATTTAAATTTTAGAGACCATATGAAAGATTAGTTAGCAATTAATTCTTCATATGGATACTTACATGTCAGGGACAAAAAAGATTATGATATCCAAATCAACAAAATACTAATAGAATTAACATTTTGAACTAAGTTGTTAAAGTTAAAAAAAAATTAATCTCTTAATTGAAAAATAAGCTTGGGCACTGAATTAAAAAAAATATCAAAATGTGAGCACTTTATAATTTGTTATCCCTGTATAAAATGGTCTTCAACCTTTCTTTTTGGCTTCATAAGTAACTTGATACTTGACTTGGCTATATAACATATGTTTAGCTTAATTGATTCATATTCTTGAATAGTTTCAATTTGCTTTATTTGAATAAAAAAACAAAATGCTAGTACAAAATATTTATTTTATTGTAAAAAATAGATTGAAATTTAACTTTGTTTAATAATCTCTTCTTTTTTCTATGATGATCAAATAGTGTGATGTAAGGACAAAATGAATTATAGCTAAAAAATGAATTACATGATCATTTAAGCTAAGCTCTCCATTTGTTAAAACAAAATCAATATTTAACTCACCCTTAATTTACCTCTTGTAAGGATTTAGAATTAGTAAAATTCTTATTTAAGAATAAAATTTATTTTTATGACATGTAGATATGATCAAATGAAAGATAAACGTGTTTAAATGAGAATGAATAATTGAAATTTACTAATATATAAATATGAATTCTGAATAAGAGCAACATACATATGAGTTCCTCAAAATGTGGGCACTCTAAAAGTTAAAAAAAATCTATAAACATTTATAAATGTAACATATTTCCTTTTGTTGTTGTTGTTATTGTTGTAGTATAAGATAGGTCAAAATGGAGCTATAAGTGAGGTAAGCTTTTGAGGAGAAGCAGGAGGAGGAGGAGAACACCCTTATATATGGTAGAGAATCTCAATAAGGCATATCATATTGTGTCTCAAAAACTCTTTAAAAATGTTCAACTAGCTATGAATGAGTGTTAGTTCTCCATATATCAATGTTAGCTTACTATACTTTGATATTTGCTCAATTTGTATAGATCTTTGAGGCTTAACAAGCACTATTAACTAAGAGGTACTTAATGCACATTTAAGTCGTAAAGGTCTAATATAGGAACCTACCTTTTAGTTGTTTCCCTTATTACCAAAGTTTAGGTTCTCGGTATGACTTTATATTAATATACACATATCATTACTCTAGTATGATTCCTTTACCTTATTATAATATTCAACTACAAGTTATTATCATTGTCTAGGTCAATTTATGTGATATTAATCACCTTAAATTTTATAGGCTTAAGGGAAAAAGAATTAAATCACCTTAAATTTTATAAGCTTAAGGGAAAAAGAATTAAAGGAATCATAGTAGAACTCATCCTTAGTAGAATGAATGTGAAAAACGCCTAGAAATGAGTCTTAAAATAGTAACGTAGCACATATTTTAATATTTTTTCTTTTCTTGCGTGAAAAGAAACATGTTGCACAAAATAAAGTGATCCAAATTTACTCTTACCCATCATAAGGGTGGACAAGAACAAAAATACATCAAATCATACATCAGTCTCATAGCTGGTTAAGAACAGATAGTTTAATTTGATATAATGATGATGGAATTTGGCCACATTTAAAGTTTTTAGTCTTTAGGCTTAAGGCTCTTTTTACTAGTTAGGGTTAAGATTGTATACTACTAGACCTCACAAACTCCATATACCAGTGAAATTTTTACTGGGTTGTTATTGTTGTTGCTGTAGTCTTTAGGCTTAAGGAAAGGACGTTAAAAAGTAAAAAGTTCTCAAGAATTACCTTAAAATGGCTAGAGATTTAAGATGTTCCATTCTATGAAAATGTTTAGTCAAGTAATCATAATTAGTGAACTGCTCAAGAGTAAGAATGTAATTTCACTAAAAGTTTTAGGAGTGAGCATAAACTTAATATCATAGATACAAGATAAAAATGCTCCCTTTATGTCTCTCATCTCATTCCTCAAATTTTAATGGAATAAACAGACATTGGTGGAACTAATCCTATAAATCCTACACAAAGTAGACTCATAATCCTAATCAATGAAGTAACAAATCAAGTAAAATTATAAGAAGGATTTAATAACATCCATATAAATAAACCTACTGACATGAATAGATATATGCTTATACTCCCAATAACAAGGTGACTCAGTGCTAGGATAAGGGTGATCTCTAGTAGGAGATAAAGGAGTAAACGACGAGGATGAATAGGGGATCTTATGCTATGATACTAGGAACTCTCAACTAATCACAGAGGTATAAGGATCCTAACCTTTCTGAAGCTCTCATATTAGAGTTAGTGTTGTTATCCTTAGTTTTATCCATAGTAAAGGATAAAAAAAATCATAGTAAGAATGCATATGAGATCAAGGGTTAAAGAATCACATCAAAATAAAGCATTTTAATAACTTTTTGAGACCATCTACATCAATTTTAAACCATAATCAATTTTAACAAAAATTCTTAATAATATAAGTTTAAAATATAATGAATTATACAAAGTTAAAAAGATGTTTAAAAGATGTTTAAAATATAATGAATTATACAAAGTTAACTAAAAAGTTAAAAATGATCAAATTGATACTTAATTAACCTAAATTAAGTGAACTTAATCATCAAATGATCAATTAAACCTTCAATTTCATAAATTAGTAGTTAAATATATTTAATTTGACCAAAAACCTAATAAATTTTCTAATTTTAACATTATGCATAAAATGAAAAATTTCAATTCAAGCATAAATTTATAGACTTTATCAAAAATGATTGTTGGATAACTTCTCCTGACAGCAATAATTAGCCATCAATTTCAAAAAAAAACTTTTAAATTTTTTATAGTTGTCAATTGCATTAAGTTTTAGGGTTTAATTTGTTAAGTATTTAGTGTTAAATTGAGTGTTGAGTGTGTGTTTATGAGTCTTTAAGCTTAATTGTTATATTTTTGAGGTACTTTGATGGGTTTGTTAGTGTTTTAGGGTAAACAGTGAAGAACGGAGAAGATTTGAGAAGTTTCTGGCCAAAGACTTAGCCCATGATTGTGGCACAGTAGACCACGATAGTGACAGAAAAGGACGAGCCAGAGCAGCCAAGCCACGATCGTGCACATGGGAACGTGATCGTGATAGAGAGTTTCCATTCAGGACACGATCGTGCACATCAGGCCACGATCATGATAGAAAGTTTTAGGCACCACGATCATGACCTACGTCGGGCTGAAGAAAAAACTCAAATTTTGCAAGATTTTTTGCACCATTTCAACCTCAACTTTGACTTCGAGCGCCCAAAGTATAAATATTACATTATGAGACAGATGTAGGAGCATAGAGAGTCATGCAAGAGAGCCATCACATTAGCTAATTTCGAGAGAAAACTTAGAGAGAAATCGAGAGATTAAGGAAGGAGACGAAGGAAGAGAGACACAGAGACGAAGCTAGACGCGACGTACTTCCCAGATCAAGCAGTTTCTCACTATTGCTGCCTCCGTAATTCCATTCCCGACAATATTTTCCATTTATTCAATTTTATTTACGTATGAAATGGCAATATTCGTTGAGAATAGATTTTGTTGAATGTTGAGTTTTGTCTATACTCAACTTCGGGTTTTTAATTCTTGAGATTAATAAAGTTTAATTGATTGTGTTATTGTTAATTTAATTGTGATTCAATTTCTGTTTGTAATAATTCGGCAATAAACTGAGAGGGTGGGCTGAGTGCAAATAATCAATTTGGGCTAACAGGAGTTAGGTAAATTGATAGATAAGAATTGGATTAAACCGTTAGAATCGTGTAACGAGAGATCAGGCATAGGTTCCTGGTAGGTTAATAGACAATTTTAGAACTATTTTCGTTTGTGGGTAAATTATGAGTCGAGAGATCACAATTACATAATTTAATTTAGGGATCATTAGTTAAGGTTAAGGATTATAACTCGAGAGAGAGAGTAATCTACCCTAGGACTGTCTAGACCCATTAATTTGATAACTGCATAATTGGTTAGATTTTCATTAGCTTCGGATTAAAATCCCCTTTCTCTCACTTGATAGTTTCTAGGTTGATTTTCAGATTGGGTTGTGTGATTTTGCTATTTTGTTGATATCTCTACATTTTAATATTCATAATTGATTATTTAGTTGATTTGTTTCCTATATTAGTTTATTTCTTTTGAATTAATGTAGTTTAGTACGACCTTAGATTTTAGGACTAGTTTAGCCCTCCTCGTGGGATCGATACCATAGGTACTATACGAATGACGTGCGCTTGCAAAATTTACCAAGGTTAATGAATATTAAAACTTAGCATGTGTAACCTTGCAATCAAGTTTTTGGCGTCGTTGTCGGGGGGCGATAATTTAGTACTATAGTTTAAGGCTTTAGCATAGTTTTAATTTTTAATTTTTTTACTTTTATTTTTGTTTCTTTCTCTCTACTTCAGAATCATACTCTTGCATGAACATAAGAGTTACGAGAGGTTCAAGTCGTGCAGCTGAGACAATAGATTTAGATATCATGCAATTAGAACGAACCCTTAGGAAATCTCGGCGAGAGGAAGAAGAAGAGATAGAAAAGTCAACAATGGACGAGGAATTTTAGAGAAATATGGATCAAGAAGAAACTCAAGAAAGGCAATAGAGGACCCTCATGGACTTTATGAGGCCAGGATTCAACCCATCGAACCAAGGAGTGGCTAGGCTACTTGTTCAATCAGCCTCATTTGAAATTAAGCCAGCGCTTCTCAACATGCTTCAGCAGAGCGTACAATTTTACAGATTGGCGAATGAGGACCCAAACGCGCATATCGTAAATTTTGTCAAGATTTGTGTTACTTTCCAGTATTACCAAATGTCGGAGGACGCTATTAAGATTAGGCTGTTCCCTTTCACACTTAGAGATAGAGCGAAGGCTTGGTATTATTCATTGAGCCCTGCAAACATCACGACGTGGGAGCAGCTTGTGCGTGCCTTTTTAGACAAGCACTTCCCACTGACAAAGACCACGAAAATAATAAAGGAAATAACCAAATTCCAACAAGGTGACGAGGAGTCAATTTACAAAGCGTGGGAGAGATACAAGGATCTACAAAGGAAGTGCCCATACTACAAACTACCGAAGGAGTTCCTTTTGCAGACTTTTTACAATGGAGTAAACCAACCTAACAGAGGCACAATCGTTGCAGCATCAAAAGGATCTTTGATGCAAAAGACGATCGATGATGTAGAAGAGTTGATCGAAGAGATAGCTAGCAACAGCTACCTATGCACGAGTGAGCGAGGTAGGCAGCCTACGACTTTTTGATAGCAAAAGGGAATCGTCATAGCCGATCAGACGACGGAGACAACTAAGCAACATGAAGGTGTCGTCCTCAACTCAAGTTAAAGCTGTACAACTTAAGTGTGAGCTCTGTGGTAAGACAGACCATGATACTGTGGATTGCTACTTGATGAGAGAACATAACCAGGAGTAAGTAAACTATATAGGAACGCAGTTTAGACAAGGAGGAGGAAATAATCCCTACTCCAACACTTACAACCCTGGGTGGAAGAATCACCCTAACTTTTCATGGTCAAACAACAACAATGGAGGACAGTTCAAGCCTCAGGGGCAATCGAGCTTCCAACAAGATAAAGCAAGCTCGATGGAGTCAAAGTTGGACAGAATTTTAGATAAGATTGGACGCATAGAGGAAGCATATAGGAGACTCAAGAACAAATTCGAGCAAGCAACAAAGAATCATGCCTCCTCTATACACAATTTAGAAGTCCAAGTGGGCCAGTTAACAGAGGCTATGTCGACTCAAAATGCTTGAACTCTTCCAAGCAACAAGTCAAATATGAAGGAACATATCATGGTTATAAGTCAGACCCAGGATGAGGAACCGGGAAAGATAGAAGATAAAGAAGAAGGTCAAGTGGTTAAAGAATACCTTTCAACTAAGCCCTGGATTGAATCTCTCAATACAACTCGATGTGTATTTCCATTCCTTACTGTGTAGTAGCGAGAGCTATATGCAAACAGAGAAGCAAAAAAATTTTGAGAGATTGAGCAAAATAAGTTTAAGGAAGTGACGGGACTAGTATAGAAAAAGCATAATTTATAGGAGTCCATCAAAAAGAAGGTTAAGGAGCAACCATTGGAAGATGACCCTAATATAGCTAAGAAGAAAGAGGACCCAGGGGACTTTTTCATCCCCTATAGTATCAACAGGATTATAATAGATAGGGAATTCACGGATTTAGGCGTGAGTATAAATATGATGCCCTACACCTTCAGTCTAAAATTGTGGTTAATAGAGTTAGTGCCCACCAAGTTTTTGATTAAAACAACCGATAGAACATCACATAGACCGATGGGAATTATATAAGATGTGCTGGTAAAGGTGGGTAAATTTATCTTTCCCATAAACTTTTATATTTTGGACATCAGCGAAGAATAGGACACCTTGATAATTCTTGGACGCCCGTTCTTGGCCACTGCATGCTCAATTATTGATGTTGATGAGGGCGAATTAACTCTGCGAATAAGGAAGGAGAAATCGACATTTAAGGTAACTACAAGAGAGTACGGATCTCCTTCAACTCCAGTGGATCTCAAATAACTTGAACCTCGAGGCGAATGGGAAGATATAGAAGATCCTAGTAATGCTTTCAGGAAGAAGCGCTTGCGAAGGAGAAGGAGAGGAAAGGAAAATTATAAGGCCGGTGGTAACTACAGTATGGTAGCTAAAGTGTAGACTTTGAGATTAATAAAGACGCGACCATCGAACCATTCATTCCAACCATCGTGAGCTTAATGGAGCATCGAGCTACTGACGTTAAAAGAAGCGTTGTATGGGAGGCAACCCATAGAAAAGTAATTTTTTGATTACTTTGTCAGAATGTTTGAAAATTTTTAGTTAGGTTCATTTTTGTTGAATAAAATCAGAAAAGGAATCAAACTTCAGAAATTACATGGAAGATTTTCAAGCATAGTGGCGGACAAAGGATAGGAAGTGAAATTGAAACAAATTGGAAAAAGAACAAAAAAAGGAATTTGGAGTGAGTGTATAGCTAGGCCACAATCGTGGCCTACTATTGAGCGTGCGCTAGGTGGTAAGCTACATGCCACTATCGTGCCATAGAGGCCATGATCGTGGAGTGTGACTAGGAAGTAAAGGGGGAGGAGGCACTTCTTAAAAACAACTTTACCATTTTACCCTTTTTACTACTTATATATTTAGTTCAAACTTTACTTTCACTTTCACTTTCAGTTTCATTTTATCTCTCGAATTCAAGCATTCGAACACTCTTACATCTCTCTAGAATTTTTCAACCTAAAAAATTTCCCAATTTTTACCAAATTATGCCATGCATTAAGCAATCAGCAGGCTAAGAACCATATGGATGACAACAAGTTGCGGGACAGGGATGAAGAAACCAAGCGGCAGGCTATGGCGCACCCTTCTCAATCTATATCGAGGAGGAAGGTACTCGTTTTTGTTCCCTTCGTTCTAGACAAATTGTAGTTCCCAAGTATTTTGACTTTGACATACTAAATAGGATAGAATTGCTTAAGTGGATAGAAAACCTGGTCGAGAGGATCCAATGGGCTTAATTTATTCGATTTCAATTCCCTATTTATGAGGAGCTTATACTGGAATTTTTCACAAACCTGAACTTTGAACCCAAGAATACAATAAAATTGTGGTTTAAATTGGGAGGATGGGCATATGAATTGAATGTTGAAATCATGTGCAAGATGTGTGGATTCCCCAAATCCACCATCATTGATCAACATAATGACTTTCGTCCTTCTCAATTCTTGTACGACCTTACAGGAATTGAGCGATTCTATGCAAAGAATGCTCACAACAACATCATACGACCCCATGAACACTTATTGCTACCCAAATTTATGTGTCAACTGGTCCTTGACAAAACTAAAACCAACAAATGTTCTACCAAGGAACTTTTTATACTGTGGTGCATGGACCACAGTATTCCAGTATGCACGTCCACCCATGTACTTAATGCCATTGCTGCGACTCCATACAAGTGGAGCAGCTATCTTGGAATGGGATACATAGTGTCTGCCATTGCATAACATTTTTGTATGGAACGGAGGGGGTTAACAGTTCACCTCCCTGATTTCCTCAATCAATATCACTTATTTCGGGCTAAGATCATCCATTCCACAAACATGACACTTAAGGACATCAGCCAAAAAATAGATGTTCGGATCAGGGCGGGTCAGGCATGTTCAAACTTAGCACCACCTCGATAGGCACAAGAGGAATTCACCAGTGAAGAATCCAAGGAAGAAGAGGAAGAAGAACAAGGTTGGAAGAAGGTGTTGGATGCAATCATAGAGACTAATAAGTCACTTACGGAGATGGTGCAAACACAACAAGGCCAGAGCTGAGAAATTCGATGGATTTGTCAATATTTTGTTTCTCAATGCATTCAATTACTGCCTCCGACACCATCACCACCTCCATCTCTATAGGACTTATACTTAACCCAATCTTTATTTTCCAAATTAGCCTTCAATTCTATTTTGTTTTTATGTTGTTTTTTATTTATTTTTGTTTACTTTAGATTTTGTCTGTTCTTTTGTTTTATGTGTTTGTGTGTACCTCCTTCTCACATTGAGGACAATGTGTTGGTTAAGTGTGGGGAGGGATTCTGTATTTTTGCTTTTGAATGTGGTTTTGCATACCGCATGATAGTTATTAGGTTACATTGTGTGAATTGTTTGAATGTGTCAATGGCTTAGATGAGTGAAATTTGTTTAATTTTGAACATAGTCTAGTAAGTTGTGAATGATCGCTAGTTCGCAAAATTAGTGAATTAGGGTTTTTGGATAAATATACAGCTTAATTAGGACTTAACAAAAATTTAGCACCCCATAGGTTGTCACATTCATTCATAATTGAAGGCCCTTTAACTTAAGTAGCTTAACTAGTATTTTTTCATAAAAACGAATAGCTAAAAACAAGGTAGGCAAGAAAAAATATAATAAAAAATAAATAATTAAATATTTTGTTAATAAATTATTATTCCATTGACCTTCGGGTTATGAGTAGAGCTAGTAGCCAGTTGAAAATGTGATAATAGTTGAGTAACTAGATCGATACGGATCACAAATGTGTGTCTTCGCGTCAAAAGACTATAATGACGTTTCAACCAAGATGTTAATAAATGACTTAGTCGAGTAACCGGATCGACATTCATCACCAATGTTTGCCTCCAAGTAAAAGACTAAGTTTGTGGTTTAAAAAATATTCTTAATAAAAACCGACCGGACTTGTAATAAGCTTGAATTTTCATAAAAATGCACTTAGGAATAGTTACAGAGTCTAAAAGACCAAAGAATTATTAATGTGTCTGTACAATTAAAAGGTAATTGAATTAGCACTTAGATCCTGATTAACTTGTATAATTAGTTCGAAGCCTTTAGACATAGATTTTGCAGGTTAATGGTTAGATATAACTTGTCAGATTGTGTTTAAGATTAAATTTATTTTATGAAGTTGAAGCCATTGTCTCATTTTTGCATTATGTGTTTTATGTTTTTTTATGTTTGTTGTTTTGTTTGCTTGAGGACAAGAAAACATTTAAGTGTGGGGATGTTGATAGTTGTGAATTGCATTGTGTTTTAGGGTTTAATTTGTTAAGTATTTCGTGTTAAATTGAGGGTTGAGTGTGTGTTTATGTGTTAACTGTGTTAGTTTAAGTGTTTTTATGGGTTAGTATGAGTCTTTGAGCTTAATTGTCATATTTTTGAGGTACCTTGATGGGTTTTTTAGTGTTTCAGGGTAAACGATGAAGAACAAAGAAGATTTGAGAAGTTTCGAGCCAAAGATTTAGCCCACGATCCTGGCATAGCAGGCCATGATAGTGAGAGACAAGGATGAGCCAGAGCAGCCAAGCCACGATCGTGTACATGGAGGCACGGTCGTGACAGAGAGTTTCCATTCAGGCCACGATCTTGCACATCAGGCCACAATCGTGACAGAAAGGTTTAGGCACCATGATCCTGGCTTATGTCGGGTTAAAGCAAAAACTCGAATTTCGCAAGAATTTTTAGACCGTTTCGATCCCGACTTTGACCTAGAACTCCCAAAGTATAAATACAACATTATGAGACTGATGCAGGAGCCTAGATATTTGTGCAAGAGATCCATCACATCAGCCATTTTTTAGAGAAAATTTAGAGAGAAATCGAGAGATTGATGAAGGAGACGAAGGAAGAGAGGCACAGAGACAAAGCTAGGAGTGACGTACTTCTTGGAATAGGCAGTTTCCCACTGTCACTGCCTCAGCAATTCCATTCCTGACAGTATTTTCCATTTATTCAATTTTATTGATGTATGAAATTGCAATACTAGTTGAGAATAGGTTGTGTTGAATGTTGAGTTTTGTCTATACTCACCTTCGGTTGTTTAATTCTTGAGATTAATAAAGTTTAATTGATTATGTTATTATTGATTTAACTGTGATTCAATTTTTGTTCGTAACAATTCGGCAATAAACTGAGAGGGTAAGCTGAGTGAAAATAGTCAATTTGGGCTACCGAGAGTTAGGTAAATTGATAGATAAGAATTGGATCAAACCGGCAAAATCATGTAACGAGAGATAGAGCATAGGTTCCCAGTAGGTTAATAGACAATTTTAGAACTATTTTAGGTTGTGGGTAAATTGTGAGTCGAGAGATCACAATTCCATAATTTAGTTTAGGGATCATTAGTTAGGGTTAAGGATTATAACTCGAGAGAGAGTAATCTACCCTAGGACCATTTAGACCCATTAATTCGATAACTGCATAATTGGTTAGATTTTCATTAGCTTCGGATTAAAATCCCCTTTCTCTCACTTGATAGTTTCTAGGTTGATTTTCGGATTGGGTTGTGTGATTTTGCTATTTTGTTGATATCTCTAGTTTTTAATATTTATAATTGATTGTTTGATTTATTTATTTCTTGCATTAGTTTATTTCTTTTTAATTATTGTAGTTTAGTACGACCTTAGGTTTTAGGACTAGTTTAGCCCTCCTTGTGGGATCGATACCTTAGGTACTACCCGAATGAACCGTGCGCTTGTAAAATTTACCAAGGTTAATAAATATTAAAACTTAGCATGTGTAACCTTACGAACAATTTTAACTTGTAAAAGTTACTGAATGTTAGATTTAAGCCTAACTAAAATCAAAATATGCAATTTTAGAGTTCAACAAACTTAAACCAACTTTCAAATCAATAAATAAGTAATTGAGTTTATTAAGTCAACTTAATTATGCAATGAGTTTAAAACCACTATGTTTTCTCGACCTAAGCCTGTCTCTTCTCCTCTAAAGCCTACCATCCATTGTAGTCATAGGAGGAAGTTTTATTTTCTTCTCAAACTTGTTACGTAGCTTTCTCAACCCAATTCATTGCTTTCCCTTTATTCTCGTTTCTTTTTAAGTTGCTTTAAGCCTTTTAGGTTGTTTTGCAGCTATTACAGTAAGGAGTTTAGATTATTCACCTTGAGCAATCTGCTCTTTCTGATTGAACCAAGCTTTCTTACCCTTACCATAGGCATACATTGGGTGTGTCTCCTCCTTAACTGGTCTAAGCTAAAATATGACCATGTTTTACACCACGTTTTTCACTATAATAAAATTATTTTAAATCCTTAAAGAGACATGGTTATGTCCTCATTTTTCCTACCCATATGGGTGCATATGTCTTCAATACGAACTAAAATACATGCATATTTTAGGTTATATTTTTGTATTTCTTCAATTACTTTCTTTTTTACCTAAAAAATTAATTATTACCTTACTTCCTACTTATGAAAATATAAGAAAAAGAAATCATAGAACACTAGAACACTAGAACAAGAAAACAAGGTTAAAGTAACAACTCTTAAAAACATCTAAAGGGTTGTTTATTTCTATTTTTGTTTTTTGTTTTTCGTTTTTCGTTTTTCATTTTTGTGTTTAGATTCATTAAAAAATCTATTTTTTTCAATTTTGTTTCAGTTTTTATAATTTATGGAAAACATAAAAAGTGATTTTTTAAAAATATAAATTGCTATCAACTAAATATATATTATTTAAATATTTATTAATTTTATATTATAAAATTTTAAGAAAAGGCTGCGTAGTTAGAGATAAGCTACGTACTAACGGACGTCTCCAGACCCTATATATTAGAAAGATTTCTATTAGATGTTATTGTTGTTGTATAATTAATTTAAATAGTAACAATTTTAAAAATCTTTAATATATATATAAATTTTACTTTGGTAATTAAAAATATACTAAAAATAAATATTAATTTATAAATAAAATTTGTACTAATAACATATAATAAATTTTTGCTAATAATTTATCAATAAATACTGTATTAAGAGATTAAATTAAAATTTATCTATAAAATAATTTATCATTAAGTTTTATCTGTTATTATTGGACATTAACAACCAAATATGTTTATCCTTTATTTTAAAAAAATAACTAAAAACTAAAATAGAAAAGCTGAAATAAAACCAAACAGTCCCTAAAAAATAAAGATGGCAACAAGGCCCAAACTCGACCCGAGATAATCTGAGGTCAACAAGCTATGCCTTAGTTGACCGGGCTTTAGGCTGGGCCTCGAGCCCTTTTTTATAGCCCAAGCCTAGTTAGCCTGAGGCCTAACAAGTAATAGTAAAATTGGTATCTTATTAAAACAACCATAAGCTAATATAATAATAATTTTCCTTAATTTAAAAGCACCAATTGAAATAATTTAAAGCCTTTAAGACTTTGACTAGGATGCCTCCTAATAATCACTTCTTTGAAACTCTTTTAATTGAACTTTCCTCTTAAATTTGATTGTTTGATCAGGATGCCTCCTAATAACTAATTCTATTAAGTTTCCTCATTAAAGCCTCCACCTGAGTTTTCAATGAGTCACAGCTTTCACACTGTGTATACCTGGTTGTTTTCTCTTCATTGACCTGCTTGTTTTCTAAAATTATTGTTTCCATATTTATTTATATTTAACTTTGACATAAAAATCGTATGGGTTATGGTTATGTCCTGGGATGAGTTTCCCACTTTTTATCATATAAGAAATTATATAGGCACAAACATATTTATGCTTATAATCATATTTTTCACCATACCTTCTCCATACATGGATACGGACACAAAATGCTCTTATAGCTAATAAGTTCTAATTAGGCTATGTTCTTATAATGATTTTGAGAGTAGTTAGCTTTAACTTTAATCTTCATTATAGGATTTGGTACTCAATTTGACTTAAATTTTGTTTATAGGCCATTTTCTATCTCTCCAATAACAAGAAATAAATTCAAGAAAGTTGAAACTAAGTTGGAGAAGTTCTGGCATGATTTTAAAAGAATATAAATCAAATAAGGACTAACATTCTACTAGTGTAGACTAACACAAGTCAAACATATACTCAAATTCTAACTATGTAGGCTATTAGTCCATTATGTTTCTTCAAGAATGTATCATATGAATAAACATAGCCCAAACCCAAACCTATATTTATTCCTTTAGATATATTTTCTTCAGATAAACCCTTAGATGAATAGTTTAGGGTTTGATTATCAAGTTATTGAGCCAATACAAGTGTAACATGAACCAACAATAACAATAACTTTTATGAAAATTATAGGGTTTTATTTTAAAAGAGGAGAGAGAAGGATAAGGAATAGAGAGGAGTCAAAAGGAGCCAAATTACAATGTATTAAGAAAAGAAAACAGTAACTTTGAGACAAAGAAGGAAATTCCTTAAGATTCAACTAAGAACTTTATGATTTAAAAAACCTATAAAAATGACTTCTTCTATCTTGTTTTTTGATTGATTGTTGTTATATTAATTTACTTTATTATGAACTAATTTATAATAGATCTAGATGAGTTTAACACTAGAATTATGTGTTTTAATTGATTATTTAATTTAATTAAAGACCTAAGTTTTATTGTGATTATTCATGATAGCCTATTACGTTTGAATTAAAATATCCTATTTTTTTTATTCAATTTCATATTTCATACACAAGAATTAAGAAATCATATGAATGAATAGATCATCATACGAATAATAAGAATTGCATAGAATTCTAAGGATATAACTATATAAATCTTTTTAGGTTAGAGTCAAATCTATCAATAAAATTTATAAAACAAGTTAATATATTCTTAGGGGTTTTGATTAAAAAGTGACTCTAATCAATCAACATAAAGATAAGGGTCGTATTTCTTAAGGACAAATGTGTTATAAGTTTATAATTGCTACTGGCCTAAGAAACTAGGGTTAATCACTAAATTAAGATAAATTTAAGCACTAAAACGTTCTATAGGGCTTCTACATCTAGATCTTAATTATCATTTAGTTATTCCATTCTTTTAATTGCTTTGGTATATTATTTTAGATTATTTATTTTAGTTTTATTAATATTTTCCTTTAAATCAATCATCCAATTGTGCATTTGCTTTGTTGATCTTTAGTTTAATTGGTTACAAATACATCACAATCAATTGCCAACCATGCTTTATATTATTTCTCGAATTTATTTTTAGGAAAAGACATAGGCGTAGATATGCCTATCTCTATGATGATGTTCTACACTATTTTTACAGCTTCATGTGACACAAATTATATGCTCCTATGTAATTGGCTATGTTTTCCAATTTAAGTTTTTGGGAAGAACATGAGCTAGTACATATGCATGTTCTAAACTATCTTTTTTTCAAATTGAAATTTTTTTTCTTAATTTTCCTTGTAAAACTCTTTAATTCTCAAAAAATTTCATCCCCAAAGCAACATATTTAGCAATTACCTAAAATATAATAAAAATAAATTAAAGTAAAGCAATTATATGGAACACATAGTAAAAATACATAGTAAAATATAAATTTTTTATACGCATTAAAATCATAATGAAAATTGATGAGAATATAGGATTAAACCAAAACGGTAAGAAGAAACAAAAAGACCACTAATGGACTTACAAGTTTTGGTATGAAAGGAGGATTTTTTTATATATAAATTTTATCATAAAGTTTACAATAAAGTGAGAAGGAGAGTGTAAAAAATGCACTGAGATATATAAACCATCAACTAGTCAAACAACTAAGTTTGGTTAACCAAAGGTTAGCCATTAGTGTGCCCAACTGAAAGGATATTCAAATGGTTAAGTATCATTTTTAGTAACTTTTTGCTCTAACCATTAGTTAGCTAAAAGAGCATTGGATAAAACATACAATTTTCAACAAAAAGACTCTAAAATAAATTCAAACAAAATTAAATTAAATCAAATAGCTTTCAAATAACTAATCATATATATTATTATATAGAAATAATAGGCAATAGCATAGAGTACGCATCAACCATGCTTAATTAATTTCTAATTATGTAAAACATATCTTTACTCAATGGATTAGTGAAATTATCATTGAACTAGCATAAGCTCTCAATAAATTATTGTTCATTGACTACATTTTATGCATAATCTCTAGTGAAATAATACTTGATTGACATATGATAATTATAGAATGTTAAATAGTATTCTTTGTAAGAAACTATACTATTTATATCACACCAAATGTTAATTTTTATAATTACCATTTATGATATTTTATTACTTAGTTTAAAGAATTTTTGTATGATAACTATTGATCATGATATATTCATCTTCTGCGATTAATGAACCAATTGAATTTTGTTTATTACTAAACTATTTGACTAACACATTACCTAAGAATTGATAAGTCCTAAATGTACCCTTTCTATCTACATGATTAATTACTAATATAATTTGCATCAGAATAATCAATAAAACCAAAGAATATATGCTTAGTATACCAAAGTATTATTGATATGGACACGAATACATGAGTATGAGGTAAAAAAAACTAATAAATAAGACTATATAATATTTTATTAAAATACAGTATATAAGAATATACTAAATATAATATTATGCCTACATCCCATAGGTGAAGTAAACTACCATCTCATCTTTGTTCAATTTTATTATGACACTTATGGGTGTTTCCAATGTCTTAGCCTAATTTATTACAAGCCTTGTAGTAGTTCTTTGGTTTACTTCACTTAATTGATAAAGATATCTTCCTTCATTTGTTTGATTTGAAGTCTAAGAAAGAAGTCAAGCTCTCTCATCATGCTCATCTCAAATTTCTTACTCGTACACTTAGAAAACTCCTTGCACAAATTTTTATTACTTACACTAAAAATATTGTCATCAACATAAATTTGAACAATTAGAATGTCATGATTATGTTTCTTAATGAAAAATATCATATCAACATTGTGTTTTGTAAAAAAAATTTCAAAATAAATACATTAATTTATCATACCAAGCTCTAAGATCTTATTTCAAATCATATTTAGAAAGTTTATAAATATTGTTAGGTGCATCATGAATTTCAAATCAAGAGGGTAAATAATATAAACCTATTTTTCAATAAAGCCATTTAAAATGAACTTTTAACATCCATCTAAGATAATTTAAAATCCACTTTTAATATCTATTTAAAAAATTTTAATCCATATGTGAATTAAATATAAGCAACATTCTAACATCCTCTAATTTAGCTACTAGTGAAAATTTTTCTTTAAAATTTGTACTCTCCTCTTCATTTTACCCTTGGCCTACCAATCGAGCTTCATTTTACGCTTACTTCATCTAGTTTAAAACATATACAATTAAACAATTTGAAGTAAATAATTTTTGCTTCTTCCCTTCTCAAATGGCATATGATACTTTATCCATAGATGGTCTTATATAATACCCTATTAGAAATGTGACATATAGTTGCCATAACTTCCACTAAAAAAATTTTAAGAGGTTATAGCCATTTATGACTGTCTTAGTCATGTCTTATAATGCTTCCTCTTAACAACTTTATTTTTTAAAAGGGAACTAAGAGTAGAAAAATTATGAAAACTATTATCTTCATTAAAAGGTTCAAGTCTTTCATTCTCAAACTCCATACCATGTCACTTATAATTGGTGTAATATAGAGTTCCTTTTCATTTTCAACTCTCTTAATAAATTTAGAAGAAAAAAAATGACCAAAATGCATCATTACTCTTTAAGAACAAAATCCATATGAACCTACTAAAATTATTTACTACAAAAAATATGAAACTTATCAACTAAACTAGAAACTCTAGTAAGGCCAAATAATTCCATATAAAGTAATTACAAAAGTATAGTAAAAGTTATCAACTTTTACCTTTCAAAAAAAATGTTATCAACTTTTTATTATTAAACCAGTTACTAGATTGCTTTCACATTTTGCAGGCTCCATACACCTTGTCTTAAATTCCATAGACAAGTTGCTAGGAGTCAAGGTTGGATATAAGTTCCATGCTTATATTTCTAAGCCTTGCTAAGTCCATGAATCTTCACTCTTACATATTATGGTTAAAGAGATCACAAAAATAAATTTCATAATTTTTCACTTTTCTCTTACTTAAAAAATCCAATACTATTGTCATCAACTCTATAATTAATATATGATTTTTCTTCAAAGCATATTTTATAATCTTAGTCACATAGTTGGCTCACACTTACAAATTTTACTTTAATCCATCAATTAAAAACATATTATCATTTCTAGTGTGATCTTTCTTACTAACATTGTCAATGATTATTATCTTTCCTTTTAAATTCTCCCTAAATGTGACAAATCATATATCTTTGTCTACAGAAGTTATAAATTGGGATACATCACTCGTCATATACCTTAAGCATCCATTATACGTCTATCATTTGCTTTTCTTTTTTTTAGAGACCTATAAATAAGGCGATTAATATATTTTAGGAACATAAATGAACTTAGGTTCTTACTGATTTGTCTTTGCCTAGTTTTAACCTATTTTCCTTAAATATTTAGTCATCAAACTTTGTTTCAAGAAACAAAACTTATAAATATGTCCATGATCACTATAAGAAAAACATTTTATGTTATGCGGATAATGTGAATTGGTGCTATAACAGTGAAACATATCGTTTTGATGCATAAATGCATCCATAGTTCTTTTTTTGATGTATGAGTGATAGGGAGCTCTATATTGGATATTTTAGGAATTATATGGTTTTCTTGGATGGTGATATAACCTAACATTTGTATTTGCATGAGATATGTTCCCTGCATTTTATTGATGCCAATATGAGATATGAAAATGTGTTAAAGCATTATTCTTAAAATGAGTCCTACTGTAAGTTAGAGCTTCATTCTTCCTCCTAAATTGATGTTAAAGCTTGTGACAGTGAGAATATCTTACATGCTACCTTATGGCTTTGCATAAAAGTTATGTATATTCTTTCATTGGTAGTGTTAAACTTTAGGCCTAGAAGATGAAGCAAGGTAATAAGATTTATAAGTAGGTTTAGATGAAGACGCTCCATGCTCATTTTCTGCCTTCAATAAAGGCTCTTTAATATGCAAATGTTGGCTTGAAAATTGTAGTCTTGACATTAGGTACAATTCAATAGGTGTATCTGATCTCATACCTATCATTGGGGTCCTTTTGGGCTCTTAGCACCCTTTTTATCATCTTATATCCTTTAATGAATTTGAATAAAGATTCCTAGAGAGTATTTACCTCCTTATTCAATTTCTTATTCTCATATTTATTATATTTAAGTTATGACTGTTAATAATTGTACACTTTTGAATGATTCAATAATTTACAGTTTACTATTTAATTTTTTACTTTCATTCATAAATGAATATAAATTCTTTTAAGCCTATTTGAGATTCAAATATGATTTCTTCCTTTTCATGCTTATGATCTAAAGACTTCAACTAATCTATCATAGGACACCTTAATATCATTATCATAAGAATGAGAGCTAGAGGGTACCTAATGATCACTATGAGACATAAAACATATATGAGAAAGTTCTTCTTTCAAACACTCAATTTTTGAATCACTTGAGTCATCATAAATTGAGTTTCTAAAAGACTTTTTTTCTTATAGTCTTTTTTATTATTTTCATTTCTATTATGCTTGTCACCATCTTTAAGGAAAGAGTAGCGAAACTTCATGTCACCTAGTTTCTAAAACCAAAGTAAATGATGTTATTTTATTTTTGTTATCAACCTTATCCTTTTCAAGTCCTTTCTCCCAGAGAACTTCTTTCTTATAAGAAACCTATTAAATATTCTAACAATAAGTGATATGTCTTCATCATCACTTCTACTTAATAATTCTCTTCTTCTTCACTTAACTCCCTTTTTGAAGCTTTCTTTAAGGAGACACCCTTCTTCTTTTGTTTCCTCAAATTTTGTAGATAAGAAAATATCCAATAAGCTCTTTTAAGTATAACAAATTCAAGTCCTTAAATTCTTGGATGGTCATCACCTTAGCTTGCATGCATAAAATAGAGTATATATAGTTTTGTTATTCAAGGAAATAAGTTTCTTTTCTCAAGGATCTTGTTCTTGTTTTAGTTTAGGAATTTTCTTATCATCTATTACTTTAAGGGGAATGAATGGCCTATTTGAGATAATCTACCACATGCCAATGCCTTCACCCATTAAACAAGAATATGTTCTTATTTTTCAGTATAAATTATCATTTCCATCAAAGAATGAAGCTCTCCTAATATTTTAACCATCTTGGCTAGATGAAGATTGTGATAAAGATAGGTATAAAATGATTATTTTTATTGAAAGTTTAATGACAGAGATCTACTATGATACAACTTGTTGCATTCAGATGACACCTAATATGGGGGATAAATTTGATGTTTGTAACATTAAAAAAATACTTAAAATGCAATTGAATTGAGTTCTAATATAATTATATAGAATGAAAATATAGTTAGACAGTAATCACAAAATTTAAAAAAAATGTAAAGAGAGTAGTTAAAACAAACAAACATTTCTTACGTTCACTTCCTAAGACTCACTTAGGATTCTATAAACTCTTCTTTCAATTAAGTAAAGAGAAACCTTCTTATAATTCTTTGTTTACCTATAATAAATAAGAACCCTTTTATTATCTTTCTTAATGTTGAAGATGAACTAACAGCTTTCTTGGATTCTACAAGCATTAGAAACAGCCCTTAGTTGAATTTTGTAACTCCAACAAGCCTTTCTTGTTCACTTTAATGATCTATTACTCACATTCAATTCACAAAAAGTGTGTTTGTGTTTAGAATACTTGAAAACTCTCTAAAATATGTTTATATAACACCAAAATATAATTATAAGGACTAATAACCAAAATGTCATATATTTATAGCTTACAAGGATTCAAATAGTCATTAAAGATAGACACTATCCATTATAAGGTAGTAAAATCTCAATGGAGATCAAATATTCAAAAACACTTTGAAACATCAAATTTTAATAATTCAAGTTTTTTTTGAATTGAAAAACACCTCATTTTGATAAAATTTTGACTTCTACTCACTTTCAAATTAAGCTCCCTAAAATGTGTTTTAAAGATTGGCATTTTCTAAATCAAAATCTTAGTTCTTTGTCATTAAAAAAGAATACACTTATTGAAACTAAATACAAATTTTTTCATGCATGAAGAATCTTTAAAACATTAAAATGATCTAATTAAGGGTATTATAAATTTATATCGATGCCTCATAATGAAAGGTTTTCAATCTTCCTTTTTTACTTCATATGTCACTTAATACTTACTTGGCTACATAGCACATCTTTTTGATCAATTAATCCATATGCTTGAATAATTTATTTTTTGCTTCCTTTAATTACTAGAAATTAATCATTAATAATAAATAAAAATAGAATGGAAACTCTTTATTTAGCAAAATCACATAATATTTTTATTTAGTTTTAATACTTTTCAATATATTTTTAGAGAATTTTCAAAAATTATGTGATTGAATACATTCAAGATGATTTGGTCATTTATTTTAAGGTCAAAATTTTTTGTGCCATAATTTTGTTGGTCTATATTTCTAGGTCATGGAATCTATAACTAGTCCTAACCCTGGGCAAGGGCAGGAAGGGCACCTGCCTAAGGCCCACCCTTATAAGGGGATCATCCTTATAAAGGCATCCTAAAACTTTTCCATGCACACTTATTGCTATGAATGTACAATATCGTTTGAAGGCCAAGAAGTGGAACAAGCTACTGTTTCTTTAGCTTCCAAATTTAACATTAACATTTTTATATTGATGTATTTGTAAATTTATTTCAGGCATTTATCTGTATTTCTTACCCCTCTAACTTTTTTATTTCCATCAGTATATGAATCTAATATACTCCAACTCAAGTATTGACAGTAAAAGATTTTTATAGTTCTGACTTCTGAGTAATAATTTAAAGGTAAAGTTTTTGATTTTTTTTCTTTGTATTTTTCAGCTTACTAAATACTTAAATATATTATAATTAATCTGACTGCTTTAACAACATTTGCTCATACATACAATGTCTAACAATTTTTATGTAGACATGATATTCCTACTCTTAGGTTGTCTATTTTAAATCCTTATATTTTTGTAATAAATATGTATTGTAATATATTCTTGTTATTATTAAATTTATTTAAACTATAAATTAAATTAAATTATGAATTACAGTTTATATACATTATAAGTGTTTTATAAGAATATTTTGAGCGGATAAATTATCATCTCAAATAATGATGACAATAACATAGAGAGTATAAATGATTTAAGGTAAATAACTTAGAATAGTTGGTAGCACATACACGCAAAACTCCATTTACAACCATACCTTATGGATTTCGTAACTAACATAGTTCCGGATAGGTTAAATAATGGGAACATAATTGTCCTAAAGTTAATATGGGTTTTGTTTAATTCAAATATGCCAAATATGTTGATTGTGTAAGAGGTAAAATGTGTGAAAGGTTTTTCTTGTTCTATTTACAAGATAATCTAATGCCTGATTGGGGTAATGAGAACATAATCATTTGTCAATTGGAAATACAGGCATAATGCTTCTTGAAGAAGAATCCAACACAATGAGAGTGAAAGAGTGATAAATAGGCTGAAACATCTATGTATGAGACAATCACCCAACTAATTGAGTCACTTATTAGTTGATGCTATAATCATTTAGTATTTTGTCGAATATTTGGACTTACAAATTGAGTCATTTTTATATGAGTATTAAATTTTAATAATAAAAATTTGCTTCTAAAGTTTACATATTCATATGTTGCCAATTCACTAAGACCCTTTTTGCACTTTGCTTAGGGCTATGTAACATTAGCAATTGCCCAATCTATGACATACAAGAAATATACTAAATCATACAGTATGGACTAAAACCGAGTTTACTTTTACCATCTATAAAGAAGGATTTTACATTATATAATTAAAATTGAAGGAGATTTGGATAAAGATGAAAGCGTTACACCATGTTTCGCTGTCTTATACTGTTTTAATTAAACATTAAAAGTTGTAGTTAACTGGACAGAACAACACTTGATTATAATATTATATAATTCATCATCTTTATTGGTTACAATAATTTAAATTAATCATAGTTTTCAGTTTGAATGACATAATATTATTTAACAGAAAATTGAAAACAATATAAATATAGTAATCTTATTTTTCTATCTTACCTAATAACTTTGTCTTTATGTCTTCTGAGTATTAAGTTTCTTGTAATGTCCGGCTAGATATTACACGTAGAGTGCGACATGCAGGCGCCCCGAGTTATGTATGCTAAATTGAAGAATAATTGATAAATCTTAATGTTTACTACCTATAATTATCCGTCAATACAAAACAATTTTACAAGTTCGGCGTTCGTAATTCTCCTCTAGACAGAAAAGAAAATTAAGGGGATTAATTAACTATTGTATTGCTGGCACGTAAGCATGTATACTACATAGATGCATAGTGATATTCATTTCATCCAAGTTTGTTTTTTACAAATTTTGAACGATCCAAATTTTGCCATAATCTTTGATCTTTGTTTTATCGCTTTTATTTTATATATATATACTAAGGACGAAGGGGATGGACGACCACAGAATTCATCTCCTTCGTCCGTTTAATCTGACGGTCATTACCCTCCCCCCCGGTTTATATGTCATATGTATTTTTATCTTTTTTTTGTGGTTGTGTTTTTTGCTTTCTCCATTTCCCTCTGTCTCATTTCTTTTCTCAGTTTTCATATGTATTTTTCTCTGTTTTTTCGTTTCTTTTCTCAGTTTTCATATGTATTTTTCTCTGTTTTCTCTGTGGTTGTGTATTTTTGTTGTGTTTGCGTTTTAGTTTTATGTGTTTCTCTTTTATCTTTTTCTTCAGTCATCGTTTTGTATTTCTTATCTTTTGCTTCGGCTTTGATCGAGTT
>JAOQMS010000179.1:38404887-38416464 GCA_027563885.1 Erythroxylum longipes | reverse complement strand
CAACCATCTTTAGGAGACGGAAGCAGGAGCAATGTAAGATAAACTAAGACGAAACCAGAAAGATAGACGAAACGGAAATAGGAATCTAAGACGGAGGCACAAAGTAAGACGAAACTAAAGTCAAGTAATACGAAGATGAAGTCAAATAAAGACGAAACTGAAGTCAAAGTGAGACGATACGGAAGAAACTAAGACCAAGTGGAAACTTCCGTCTTTGATCTTTGTTTTATCGCTTTTATACTACTATATAGATCATTCTCTTACAAAGTGTTGTCGGAGAAGACAACAATGAGTATGTTGAGATTAAAGCATGACATTGTCATATACTAGAAATGTCACATTCATTAACTCTTCCTTGATACACTGATAAATCACTTTTGGTCCGTTGTGATATGTGTATACTTGCATTCTACGATAATTAATTAAACACAGCTCATTTTACATTGGAATTTGACTATTGAGCATTAAATTGCTCTATTTTCAAGTCCAAACCTCACTCAAAACTTAATTTGAGGTCAAATTTAATTACATATAAATGCACACATATTTTCATTTCCATTTCATCTCACATTTTTCAAAATGGTAGGACGCTTCATCACCATAAGGAGAATGATGGCTTGGTTGGTTCGCCACCATAGCAATTTCTCAGGAAGAAGGCCAACAACCCAAGTAGCTGACATGGCTGAGAGCATTTGTAGTGATCAAAGCTCCATCAGTGCAAGTATTGAAGGTAAAGAATTCAAGCAAGTTGTGGAATTGCTGACTAAGAAAAGAAGAGGGTTGAAGTTCAAAAGGAATTGTAGAGAAGAGGATTTGAAACATTGCAATGACAAGGGAAAAAGCTATAGTCTTCGGCTAGGGAAGATCGGGAAAACGGATGAGGAAATATCTTGTTCTTTCCAGGAAACTGACAGAATAAGTGAAGCAATGTGTCCTAGAACTAGCGGGATTAGTCAGCCTGTATACATAACTAATATAATTTGTTAACAAATTAAAACACTAAATGAGTGCTGGAGATCACTAATTCTTATTTCCTTTTTACTTGGCTTCATGAGTGCTGGAGATCACTAATTCTTATTTCCTTTTTACTTGGCTTCATATTCGTTGGCTTCTTCTTATATCACATTTGCGAGCAAAAACTGAGTCGGGAATACTCAAATACAGGGACTGTGTACAGGTGTTTTCTATCCTTGGTACATTTTGTAGTTTTATGACAACTATCAATTATAATTGCTTTACACATGAAAAGAAATTTTGAAACACTACAAAACTATAGATCTTTATCAGTTGTGTATTGGTTACTGTTTTCTTTTATTCAAAATTACATTTAAACCAACTAACCTAGCCATGCCAAATTTTAAGTTATATCGTAGTATGTTATACAAATTAGGTCTAAGTTTAAACCCTGTAATAAATTAAAGGACTAGTATTATAAACTTCTTGGATTTTTTAATTAATTGGAAATTGAAGGCTCAATTGAATTCTAGAATTCAGGACAGATAAAATGAGATGGCAAGCAGCTTGTCATTTGATCTGCCTTTAGATTCTTCTTAAATCTGGATCTGATGACTAAATCCAAACAAACGTTGTATCCAATCATCCAGCTGTTTCAAATTTAAACAATTTTCAGTATCAACAAACAAACAAGTCCAGAAATAGTCAATGGTTAGAATTTAAGTAGATCTATGAACACTCATACTGATTTGGGTTTGTCTTTTCATGATTGATTATCTCCAAGTTTACTCCTCTATAACCCCTTGTTGCTCAAGCCATTCATCCAATGATTTGTGTTAATTACAAGCTTGTCGTGTTTAAGTTGAAAATTTTTTAAAGTTTTAGGTTGAAATATATGGTTTTTTTATTATATAAATTACTCTTTTTTAAATTAAAAACTTATGAAAAGTACTTTAAATGGTATTAGGTCAACCCTAGTTTAATTATATAAATTTTCATAAATATTACTTGTTGTGAATGTTACTGTTTACAAATTTCACATATCAAATATTTATTTATGGACATGGAAGGCGTGTATTAAATATGTATTTTTTTTACATTAATTAAGGAAAAAAATTATTGATAACTTAAATATAGAAAGGACTCATATCTCAATGCTTTAAATTTTTAATACTTTTCTTATATATAAATCAAAGAGAAAATTTTATTATATATATATATCCCTGTATGTGTATGCTTAGGTAATTTTAATCTAATTATTGCGTTTTTAAAAATTATGCATCCAAACATTGCAACGAATGTCTTCATTTTTTTTCAATTCTCATAAGTATCACAGCTCAAAATTAGCTCAAACATAGAGTAGACGCGATAATTAGATCAAAATTACCTAAGAATACACATACAGGGATATATATATATATATATATATAAGTATCATAGCTCAAAATTAGCTCAAACATAGAGTAGACGCGATAATTAAATCAAAATTACCTAAGTATATCTCCGCGATAATTAGATCAAAATTACCTAAGTATATCCCCAGGTAATTTTGATATTATCACGTCTACTCTATGTTTGAGCTAATTTTGAATTATGATATTTTTGGGAATTGAAAAAAAAATGAAGACATTCTTTGCAATGTTTGGATGCATAATTTTTAATTTAAACCCACAAAACAGATATGCACTAAAAGCACCAATTGCATAGATAACCCAAGCTAGGATTAATCACTAATGATATATATATTCGCTGATAATTAAAATTTTCGAATATTAATTTGGCTAACGTATAGTGAGCATCATGCCTTTCACGTCTGATGACAACGAACTAAAATTTTACCTCCTGCACCACAAGAATCTATATAATATCACAATCTTCAAATTTAAGAAATGACTATGAATGAATCACTTAGTACCCTCCATCAGTTTTTAGTGCCTTTTCTAATTTGACATCACTTCCCAACTCTTCGTCAACGTCTTCTATCATCTGCCACCTAATTTTATAATACACTTATGTATATATCTTAATATATGTATGTCAGTGTGTTTCTTTTTAAATTTAGTTTCGTAGGATACATATACTGGCATTGAGTTTTATAATACCACACCTAACGTGTGCCATATTTAAGTCACATCCTGAAAATAACTAAAACAATCTAACCAGTAACCAGATAACCAACTACTCAAACCACTAGGCACATATATATATCTAGGTTTTTATCAAATCTTTTCATCACCTGAAAGGATTTTAATGCTAAAAGGTCTTGCGTTCTCCAAAAACCTTGCTTCTTTTCTGGTTGTTAGAATCGGGTTGTTGTCAAATGAGTAAAAAAGGAAACAAGCAAAACAAGGTCATCCTGACCACTATAGCACCTGTCAGAGTTTTCATCAATAAGGCTAAGAAATTCTACATGAAGAGCATGATGGATTTCGCTAGCAAAGTTGGCCATGGCAACGGTTTCGTTGGCGGCCCAGTTGTTCAGAATAACCATGTTCCGATCAGTTTTTGTGCCACATCTTCCAGGAGAAGAGATGACAATGAGTTTCAGGAGCTTTTAAGGTTGGCATCTAGAAGAAGAACTGAAGCCGAGTCAGAAGTGCGCCAAGGACAAGGAGTTAAGGCTGCTACAGTAGGGTCATATGGAAATGGAATGAGGAGGAGTTATACTGTCGGAGTAGGAAAGATTGGGAAGATTGACGAAGACAGGACTTGTTCATTCAGGGAAGTTGAAAGTGTTTACGAAAAGTTGTATTCTAGGAGTAGAAGCATTGTTGGTATGAGGAAATAAACTGCTGTTAGATCAAAGAGTACGTAAAAGTGTGTGATTATACGGACTATGTAGAAAATTTGTGTCTATTGTTCACTTAGTTCTTCGCAAGTTTTACTAAATTGAAATCAGAAAACTGTAGCCTGATTTATGCTTTTCTTTTTGGAAATTAGCCTGATTTATTTTTCACAAGAAATGATTGTAATTGCCCGGAACTCGGGGAATTTCAACTTTGGTTCAATTGCCTCCCCTTTAAAAAGGCTCAACATCTAACATTTTTCCTAATTTAAAAAAACTAACGTTAAGGATTTAGATTGATGACCTCTATATGCTCAAATTCTCTTAGCTACATTAGTGAGGGAATTTGATTGCTTCCTGATAGTTATAATTTCCGTAAAAAATCTGCAATATTTTTTACCTCTTTATTGTTTGCTTCTCTTCTGCATAATAAGGAGTCGAGCTAATGGATGAAAGAGATACTGTGATGTTACTTTACTTGGCCTGTGACTGGCATCTGCATAGGAAACATGTCTAAAACTTCCCTTCCCAAACAGAAAAAAGTTTCACTTTTATAAATATTTGAAAAGAGATATTATCTTCATTAACTTTTTATTGTTGATGTGGTTACTGTGACACATAAAAAGTGACATATAATTTAGATTTTATATTTTTTTATATTTGATTTGTTCTCATAACTCTTCAAATTCATCTAAAGCTCTAATCCATTGTTCATACTATAACTGCATTTAGAGTGTTGTTAATGCATTTGTAAAAGAGGCAAACAAAATTGATGTCTGGCTCGGACTCAAGAACTTGATCTAAGCCTGATGCAGAGCTGCCTTTATCAAATGCCTCCGTAATGTTTTTTTCTTAAGTTAATGATATTAGTTTATACCTATAGCCAACTTGTTGGTTGTAGTTTTGTGATAATTATTTAAAGACATTCTTTATCTTATAATTAAAATGTATATAGAAAAGTCAACGAGATAAATATATATTGCAAATGAAATTATGATGAAATCATACTTATGAGATTCATATTATATTTAGGTGTTATCCTTATATTGTTCTTAGTCATTGTTTTATTGAGTTTAGACATTAATAAAGCGTAAATAGTACAACAAACATTATGCTCTTCCTTATGAAAAAAGTAGTAGATATCATAGATTAAAGTATAGAGATACATAAATAAACACACATGTGTATATTAAAGAAAAAGTTCACTAAACTAACCTAATACCAAAATTCTATTTGGAGAATTACTTGTGTGTCTATAAAAATTCTCATTTTATTAAATGTATAAGTAATCCCTTTAACCTGAGATCTCTAAATTATCCATATAGAGATTGATATATTTTTGTACTACTTACGAGATATCTTTGTTAGGATAGCTTAGTCGGTAGTCATTAGATATAGCATGAACTACATGGAGGTAATTAAGTGGTCAATATAAGATTCATCACCTTAAACTGATCAGGAAGAATATGTTATTCTTGTTTAATGTTGACTCAAGAAAATCTTGGTCACGGTAGAACGACACCTTGAAAATAGTTTTCGAATATCATTAAGAAAATCAGTTATTAATATTGGAGAACAAATATGCTCAAATATAGTAGACATGAATTCTACACTTTATATGCAATCGAATGCTTTTATAATGAAATGATTGAATTACATAGAAAAATTGTTCACAAGAAGATTATCCTAAACAACTTTGACATTTTAATATTTGGGTGACCATGATGCATTGCTAGACGTTAATATTAATCTATGGATATAAATTATTTAATTGGATATTAATTAAATAATTTTAATTCATCTAATCATAAATATGATTTAGGGTTATAATTGATATCCATTGTCAACATAATTGGGAACATAATGGGTCATACACAAAGAACGATTAATGAGAAAATCTAATTTAATCAAATTAGGATTGTAAAGATTAAGAAATTTTAAAATTAAATATGAGATATTTAATAGATAAGGAACAATATGAAATATTGGACTTTATTTGGCTAAACTGATATTTAGTTTGAATTAATTCTAATTCTAATTAAATTTTAATTAAAATTAGAATTTTATTTCAATTAAATTACCAAAAGATCCAGACCCTATTATAAATAGGCTTAGACTCTAAAGGAAGTAGCACCTCTTGCCTACCTCTCTTTACACTACTTATAGAAATCTATTAACTTATTTGTATGAATACAATAAGAGGCCGAAAATATGTGTAACTATAAGTGGTGGTGATAAACTTGTTTCAAAAATTAGTTCAAAGGAGCTATAAAAATAAAGGATCAAGCTTTATAATAAGGTACAATTTATATTTATATTTATGCGCTAATCTATGTTATTGTTAATGTTATAGAATTTAAAGTGGTCTTAATTTTGAAAATTGATTGAAAAATATTTCATATATCTTCCCCTATGTGTGGGATCAAATATCACCCTAATTTTCTATAGTAGTATTAAAATGTACTTGAATTCTATAACTTGATTAAGAATGTATAATTTTTATTAATATGATTATAGAATGCAAAATGTTTAGAGATTAAATGTGAACATTAAATCTAGAAACCCATATATATTACATAATAATATTTTCTATCTGGAGAGCCTAGTTGTTGTCACTTGGAAAAACAAAGCTGGAGGTTCCTACACCTAGATTCATAGCATAGGAATGTTGGGTTTGGAACCCATCTTCTCTAATGCTTTTTCAACTGAAAGGCTATAGCATAAGCAAAAGAATAATCAATAAGAGAAAGTGAGCAATGGTTTTAAAGTTGACAGAAGTGTCCTAGCGATTCAAGTGCTTCAAGGTTGCTTGTAAGTGAGGGGATATTCATTCGTGTACTGATCAATATTATGAATATCGTATCAGTATCGATACATGATTTAGTTCTTGTACAATACTGTACTAGTACTTATCACTATCAGGTACCGTTTTGGGTAATTTTTAAATTGATAAACTAGTCCTTAAATCTTTTTAAAATTACATAATATTCCTTTAATATATTGTATTGTATAATTTATAATTTTACACTAACTATGTCTCCAAAAATTATAATAATAGAAATTTAAAATAAAAATTATTTATTTATTTTTATTAACATTTTTTGCATATTTCACGTATAAATAATAATTACAATTAATATATGAAAAATAACATTTAATCATCATATAAATATAAAATTAAGAACAATACAAAGTATTTAAAATATTACAATTTCATCATATAACAATTAATAATTACATCAAAACATCAAACAAAAAGAATAATAAATATTCATGATTCTCTAACAATTACAATTTATAATAAGAGTTCGTACCAAAAAAACCCACTAGAAGTGAAACCTAAAACAAAAATATTTACAATTATATTGCATATATATAATTTAACATATACATCAAATATTAACTGAAATTAAAAAAAGAGGATAAACAAAAACCTAAAACTTCATTCAATCGAATACCTGCTCAAATTGCATTGAATCTAATTCTTATTTAGTACAAAATCCTCATCATTAGGAGGAAACTCATCATCACCTTTATTCCAATTCGTTATACCAAATGACATGTCAGTACTTTCTCATCTAAGATTATCTTCCAAGTCACTCTCAACTATCAAACTCAATTGTTCAGAAATTCAATCTATCAAAAGATCAATATGATCAAGAAAAATTAGATCTACAGAACTACTTGTTCTATTAAGAGTCTTAGTAAACAATAAAATTAAATTGTTAAAAATTATATGAAATTATATCTAGCTTAATAATAATAATAACATACCTTTCGTAAAGCTTTAAATTGTATTGAACAAAAACTAAGTCATTCAATCTTTTGTGGTACAATCTATTCTTTTTCTCGGAATGAATGAATTCAAATGTATTCCAATTCCTTTCATCTTGTTTCACTCACACATTGACTTAGAATTCAAATTGCAAACTTTTGCAATTCTGGAACATCATTTTTAAATTGGTCCTACCAAGCAAATGTAAAACAAAAAAATAGCATTATAAATAAATAAAGCGATGATTAATTTTCAATAAGTAATAAAAGTGAATATATATATATATACTTGGATTAAGTTTGTCTTTTTGACGAATAGCAATTGGCATCCCAAAATCACCAGAAGAATACTTATAAATCTCCATTTGTGAGCCTAGGAGATCTTGCATTATCTCATAGGCAACAACTGTTGTAATAGTTAACAGTGTCCCCTATTAATTTTAGCTTTCATTGTAAAACTTGGTCTGAAATAGACACTAGGATTCAAAAATTCCCCAAGTGCAAACAACAGAGAGAAAAGTTGCCTTGGTTATCTCTCGTTGATGACTGTAAGATAAGTTGTGCACAAAGAAGACTTATTTTTCATATTGTCCTTTCTTTCTTCATTTGCCCTCTTTATGGCATTATAAAAATAATTCATTGTTACCTTCTCATCATTATCAGTTAGACAAAGTACCCTTACCAAAGACTCATAAACTAGGTTGAAAATTTCAAATTGGGACGAAAATTCATTATATTCAAATATATTTCTAGAAACATTCAATTCAAATTAGGCCTAGCATGTTGAGATACAACTCACTTATCACTTGTAAACATTTATCTCAACTCTTTCTTCATCATAATAAAACACTAAAGTGACAAGAAATATATTGCAAATCTTGTAATAGTATAATGAAACAATTTCTACCATTTATGAAATCTATTCTCATTAAATTCAAAACATATGCATGATTGTTGATGAACTTGGTAACCTTTTTTATTTTTGTCATCAATAATAGGAAAATACCTAGCATCCCCTATATTTTTCAACGTTAATTCAATGTAATCTATAGCATAAAGAGACTAATAAAAAGAATTACGCTTGCTTTGTAATCTTCTTCTAGCTGCTTTTTAAGTAGAATCATTGTCAGTAATAAATTGAACAATATTTTCTGACCCAATTTTATTTGTAACTTCATCAAATATTTCAAATAGAGCATCAGCATTCCTAACAAGGCTAGATGCATCAATAGACTTTAAAAATATTGTCCCCTTTGTAGAATAAATCAAAAAAATTAATAATAGGCTCATGTTTTCTTTTTGTCCAACCATCACACATGATTAAACACCCAAAAGTAGCCCAAATCATGCTTCTTTTGTCCAAATAATTTTTAATTTCATAAACAAAGTTACTCAAAATTTTACCTCTGTAGTCATCAACTGGTGGAGCATTATATCCTAGACCGTAAGAGGTAATAACATCTACTATAGGCTGATAATAGTACAAATGGGAAGCATTGAATGTTATACTTGAATTATACTATCATCTAGCCATTGCCACATCCACATCATAAGTTGCTTCTCTAGATTGTAAGGCACTACAGATTGAAGGCTGAGCCCTAAGTGTTAGACATGGTGTAAAAAATGTAGACATTTGTCTTCTTCTTTTCCTAACATCAGGTGCAATATTCCCTTCTTATTAGATAGGAATACTACCACTAACAACATTCTCACTATCTTCCTGAACACCAACAAAAGAACTTTCACTACCAATTTTGTAATTCAATTTTTGCCTTCTATCTTTCTCATGCTGATACTCTTCAAGCAAAGTCTTCATTTGCTATTTCACATTATGGCTCACTTTTTTACAAGGCTCTACTTCACCTTTGACCCTAGCTAAATCTTTCTTTAATCTGGTGATTCCTCCACCTTTCAAATGCTTGTTGTAAAATAAAAAATTGTATAGTTCTTCATTCCAAGAACTAATCTAGCATAAGCCAAAGCTGGATCATTGAATCTTCCTAAATTGGTTGAATTATTAGGAGTACTTGAACTTCCTTCCACTTAGCTGTAAAAATAAATGAAGACATATACCAAAATTATCTTAATAACTTCATATCAAAATAAAGTTGTATAAAAAATATGAAGAAATAAATCAATAATAGTTTCTCAATAACTCTTGTTTCTTTCTAAACCTAAACATCGAATATATACATTAATTGCTACATTTTCACAACTATAACTCATTTTGTTTAATTATATAATTCAAACATAAGATCAAAATTACAAACTATTTTGTAAAATTATATATTAAAAAATAAACTCAAAACTATAACATATTTTGTATGAATATATAATTCAATCATAAACTGACAAGTCACAACTATAACTCATTTTTATTATTACGTAATTCAATTATAGACTCATATTTATAATTGAATTTGTGTAATCACATAATTAAACCTTAAACTTTTAATTATAACTTATTGTGTATGATTATTGATTAGTTTATTAAATAATCCAATCATAGACATAATCTCACAACATCCATAGTTCAATTTTTATAATTACTAATCATACAATTCAACCACAAATTAACTAATCCATTTTGATGATTACAAATTTTAATTTATAATATATAACCCAATTTATAATAAAGACTATCATTTCATTCAAATTTTAATATATCTCAATCTCAAATTTCATACAAGAACAACCTCAAAAGTCATAATGCAATTCTAAATTTCAAAAATCAAATGAATAACCTCAAACTCAAATTCATAATCCAATTCAAAATTCTAGTTCTCATTCATCACAAGTTAGAAATACAATCAATTTTAATTTCCAATTGAACACCATGATGATTTTTATGAATAAAACCAATTTAAAATTTAATTTTGTTATTCCATAATCACAAATTCACAACAGTTTACATTTTTGTAAGCCATCCACAATCACATTCATAAGTTGGGAAATCCACAAGCCTAAATCACAATCAATCACAAACACATTCCGCAATCCATTGATCCATAGTTCCACGCACACACACTATAGCAAAATATAAACTTGGCTCTCAACACTGCAATTTTAAAACACAATAGTGCAACACAACACAAGAGGCCAGATAGTGATGACTGGCAATGACAGGCGAACGATTGAGGTAACTGGCAACTGGCAGAAGAGAGGAGCTGGCGGGCTACAATAGGTGGCAACTGTCAAAGGAGAGGAGCTTGCTAGCAACGGGGCAAGCTATAGGTTGTAACTGGTGACTGGAGACGAAGGAGAGGAGCTGGCAAGTTGCAACAGGCTGTGACTGGAAGTGAAGAGAAGTTCATTGGTGACGAGGAGGGGTGAGATGTGATTGTGAGGGAATGCGGTTGCAAGGCGGCTACGGTGGCTATGAGAGAGCTGTTGTGGCTGTGGGCTATGTAGACTATGTGCGAGGGCTGTAGTGGCTGTGGGCTATGTAGACTATGTGCGAGGGCTGCAGTGGCTACGAGATGAGCTTCTGACTACTTCTCATCTGCGTGATTGCTTTTGCCTACCTGCTACATACTATGTTTCAATTTATACCTAGGGTTTTTTTTGCATTTAGGTCCCTAGATATTTTGAATTTAATGGTACCAGTTAGTATTTTACTGGTATTTTAAATACCAACTAGTACTAGCCAAAATGATCGGTACCGTTTAGTGTGAAATACTATGGTTTTGTATCATTTTTCATTTGGTATGATACAAAATCTAATACTTTAGTACTAATATGGTTTCCCAACTTAAGGATTTGTTTATAGGATTCAAAATCTTACCACTACTATTTGAGGATTCCCTTAATGATATTCACGCGTTCACTGTAAAAAGGGATATAAATATATTAGTATGTTGCTTGTCTAGTGTTACTGTCAAAAGGTGGGGAAGTAGGCAACGGTGGTCACTTCTCCTTAGTGTATACTGTTAGGAAATCGAGTCTGGATCTGATCCGACCGCAGCGGAATAATCACGAAACTTTTTTGTGACTTTTAATTTCCCGAAAACCAAGATCTATTTAATTCTATAAAATGATTAACACGAATCATAATAAAGCGAAAT
>JAOQMS010000179.1:38365925-38376311 GCA_027563885.1 Erythroxylum longipes | reverse complement strand
AGCAGGTTAGAATAGCCTTTTCTTGATCCTCAAGTGCAATTATAATTTGAAAATACACTAAATACCCATCCAAGAAATAATAGTACATAAATAACTCTATGACCTCTTGCCATTTTGAATAATCATTGACCTTCCTTTCTTGAGTACTATCTATAAAGGGTTTACATATGAACTATCAATGCTACGAAAGATTACACCTAAGTCAAGTAGTTATTGTAAGCATAATTTACAACATAAACATAATCACAATAATCATTTACTCCATATCTCAAAATTCTATGTTTTACATCAAAATATAAACTATGAAGTACATACCTTGATTCATAACTTTTGCTTCATTGTAAATTGAGAAAACATCCTTCTAAATGATTGGATATAGATAAACTTAATTTATCTTCTCTTTCCCTCAATAATCTTGCTTTCTGATGGTAAAAAATAAATAGAGGAGTGTGTAGGTGAGAGAAAGGATCAGTTTCAAATTAAAATAAAGATATCTTTGAAACGTTTCCATCAAACGGTAAGTTTAAAATAAAATTGTCTTCTTTAATCAAATTGACCAATCAGAATTTAACATTTAATAATATTAAAACCATAAATATTTAATGAGTCACATATTAAATATATAAATAGGTTTTACATTCTCCCACTTGGCTCATTAATTAAAAATGTTATATCATGGTTTAATAATAAATAAACATTCTGCGCATAAACTTTGCTAAATTCTTTAATGTTGATTATACATTAAATCATAATTAGACAAAGATACTAATAAGAGTTATAGCGGTTTCACATATTAACAAATGACATAATTCCTCCCATGTAATATAATATTAGCGCTTTATTTAATATGATCCATAAATAAGAAACACATTAATGGTTCAACAATAACGTCTTACTTAAAGACAAATCCTATCAAGGTCATTTATTCAAAAATGTGTACTAAAAAATAAGAATAATATAAAAATAAACATAAATGAGCTCATAGTGTCAAATACAAATATCATAAATCTCAATAATGGTATCTCATAATACCCATTCTTTTAATATGTTCTTTAAAGAATTTCTGTGCCAATCCTTTTGTTAAAGGATATGTAATCATTAATTAGTGCTAATATGTTGAATTGACACTATTTGTTTCTGAACTTCTTTTTTAACAGATTATTCCATATGTTTAGCATCTTTAAAATACTTGTCGTTCTTTGAAAAGAAGACTACTGCAAAATTATCACAATAAATTTTCAGCAACTTGACAATACCGTTGACAACTCCAAGTATGAAATAAATTTCCAAAACTATAAACCTTGAATTGCAACTTCAAAACATGCTACAAATTTAGCTTCCATAGTGGACTCAACAATGATAGACTACTTCGCACTTTTCCAAGAAATAGCCCCTCTAGCTAATAAGAAAAGGTAGCTAAAAGTGAACTTTTTGGTATCAATGCAATCGACAAAATATGAATTTGAATATCCAATCACTTCCAGATGACTGAATCTCTTAGTGAGCATATGATCTTGAGTACCTTGTAGATATCTCAAAAGTTTCTTTGCAACTTTCCAGTGATCCAATCCAAGATTACTTTGATACCTACCCAGCATATTGACAGCAAAGCTAATGTTTGGTGTGATGTAAGTTTGAGCATACATTAGGATTCTAACAATTTATGCATGATGAATATTTTTCATTTGCTTATGTTCCAATTTATTCTTTGGACATTGATTAAGACTAAACTTGTCTCTCTTTTAAATTGGAACTACAATTGCAGAACAATTTTTCATGCCAAATATCTCCAATACCTTACTAATATAAGCTTTATGAGATAAGCCTAATAGTAGCCTGTCATGGAATATTTCAATTCCTATCACATAACTAGCTTCTCCCATCTCTTTCATTTCAAAATTCTTAGAAAGGATTTCTTGGTTTTATGTATTAAACCAGTCATTAATAGCTAACAAGATATCATCAACATAAAGTACCAAAAATATGAACTTACTCCCGCTGATTTTTAGATATATACACCGATGAATGATATTTTCTTTAAATCCAAAGGATATCATTAAACTTAAGATACCATTGTTAGGAGGCTTGCTTAAGTCCATATATCGACTTCTTAAGTTTACATACCATGTCTTCCTTTCCTTCGTTTGAAAAGCCTTCAGGTTGATCTATATACACGTCTTCCTTAAATTACTGTTAAGAAAGGTTGTTTTTATATTGATTTGATGTAACTCTAAATTATAATGAGTCATCAGTGCCATAATAATTCTAAAAGAGTCTTTCCTTGAAACAGGTGAAAAGGTCTTCTTATAATGAATGCCATCTTTTTTAGTATAACCTTTGGCAACAAGTCTAGCTTTATATCTTTCAATATTACTATAAGAGTCATGTTTGGTCTTAAAAACCCATTTATATCCAACTCTCTTACAACCTTCAGGCAATATGACTAAATCCCAAACTTCATTATGCTTCATAGAATTCAACTCTTCTTTTATAACATTAATCCATGTACTAAAATTAATATTTTCAATGGTTTTCTAGCATTTCCAGTTTTCTAGCATTTCATAACATAATCATTAGAAACAACAGGTTTTCTAGGTCTTTGAGACCTTCTTAATGCTATTTCTTATGGTTGTTCTACAATTGGAACATTAATTGTAGGTTCAATAGGTTCATTAATCACGGGCTCTTCAGGAAGTGTTTAATCATTTGTTTGTTACTCTTGTAAATTGTCAAACCGTTATACAATTGTAGGAATAACATGCATTGAAGAAGTCGGTAAGCGAACTTGAACATTTATTTCTTCAATAACTACATTATCTGGTTTTTCAACACTACCACTAGTTTCACCATTCTTAATGAACCTAGCATTTCCAGTTTAAAAAATTCTTATTGTATGATTAGGATAATAAAATCTATACTCTTTAGACTTTTCTGGATAACTAATAAAAAATCCACTGATTGTTCTTGCATCCAATTTCTTTTCATGTGGATTATAAATTCTTACTTCTGAAGGGCATCCCCAAACAAGTAGGTGCCTTAGACTGAGTCTCCTTCCAATCCACAGTTTAAAAGAAGTCTTTGGAACTGCCTTACTAGGAACCCCATTTAATAAGTAAACAACAGACCTCAATGCATGCATCCACAATGATAAGAGTAAAGACGAATTACTTAACATACTCCTAACCATATCCATTAATCTACGATTATGCCTTTCTGCCGCATCATTTTGTTGTGGTGTACCTAGCATTGTGTATTAAGCACGTATACCATGCTTTTCAATAATTTTAGCAAATGGGCCTAGACATTGTCTTGACTCATTATATTTGCCATAAAATTCACCACCTTAGTCAGATCTGACAATTTTCACCTTTCTATCTAATTGCCTTTCCACCTTCTAAACAAACATCTCTAACGCATTTGTTGCTTAAATCTTCTCATGCAATAAATAGACATATCTATAACGTAAAAAGTCATCAGTAAATGTGATAAACTACTTTTCTCAACTAAAAGATGGAACATCAAAAGGTCCACATATATCAGTGTGTATAATTTTAAGAAGTTGTGTGCTTCTTATGGCTCCTTTCTTAATGTGTTTGGTTTGCTTTCTCTTAATGCTATCCACATACACACCAAAATTAGTAAAGTTCAAATCTAGTAAAATTTTATTCTTTACCAGACTTTGTAGTCTTTATTTAGAAATATGACTTAAACGTTTATGCCACAAGAAAGCTGAACTTTCATTAATTAAACCATGTTTAGTACCAACATTATGATGCAGGGTTAGTAGGGTTTTAGCAAAAAATTTATCAAGATTTAACTTGTATAGGACATTATAAAGAATACCAGAACCAACAAGGCAATTGTTTTTAAATAAATTAAAAAATCCATTCCCAAATTTGAACGTATAACCAACAGAATCAAGTGTTTATACTAAATCTAAATGATGTCTAGTATCTAAAATTAAACGATAAGTTCCTATGGCTTTAACTGGAGCTTTGACATGGTTTCCTATCAAAACAAACTTTTCATTTGGGTTATAAGGAATCCCTGCAAGGTATTCGAAACATGAGTGGTACAACTAGAATCAATCTACCAAGTTTTATAAGGAACCAAATTAGATTCGAAACATACTAAATCACTAAATTAACCTTTCTTTTCGAAACCAGTCTCTACATTTTAGGCCATCTTTTTGATAATGACCAAGTTTCTTGCAAAAATGGCACCTATCATTTTTATGTTCCTTCTTATGAACTTGACTAAAGGATTCATTAACTTTAAATGCTCCTTGCTTACTTTTGTCATAAGTCCTTTTGGGCTTCTTTCTAGCTCTTTGATGACCTACCAAATTAATGGTATGGGTTTCCTGATTCTTAAGTCTTGTCTCTTCTTGAACAAGCATACTAGCCAATTTATTCACATTCCACTTATCCTTTATAGTATTAAGATTCATTTGAAATGACTCATACTGCTTAGGAGGCAAAGAATTAAGAATAAATTGTGCTAGAAAAAATTCATCAACATTCATTCCCAATATCTTTAGTCTTGCTGCTACATTGAATGACATGTTCATGCATGCTTCGTGAACCATTAAACTTTACAGTGGTCAAATTAACCATTAATGTCCTCGTAAGTCACTTATCAGCAGTTTGGGAATGCTCTTCCACAAATTTCATAAATTATTTAATAACTTCAGTGTTGGGATGTTGTTCACAACAATCATTTGCATAAACATTAAGTTCAAGTTGTTTGATCTTTACTAAGCTTTATAGAAAGATTTCTCATATGCAATGCTTACATCAGTAATAATAGCAGGTGTCTCAACTTGGGGTACCAAATCATGACCCAATACATCAAGGTGAAATTGGACTTGTTCACACCAATCAGAGTAATTTAATTCATTAAAAGACGGAACAAATGAAGCAACTGAATTAAAATTAATAGGAGCAAAAACTGCAAAACATAATAGAATGCTCACACATCAATTCTTTGAGTCATAAAACTTAACACTTAAATCAGATTCAAAAATAATAATTCCACATAAAACATTTAGTGTACATTTAAGATCTCCTTTGGGCAATCCTAAAATATACCATAATTATAATAATGATGCTAATTTTATATGACTTCATTGTTAATTAAATATACCTGAAACAAATATGTGACCTATCTTTGGATATGCTAAACACATTCATTCTAAGCATATAAATTCACTTCATGTCTACAAATTATAAAAATTAATTAATTAACCTTTGGGTAATCCTAAAATATTTTGTAATTAGCGATCTTCAAATATCCATGCATTTATTAATTATAACATTTTTCCTAATAAGCATCCATAAATCACGAGTAATTGAATTAAAATATTTCACAAATTGATATTTATTAAAAGCCACTTTGGTGACTAACAAATTAGAATAAATATAAATATCAAAATTATACATAATACATATAAATCATACTTTAATCAACAATTCACTTGTTGGAAATAGCAAGAAACGATCATAATACTTGAAGACTAATAGTATAGAGATGCACAAACTCTTATATATATTTATCAGCAAACAGTATACATAATACTGTAATCGAAATCTCATGAAAAATTGCCTAATCTACACATTTGCGTGCAGCCGTTAATCCATTTATTATTCAAGACATACACGGAAATCGAGAAGAACAAAAAATATATATACATATTTTATAACTCCATCTCCTTTCATCAGCCCATCTCATACTTATCTATTTAAATGCATACGTGAAAATCGAGAGAAAACAAAAAGCACCGTAGGCCGCACTTCTATTAGTATCAAACTTCTGTGCTCTGTCTAAGATAATAACATGGTTTACTTTAAAAACACAGGGTAAACTATTGCCTTTTATGTTTCATTTTCGAGAAACGACAAACATGAATTAACGCACAGAGAATGAATCATAATTACGGTGTATCTATGCATCTTATATGGTCGAAAATCTATCGCTTATGTTTGAAACAAAACTAACACACAAAGAATGAATCCATAATTACGGTGTATCTATGCATCTTATATAGTCGAAAATTTATCGCTTATGTTTGAAACAAAACCAAACACATATGTCGCTTCGTTCATTAACAATAGTATCTGAAGATACTAACAGTGAACCGTAAACTTGAAATACGAAGAACAATACAATAAGCAATTATCTGATATCTTTAATGGAAAAAATAGAATTTAGAATTAGGCTTTGACACCACATGTAAGGGCCTCTCTAAAATGGAGAAGAAACACTATTTTTGAGAAAAAAATCACTCTAATCTAACCCCAAATTCTCTTCCACTTTGGAGGAATGGCACTTAAGCACCCTCTATTACTATTATTTTTTTTGTCTTTTTTCTTTTAATTTTTTGTCTCTTCCTTTTTCTTTTTCTTTTTTTATTAATTCATTTTTTATTTTTTTCATTCTTTATTTTCTTATTTAAACAATATTTCAATATTTTCATTATATGTTTATTTAAGTAATTATAAATTCATAATAATTTTAAGGTTTAATCTTATGTTTATAAATATTTTTCATTATATATTTATAACTTTATAATTATTTACTTATGAATAAATATTTTAAAATTAATTTTTATTTATTAACTTTATAGTTAATGTTAAAATGTTTTTGATTTATGAAATTCAATAAAATTTGATGTTTGATATTACATAATTATATTGTCATTTACTATAATTAAATAATATAAAATAGTGTAATATATCTCATATAGTATTTCATTTAATATTATCAAATAAAAAATTATAGTTTAATTGAAATTTTATTATTTATTATTTATTAACATAAAAATATAACAATAATAATATTGTAAATACAAATATACACGAAAAAGAAAAGTTGAGTTAATTTTATAAAGTAATTTTAATAATCATTAATGAAAGGTAAAAAAGAATATGCTGAGAATATTCCTTTTTAGTGTGAAAAATAGAATTGTAGATTGGAGTGAAAACTACTGTAGTATCTTTAAAATAGAGAAAACTTTACTTTATTTTAGAGGAATGAGTTAGAGATGACCTACGCATAATTTACTGTATAAATATAGTTACAATAATCCTTTAATCTAGATCTTAAAATTCTATGTTTTACATCAAAATATAAAACATAAAGTACATATCTTGATTCATGACTTTTGTTTCATTGTAAATTGAGAAAAAAATTCTTTTTGAATGATTGAATATAGAAAAACTTGATTTCTCTTCTCTTCCCTCAATAATCTTGTTTTTTAATGGTGAAAAATAAACAAGAGAGAGAGGACCAGTTTCAAATTAAAATAATGATACTTTTGAACTGTTTCCATCAAATGGTAAGTTTAAAATAAAACCTTATCTTACTTCATCAACACTATCTTACTTAATCAAATTAATCAATTATAATTTAATATTTAATATTATTGCATCTTTTATTAGAGCAAGGAATGGTCTAACTAGGCATAGAGGTTCTTCAATATCTTCTTTCATGTCTAGGATACCAAAATTTATTGGAAAAGTTAATTTATCAAACTTAACCAACACATCTTTAATTATATTCCTAGGATACTTAATTGATCTATTAGCTAATAGTAAGCTAATCCTAGTTACTTAATATTTTTGAATCAAACTAATAGTAACACCTAAATCAACCTATATTTTAGCAATATATAAACTACTAATGACTCAAGGGATAGTGAAACTTTATGGATCCTTTAGTTTAGTGAAAGCTTGTTTTGGAGGATAGCCAAGCATTCTTTATTGAATTTGATGGTTAATATATCCTATATCTTCTTTTTGTTGCTTAGAATCTCTTTAAGAAACTTAGCATATTGAGGCATCTATAAAATAATATCGACAAAAGAAATGTTAATTTGAAGTTATTTAAAAAGTTTAAAGAGCTGATTAAACTGTCCATCCTTTTTTGTTTGTCTTATCCTTTGTTGGGTAAGAAATTATTAGTTAATATTCCCTTACCAATTTTTTTGTTTCCTCTCATCTTCTTATTCATTTTTTGTTTCGTGATTTTTTTTATTGATCTCTTCCTTTTTTTGTTGGTTAATTCCTTTTCACTTTTTAGGGTGATTGCTTGAGCTTGTTTCTTTCGGAGAGATAGTCTTTGAATGGTGTTCCTTAATGCCCTTTATTGACAAAATTTGATAATTGGCCACTTTCAATTTCCATATTATTCATTGAGGCCTCATCATTCTACATTTCAGAAGATTTTCCTTTTATAAACTCCCTTAATTTATCTTCTAGATTTTGTCACTTCTGTTTTTGATGTACTTATGGAAACATTTGCTAAGGTACCCTTGAGTTAGTTGCTTATTCTAAGAGAAACTTTAAAGGTTTCTCCATCAAGAATTATGCATCATATTATAATGGTTGGTATGTCTCCAAAAATTTCCTATAAACTTAACTTGTGATAACAATTTAATAATAGAATTTCTAGCTTGACATTCCATTTCTTAACATCCTCCTTTATAGAATTCATAACTTATAACATGAGTTGCCCGACATAATGAGCATATGTTATCAAGTTTCTTGGTTATTGATTCCACTTAAGCTACAATAGTAGTTATGATGTATATAATTTGAATTTCAATTATTTGATTAACCCTTGGTCTACTTAATTGATGTTATTAATTGTTCATCGCTATCTCTTTTATCAGTTCTTGGACTACCTCCAAAGTCTTATTATTTAGCGTTCCACCTATTGCATCATTTATCGTCTATCTTGTGGCATCATCTAACTTAGTGTAGAAAATTTGTACTTTTATCTATGTGGGAAGGCCATTGTGCGGGAACTTCCTTGATAGATTCTTGTGTCTCTCTCATAGCTAATATAGGCCTTCATTGTTGAACTTTTCAAAAGGAGAGATATCAATCCTTAGCTTTGTTGTCTTATATGGTGACAAGTTTTTAACAAGGAACTTGTTTACAAGACTCTCCCAAGTGTTATTTATTCTAACATTTATAGCCTTCATTCATTTCTTTACCTAATATCTTAATATAAATGAAAATAACCTTAGCCTATTGGTATCTTTAGTCACCCCATGAATGTGTTACATATCTCTAAGAAGTTGGCTTTGTGTATATTGGGATCTTCATCAAGTAATCCATAAAATTATACATTTTATTGAAGCCCTTGGATTATATCAAGATTAATCTTAAAATAATGAGCATTTATCTTCTGCCTTGTAATGCTCGATTTTGTTCTCATGAGAAACAGTTTAATGTATTCATCACAGTTCTCCTTTTTCCTCATATTTTTAGGTTTTAATTCTAGCATGTCTCTAGGTTCTTTCTTGAATCAATTTCTTCAAATCTAACACAAGGTTATGTCAAGTTCTAGATGTTCTTAAAAAAATATAAACGATCAATTTCTTATTATACATGAAGAAAAAGAATCTTCGAGAGTTTTGGGTTACAACACTCTTAAAATTAGGATAAATAAAAATAAACCAAATCAAATAAGATAAGATATAAATAAAATTTATATAAAAATAAAAATAATAGAAAGAAATCTAACTAAAATAAAATAAGAAAATAATTATGCAAGACTAGAAAATAGTTAATAAGTTCCCAAAAATCAGTTACTTCTTTGAAAATGGCCCCAAAACCTTGGTGAATATGTTTTTTATATACGTTGCCAATGATATAAAGTTTTTCCTATTAAAAATATATCACTTACTAAGTAGGAAGGTATATCTATTCTCGGTAAGCAATATAACGATAAATAAGTATCAATCCCATAAGAAAGCAGCATAGATAAAAAAGCTAAAACTATTAAATGCCTTAAACGTAATAAATAAAGAAATGGTTTTATGGATTTTTGAATAAAGTAATATAAAAAAACTAAACTTAATAACTAACAATAACCAAGAAAATAAATGATAAGATGATTAATCAAAAAAGAAGTCAATCAAATAGTTATGTCTAAATGAGTACTTTTTCTAATAGTACTTTTAATTTCATAATTTAATTAACTTAGAATATATATACTCTTTGGAAAGGTAGGACTTCCTAGACATTGAGATTACACTCTATAAATTTATAAGTATCTACTCTTCTATTAGTTAACCTGTACCTTTACTTATGCCAGCACTCCTTTAAATGCTTTAAGTCCTTTGAAATCTTGTTAGGGCTCGTTTTCGGAGTCTAACTCATTCTCTGATACCATAAGTGTTGGGACTCCGCCCTTGCGAGACATGTGGCCGACGTCCCAAGTAACATCTGGACTCGCATCCCACAAGGGTGGAGTGCCCTCACCAGGACAAACCTCAAATTGGAACTTCATCTTGACCTCCTCTTAACATCTTGTCCCATGACTTGTACTTATCGTCTAAGTCCTTAACTGTTTCTTGATTCTTAATAGCCACTTCTT
>JAOQMS010000179.1:38324694-38337474 GCA_027563885.1 Erythroxylum longipes | reverse complement strand
ATGGGACGCATATCCTTTCATTCAATCAGATAAGCATCTATAGCATAACAGACGATCATTCATTCAACTTGCATAGCGTTCAGACATTGCGTACTTAATTTCATGGGACATGCATGAGACTCATACTCGTTCTTATTGTTGTGACTGAGATCCTTTCACAGACAGATACAGATGTTTTGGCCCGTAGGGCTCAATCAGATATTCACGGAGCATAGCTCGACGTGCAGAACAGATTTATCACGGAGCAAAGCTCTACGTGGAAGCACTTCTAACCGGCTTCTCAAGTCACAACTCCTTTATCTGAGCATGCATTTTATGAAATGCATCAAAAACCAAATAGATCGCACACAAATTCTCATCCAAATGTTCAGACAATGGTCTCATAGTCATCGGACCTCATTCCGACATTCAACTATCGTTGAGAAAACAGAATCATTCAGAGACATAACAAATCAGACACTCCCAATAGGTAATCGCAGAATAAACTCCTCAGACCTCAGGTCCGGAATTCAGAACCAGCACACACATACAATTCAATGATATTGGAAGTTAACAAATTAAATACATACAATCAATTAATCCTAGGAATCCATCTAGGTTGACTCACAGTGTGCTCCCAGAAGTTATTGCCTGGATGGTCCGACAATGTCCGTCTGTCGTTCAATGCGTTCCTCTAAAACAGACAGAACACATTCGTAATTACCATCTTTTGTATAAACGTATCAAACATTATCAAAGTATAGGAAATATGCACGATGCATGTTCAATGGCACTTCCCGGGTTTCCTCATAATCTCTCTCTCTCTTATCAGAACTTATCACAAATCTCTAATATCACGGTTCAGTTTTTATTGTCCTCTCGTAACTTAGGGGAATGCAATGGATATAGGTTTATTTATGGAAGGTGTATCTTTACAGACGATGCGATTTTAAAGAAGAAGATGAGTTACAGAAGAAGATGATTCACAGAAGGAGATGACGTCACCCAGAGGAAGTTGACGTCATCACAAAAGAAGTCTTCCTCTTAGCATAACTTTTTCTACAGAGATTGAATTCAATTTTTCTCTATATGATTTGAAATAGGGTATCAAGATGAAAAACATCCATGAAGAGCTCAAAGGCCAATTTTATCTTCTGAAGGGTCAAAAATAGGACAGAAGATATGTAATGAACAGTAACATAGACTATGTTTTACGATTACCATAACTTTCTCTATAGACATCTGATCAAGATTTTAGTTATATGGTTTGAAAGAGGATTTCAATATCTACAACTTTCATGAAGACCTCAAAGATCGATTCTATCTTCTGCAAGATCAAAAATAGGGCAGAAGATATTTAAGGAACAGTGACCCAGAAGAAGTTTGGGAACAATAACATAGATGATGTTTTATGATCACCATAACTTTCTCTAGAGGGATAGGATCAAGGTGTTCCTTATATGTTTTAAAATAGGATTCCAAGATCTATAACTTTTATAAAGACCTCAAAGGTCGATTCTATCTTCTAAGGGGTCAACAATGGGACAGAAGATAGGTATAAACGAGCATAGAAGGAGTAAAACACAGAAGGAGTTTGTGAACAGTAACATAGACGAAGTTCATTCGTCTGTGAACAGTAATACAAGCGAAGAGTGTGAACAGTAACATAGACGAAGTTCATTCGTTTGTGAACAGTAATACAGACGAAGAGTGTGAACTATAGACGAAGTTCACTCGTCTGTGAACAGTAACACAGACGAAGAGTGTGAACAGTAACATAGACAAAGTTCATTCGTCTGTGAACAGTAACACAGACGAAGTTCATGAACAATCACATGGACAAAATTCATTCATCTGTGAACAGTAATACAGACGAAGTTCATGAACGGTAATATAGACGAAGCCAAAGACAGACGAAACCACAAAACACAGACGAAGCAATACAGAGGAAGATGACGTCACCCAGAGAAAGATGACATCATCACAGAAGAAACAATACAGAAGAAGTTTGGTCGTAGAGAAATCAAAACATAGACGAAGTCTGGTTCATATAAGAATGCATCTTGCCAATGATGCATCCTCACAGAAGAAGATAACTTATGACAGAGAATGATTCATAGAGGATGCATTTGCATCTGTAAGATAACTTACAACAGAGAACGACTTATAGAGGATGCATTTGCATCCTTACAGAGGAAGATGACGTCACTCAGAGGAAATTGACATCATCACAGAGGATACAATAAAGAAGACGGGGTGAGCAGAACATAATAGCTCCCGTGCCTATACGAATTCTATACATCATATCCCTTGCTATTACACTTCCAAATATGCAAGTATCATCTATACTGCTCCCTCCTTAGCTCCAAAACACCAAACAATTCTAAGGAGCCAAAATTCACATACATACCAAAATCACAGACTACGATTTATGCTTACAAGTTCTTTCTGCATTTTCTTTCTTCTGTGGTTCCTTTTTAACTTAACTAATATTCAGAACCCTCATATCTATTATCTCCACTGTTAACCCCCTTTCATGCAGATATGTATATCCAACATGCACATGCTTATTTACACAGTGGAAACAACATTATAACCACTTACTCGTTTAGCAAATGCTCAGAGTAAGTGCTTTAACACTGAAATCGGAATCAGCACCACAATGACTGCTGGATCGCTATTCGGTGGTGAAGGTCAGGGAAAAAGTTGCTATATGGAGTATTTTAGTTAGGAATGGAAACTATGATAGATTCTTCCTAACTAAAACAATATAATACGTGAGTCTATTCTATGCCCCTCATGTGTACTATTCATCTCCATTGACTCACCATTTATCATAATGACAATCTGTAATGGAACCTTCCTAGCTTAAACAATATTATCCCCATGCTCCTCACGTGTACTAAATGCCAAATGAAAGCATATATATAATTGTATGGATGTGCCAAACAGTATATTATAACTTATGTCTAACGTTCATTTAGCTTAAGTCCTATAAATGTCTCACATAATTATGTGTTCTAGCCATATGCATGGGTGACGGGATGTTACACTACCAATTCTACCTAAAACAACTTCTTACATTTATGCCTCTGATAAAATGCTTTATCACAATTGAAGCAAAGTCTTTTTGCCCTTTGTTGCTCCATCTCTATGCTAGTTAACTTCTTAAAAAAAAGGAATTTTTATACTTCTGATACTAAATACTGCCTCAAAATTTTCCTTCTTTATAGTTATCACTCCAATAATTGTTTTCAAATTGCTCCTAGCAGGTTTTGTCTTAAGATTTCTCCCCAAAATAACTTGACAGCTCCTTAATTTCTTATCATAAGTGTAGGATAGATTCATATTAATTCTTAAACTACCTAGTTGCTTCAAATCTAATTCAAAATGAAGCCTTTCCATAAGATCAACAATAATATAATTTAATTTGTTACTTTGTAGTGAGCTTTGTGGTCCAGGCCAGTAAGCATTGGAACTTTTTCTAATAATCTTCCATTGTTCCTATCTGCTTTAGGTTGGCCAATTTACCTAGGGGTTGAGACTCCTAGGAGGACCAAACATCAATTAACATTACTTTGTAAATTTCTATCAATCTATACCTACCTCCTCCTAATTCACCTTATAAAATAATAGTTAAGCCTCCTTATTAAAATAAAATGTTGAGAGCCTTACCTCTCTTTCAGATGTTCACTGATTTTTAAAGAAATTTTCATACTTATGGATCGAAATCAACAAATTGTTAGTAATATCTTATGAAGAAATTTTTAATTTAGAATAGCTAGGAACAATAATCCATTTAGATTACTCATTGCTTCTTTCCTCCCTTTGGTCTCTACATGTACGACTATTGCTCGCTCCCTCTTTATTATTACCGTGCTCCTTTAGCTTTTATAGAATCTCCTCCAACTACTATATCAAGAACTTTTTGTTGGACTAGTATCTTCCCTCTATTATAAAAAGCCTCTACTTGATATTTTTCACGAACACATCGATTCGACTTGATAAGGCCACAGAGTTGTCTATGACGTGAATCTTTGATACTAAATTGATATATGTTTTTACTTAGGATCTAGTAATAGGATGAATCACTAGGAAATCTTCTTTTCCCTTACAAGAGTTCTTTCACTTTTTATGCCTTATAGTTGTTGTTTGAAAACTCATTCTTGACAAGTTTTTTCCAACTATTTTCTAAAAAGTCCTGGCTACTCCCTTATTCATCTTAATACCCTTTAAATTAACCTTAAAACATAGAATTCTTGATAAATAAAATTAAATGAAAATTGACTAATTTACTCTTTTACTAAAAATAAAATTATAAAAATAATAGACTTTCTAATTAAATTGACTAATGCCTAAATAAGATAACCACTATAATTACTTTCAAATCAAATTAATCTGCTTATTATTTTTGTTTCATAAAAATGCATCTTGCATATCAGAAGCCCACTATAACCAATGTTGAAGATCGTGAAATTTTAGTAATTATAATAGAATATATCTTATATATCATATGACCTCTAAGTTGTAGAGGTATATAATTCATTAGGTTTAGCCTATATATTTATAATATGGCACAAAATATTCCATAGTGTAATAAAAAATTCCTAGATAATACCTAAACCACTCTATTTTGGGATAATACCTCTACACCTTAGAGGTCTTTATGTCTATGGAAGTAGGTTTTATAGTGAAACCATATTAAACCATTGTGTATATTCTTCTCCTTTTTCTTCTTTACCTCTAAGTTCACATAGATTCAAATATAATTTCATAAAAAACTTATAAGAATAATATAAAATTTGTAAAATATCTTTAGTAGTAAGTATTTTTTTAGCATTTTGTTGTTGATGTTGTCAATTGTTCTTACTACATCACTAACTACACAATCAAAGTTAAAGCAGAGTCATTAGCATAGCAATGATCACCTATTTTATCTAGATGCTCAGTAACATCCTGAAATACATCTTTTGGACATGTAGTAGTTGATGATACAATCAAATAAGCAGGTAATTATTTCACCTAAAAACCCAAAGTTTGACTAAAAGAGAGAGAGAGAAACTAAAAACCAAACCATGATTAGAGTATTGAACAAAGATATACAATGTAGCAAAAGATGGATAAATTTGACCATTTTATCTAACCTAACCTTGAGGTAAAAAAATATGCCAATAAGTTGCTTGTAAAAGTTCCATCAGTAACATGTCTAACTTTTATACTTTGACTTTCTCATTTCTTCCTGTATAGATCAATAAACTGAAGGAGAAAAACTATTGTCGGATTATCAATTGCAACAATTTTTGCATCTTTTTTATTGTTCCTTTTCTTCCTTCTCCAAATCATGTAAATAGAACTGATACGTATCTTTGTTAATAAAATGGCACTTGTAAAGGTGAATACTATTATGATATTGGGGCATAATCCAATTTTCGAATGCTAAGGTCACTTTAAATTCTACAAAATAGTTAACACATAAATCATAATAAAGCACGAATATTAATTCGTATCTTATTCCAAAGCTTGATCCTTTTTCTTATCATATCTCTCGAATCATTTCTAAAATTAACTCATCTCAATACTATAGTTGCATAAGTATTCAACCTCTAACGTTATCCACAAAATGTGTTGAGAGAACTCTGGAACTATTACAGAGAGAGTTAGGCAAGGAGTGCTAGCTCCTTTAAAGCTTAAGCCCATTTTTTATCGAGTTTGGACATTATAATAATTTAATTGAAATTATAATTTAATTAAATTACAAATAATTCTAATAAAATACCAATTATGCCCAATAAATTCAATATCTCATACTAAGCCTTATTTATTAAATATCTCATTTTTATTGATAAAGATCCTTAAACTTTACAATCAAGTGTAACTTGATTAAAATATATTTTCTCTTTGACTTGCTCTCAATGTGTGACCTATTAGGTTCCTAAATATGTTGGCAATGGATAGAAATTACAATCCTAAATCATATTTAGGATTAGGTAAATTAAACTCCTTTAATTTATCTTTAATATTATAATTAAATAATTTATATCCATAGATTAAGAATAGGATCTAGCAATGTATCATAACCATTTAAATATTTAGGAATGTTAAAGTAGTTTAACTAACCTTTTCATGCATAATTTTTCCATATAATTAAATCTTTTATCATACAATGTTCCGATTAGACATAGAGTATAAGATTAATGTCTACTCTTTTTATGTCCAATCATGTTATTTCTCCACCATTAGTAATTGATTCCATTAATGAAATTTGAAAACTATTTTCAAAGTGTCATTCTACTTTGACCAAGGATTTCTCAAATCGATACTATTTGAGAACAACAAAAAAGACTTCACTTTAGGGTGACGAATCCTCTATTAATCATGTAACTACTTTTATATAGTTCATGCTATATCCAATTACTATCAATTGAGCTAGCTTTCACTAGAACAGGTCATAAGTAGTATCAAAACAAAGTAATCCCTATGCAAGAAAAGAAATCTCAAGTCAAAAGATCACTTATACAATTATCAAAATGAGAATTTTCATAGACATACAAGTAATATTCCAATTGGATTTCTCATACGGGATCAATTCAGTGAACTTGTTCTCTAACAATGACCTACACATTTATTTAAGTATCTTCATACATTAGTTTATGAGATTGACTACTTCCTTCATAAGGAAAAACATAAAATGTGCAAGTCTTTTTACATTTTATTAATGTCCAGTCTTAATAGATTAATGATTAGGAACAATTTAAGGATAATGCATAAATGCAATATGAATTTCATAATTATGATCTTATAATAATTTCATTTGCAATGTATATTTATCCTATAGAATTTATCATATACATCTAAATATGTATAAGATAAAGACTACCTTTAAATTATTTTGTCACTAAACTGCAACCAACTGATTGGTTGTAGGGCATAAACTAATAATCGTTTAAGTATCTATACCATATCACCATATGATGATCACGCTACTGTTGGGATAGTAGTTTAGTGAGGAAATTTTACAAGATTCTCTATAGTGAACACTTGCTTAAATCTTACAACTTTCGTCTTGATTATCATTATAATTAAGAGAAATTGCTTAAATACATACTTAGATCTTTGATGAGACCTTAACTCCTTTCGCATTCCCGATGGCTTTAATGTTTTATAGTGCATTAATGTCTTAAACAGTGCTAGGAATTATATCAAGTTCATTAAAATCTAAATAATCATTTCAGTAAATGAAAATTTTATTATGGCTTAATTAGTAGTTATTGCTATATTGGAACCTTTACAATCTAAAAATAATATTTTTCTAAGTAAAAATATACAATAATCAAGATGTAGTTTCTAAATTTAATATTCATATAACCTTAAACTCAAATATCAACTTATTTATAAAATAATGAATATCTTTATTCACAACTATTAGATATCTCAAATACTAAACAACTTTAGTTCATTATCTATGTACTTGGAGTATAATAGGTAAAAAACTTCTAACCTATCTTTATAGATCTAATTCCCAGTATTTAGTTATCTTTTCATATTCAGCAAGAGTTGTTCTTGGACAATTATATTTTCAACAATTGAATATACGAATTATTGTTCTCTCTATGAGCAATATGTCTCTACATATTCATATTGAAGAGGACAATTATACTCCCAATAACCTTCTTATAGACATGATAAATTCACAATCATATATAAAACAATCTCTTTGAATTCATTATGAAAATGAATCTTTCTACGCCTTATAGCCTTTCAACTATACATCGAATGTATCAATAATGGTCTTAGTTCCAACTCTAATTTGATACATTGTTACAAGATCTGAACCTTTTAGAATTCATCTTACTCCTATTACTTATCTTTAGAACCATTCTTCTATAAGTATACATTGCAATAAACAATATGTTCAATGGGTTTGTAATATTATATCCAACATTTTAGATATTTCATTACCTTTTATTATCTAATTTAGTTATAAAATTAGTGGATAATATACGCTTCAACTAAGTATCACATCCTTAAATCATTAACTTTGACTCTTTCAAAGTATAGTGGTCTATATATAATATGAAATCTTGCTAATTAATTTAATTGGAACTACCAAGGGTAAGTTGTAGTACTAGATATAGCCATAGAAGAAGAAAAATTGCATCATACAATATCTCATAATGTATATTTCTCCTTTCATAAATCTATGCTCTTATGAAATTTATTTTTGCAGATATTCAATAAAGAATCTCATTTCCTATAAATAACCAAAAATTTCAAAATTCACCATATCAATCTCATCGAATTGCTTCAATATTCTTAATGCTTAATTTTTATTTAGATTTAAACATTTTGAACTTTCCAAAATTTTAAATCAATATTTCATCTAATATATATGAATATATCACATAAAGTCATTATTACTTCTAATGAAATATAGGAATCATCCTTTTATGAATTTTTATCCCATCCAATACATCAAATGTATAAATTTAACAATTTAATACCATCATCATCTTTGCACCAAAGGTTAATTTGGCTATTCTTCAACTTACCAAGTTTCATAACTTGCATAGGATTCATAATTAAAAGGATACATGTATCCCTGTATATAACTTTATGATTCTCATTATGTTGATTTAACTAACATAGCATAAAAGGGTAGTCTCGATTATCTAACTTTATATTCTTGCCATTTTTGTTAAGCATAAGTTTCCCTTAATCCAACACATATAAAACTAATTGTATAAATTTAGATCATATACTTTTACTCAACAATCTATTTCTTATCATGCCGTAAACATTATAGTAATTTTGAATATGAAGTTAATATCATATACTTAAAAGCATAAATTAGAAATATATATGATCTATATCATATTTCATAAATTAGCAAGAAAAATCATGCAATCATCTTTCTTCTAATGACAACTATTATCATACTATAGTAAATGCCTTCAAATGTACTCCATCTTTATGCTTTTAGTAGGCTAAATTGAGTAGAATAATTCCATCAAATATTGTACCTTTCAACTCTACTTCATACAACTATTTGGATTTTGCTATATGAAGTTGACATACATCTTACATGATGTCCTTGAAGTTTATAAGATATTAATTAACTCAAAATTTCATTATTTTTTGTCATCTATATGATTTTGACATATCTTAAAAGGAGCAATTAATAGCAAAATTATATAATAGATATAAAACTTTTCTATCTAATCTTTGAGATCCCTTCTCAAACCTATTGTAGCATCCTGTCTCTCTAATTGTTTAATGACTTAGACTAATGAGTCCCATCAGTGGTATCATATAGAACGAAATTGGTACATTCATGACATGATTTCATAATTGTGTTCAAATGCATAATATGAGCATACACACATGAATTGTGAGTTAGACAATTGCATTCAATTGATATATTTCGGGGTATGAAACTAAAAATGAATGTGATATAAGATATGAATGTGTTTTTCCAATATCTTGTACTTTGGTTTACCAATGACAAGAATTGATAGATTATAATTAGCAACTTGGAATTAATTGTCACAATTGGGAGATTGATAGATTAATATGTATATCTATTCTTAGAAAAATGCCAAGTGGCAAGACTAATTGACACATGAAAAATTCGGATGAGTAAGACAAAAATTGGGTGACATTTGGTATAGATAAATGAGTGATAAATGGACTAGTAATTAATTGACAAATAGAAAAATTATAGATTGACAAGTAGATCAATTAATGTGTGACATATGGACCAATAACTAGGAGACAAATGGCAGCATATTTAGTGGACAAATAGAAGACATGCCTAATAACTATCATTAGAAGATGAAGACATCTTGCATTGCATGAAGGTAAGGTGGAAAAGTTTGTGTAAGAACTTTCTTCACCTTCTTCCTTGCTCTTCACCAAAATTTACTCTTAGCTTCCTTCTCTATATTTTGGTTTAATCCTTGCTTAATTACTACATCAAAGTTAGCCTTTTATCCTTTACAAGGTAGCTTACGAAACAGTTGATTGTTATCTTCTATCCTTGCTGAAAAACTAACTCATTTGTACCCTGAATTTATGATGATCTTGCAAGCATGGATGGCTTGATTAACTTTATGTTTTGAGGTGGAATTAGAGCTTAACAATTAAGTAGACATCTTATCTTTATGGCATGGTTTAATGGTATGATGATAATGAATGAATTGGAATGAAATATATATGATGTTGATGATGAAATGAGTTTTGGAAAATGATGTTCAATGATAGTTTATGGTTTGGTTTTGATACATGATAGACAATGATTTATGAGCTGTCAATTGAATAAGATTGAACTGGAATTGAAGATTATATTGATGAGGAATTGAAGTATAATTAGGTACAATTGAGGTATAACTAATAGACTATTATAAAGGTGTTTTGAATTTGGTATCAAGGTGTGAGAATCTAGAAAAGTGCAGGAAAAAGGTTAGGCCACGATCATGGCACCCATCCCACGACAATGGACAGATGCAATAGCTTCTGTCAGTACCCCATGATCGTGGGTAGGGTTTTGACGTGGTAATTTCTATTTTATGCAATTGTTGAATCACATGAGGACAAGTCACTCCAATTTGGTGTATTTGGACTTAATTAAGGTTTTAAATAAACCCAGATTGATGCTTGGTAAGTTGATTGATGCTTGGTAAGTTGATTAAAGTGTTTGATAAGTTGAAGATATTAATTGATGTTATACCTTAAGAAAAAGATTGTTTGTTATCAATATATCTAAGTTGGGACTTAAAGAATGTTAAAGGAATGAAGATGTTCTTATGAATGCAAATGTATTCCAAGGGTTATGAATATTGCATTATGAATGAACGAATGAGAATTGGGAATTATGTGAATACTTATAATGCTAAAAAGAGTTAGCAAATGTATGGTTAATGAATTGAACACGCATTATACATGACACATATATATATATGTCTGTATGACTGAATACTCATATGAATGATCAATGTATTATTGTGTGAAATATGTGTGTATTGTATGAAGATAAATACACAAGAGTGAATGTCAGCATTCAGACATTGTCGGACTATCCAGGCAGTAGCATAACTAGAGCATACTGTGATTAACCTAGATGTTCTCACTAGGATTGATATATTTTTGTTGAATTCCCAGTTATTGAACTGTTAATGATCTGATTGTGATAATTCTAGACTTTTATAGTCCGAGAAGTTTGATATATATGAATATATTGGAAGTATTCTGATTACATATGAATCTGAAAGATATCTGAATACTCAACAAAAGTGTTGAATACTGGAGTTAGGTCCGATGAACATGAAACTTTAACTGGTCATCATGAATAAATGTTGTTGATGGCATATTTTGTGATTTGATGCATCACATTGATATGCATGATCAAATAAAGGCGTTGTGACTGGTGTGACCAGTCTGAAAGAGCTTAAAGCTCAGAAATCTGCACGTAAAGCCTAGCTCCATGATTAATGAGCCTGGTATCCACAATGGGTACAGGACAGTATCTAAAAAAAAGTCCGATATCCACAAGGGATATGGGACAGTGAAAGGCGCTTGGTCAGAACAAATAAAAACGAATGTGGAGTCTCAAATGCATATGCATTTGTACATATATGATTATGAATCCATTTATGAAATTGTGATGATAAAGTGATATGCCATATTTGTGTATTTGGTGATATTGTGATTGATTATATATATATATACAAATTATGCCTGAAAAGAGTATATGAAATGTGTGACATTCATAATGTCTTATTGAGATAAGGAACATTGTGTATTTGGTTATATGTGAGATAATCGTGTATTTGATATAAGTGAGCTCATCAATGATGGTTTGCTCATTAAGTTCACAAAACTCATCAAAATTACAACGTTATCTTTCAGGTTCAGAGGAGATATCCAATTAGACCAATTGGAGTATAACCACTGCAAATGAACATGAATTAGTGGTCGGGATCAGTTTATACTTGCATATGTCATCAATCATTTTGTATTAAACATTGTATTCCGCAACTGTTGTATATTGTATAAATGAATTCTGAAATGTAATAACTCTTCTGACTGGATATGTTTGTAAATGAAATGGATCAAATTGATTACTGGTCTGCTGACGACGTGTTTGATGTGAAAAATTTTGCAATAAGTAATTCTGATCGTCTTAACATGCCATCCTCGTAGAATATGTTCTCGAATACCATCGATACGGTCAGGCATATGCTCTATGAGAATGGTGTGTTACACCTATTCCTATATATAAGAAATTTGGCTCACCAATCACTTAATATCAACTATACTAAACAAGATAATTCCACTCAAAACAAAGTATAAATGTAAGAAAAGTAAGTAATTGATTATATTTCATGACTACCAAATAAAATCAGGACTTTGGTCATATATTTAGTTACTCCCACTATTTTATTCAAAATAGTGGCCCTCACTACTCTTTGGAAAGATTACACTAATCTGGGCTAGGATCCCATTTAAATTTAGTTAACCTTAAGTCACTAAACAAATAAATCATACAAATTTAGGTAAGACCCATTAATTTAAGATAAAACGCATTCGTATTAAAGGGACCTTTAGTCATTCAACAAGTCTTACAATAAATGAAACTCTAGTTTTATACTTAAGTAATGGAGGCAAAAAATCATGTTCATAACATGTACTTAATATTTTAACGAAGGATTTAATTTCAAATAGTCTCATCAAACACAAAATTACATGTAATAATATTGCATATATTTTTAACATGCATTAAATAAAGTTTGCAACTTATGTTCT
>JAOQMS010000179.1:38274260-38320979 GCA_027563885.1 Erythroxylum longipes | reverse complement strand
GGGAAACTCCTTTTTCAAATTTTTTAATAAGTAACACGTTCTAATCTAATTAGAAAACTATTTCTAATCTAACTAGACTTGTTTTTTGAAGAAAAGGAATAACTTCATTTAACAAAATGTTACACACAAAGCTAAAAGCAATTACATTGAAAGTTTAATGAAAACACATCCAAAAAGGAAGAGTTTACAAAGAGTTATTTTTTTCTATTCTCATTTGACTAGATGATTTCCCAAAAGGTTTCGAGTTCAGGGCTGATTTTGTGCTTAAGATTGCATATGTTGAGATGTAATTTGATTTTGTCCCATGTAATCTTGATGAACTCTTCTACTTTGTGGTTTGCGCTTGTGTGGATTCTGCTATTTCTTTTATTCCATAACCCGTTGATAAGATAGGATAGTGCAATCTATATTAACCATTTGTCCCCTTCTCACGTATTTGTGATCTTTTGACTTCATTACATAATATCAAATCATTTGGACAGAGGATTTGTCACTTAACATGAAGCTATAATGTTTCTCCAAGCTTTGTTAGCGTATGTCCATTGAAAAAGAGATCGTTGTGGGATTCTAGGCTTTTGTTATATAAAGTGCACCAGTTTGGAACGTACATCTATTTTCCAAGCCTATTAAGAGTGAGAAGATTAAGTTTAACGGCAATCCATAAAATGTGGGCAGTTATGGGGCAATGATCTTTACACCCGACTGTTTTTAATAACAACATTACATAATGGAAATACAGCTTTTCTTTCTAACTTTGAGAACTTTTCTCAAACCTAACACATGTCCAAGAAATTTTATTCAATAAAAATTAGTATCAATTATACTAATCAATATTAGTTTCACTTGAAGCAAAATAAAAGTAAAGAAAGCAAGCAATAGTTAGGAGCTTTTGCTTAGAAAAGAGCCAAAGGAAGGTAGAAACTTTGGGAAGTAACTTCTTTTCCTAGATAGTGTCAGTCTAAGGGTGTTTGTGCAACTGTGGTATACGAGTTTCCTTGCAAGATTTAAGGCAAAACTTCACAGTAAAGTGCCTCAACCATACAAAAGTTTCATCTAAAGCTAAGTTAGGATGATAAGTACTGGTCAAATTACAAAAGTGCTCCAAGAACTCATTACTCCATTCACCATTGCAATAATCAAGCTCAGCTTATAGGAAGTAGATTATAGGTGGATTAAGGAGTGCGTTAGGTTGTTATTAAAGAGCGGATCATGAGTATTCCAATTATCGAACTACAAAGAAGTTGTTTCTCCATCCCCTACTCTAGAATGGGTTTTAGAGTAAGACATTTTCTCAATTTTAGCAGCTGAACCATAAACTAAGAGGTCGTTGATTTGATTTCCGCTTCTCAAAAGCTTTTTCCTTTAAGAAATAGGTGTGAATTCATTTCACCCATAAGGCTTCAATGTTAGACAGAATTCTCCAAACCTTAGATTACACTAACTCAACAGTCAAACAACCTTATTCTAATATGAGAATAAATTATTTTTAGTTAATTTACACTTAACCTTATACCCAAACCTTGCCTTAGCCACATTGAGAAACACTAGCCCCCACTCATAAACACTGCAGTTGTTGCCACGTACTGTTGCATTAAACCATCAGAGCACTGCCATCAACCAATATAGAACGTCTAGTGACACCACTACGATGACAACTTCACCAGTCAATAACCTCTCGTGGCCAACAATCACGCAACCCAGAAGTTCCTAGTTCTCAACCACTGCCACCAACCACATATAACTTCGCCACCAGTTACTACCTAGAAGACCAACGATCTCAGGCCACTAATAGCTAGCCATCAATATCCAACCAATTAATTGCCATATTGAGTAGTTACCAATAGCCATTGCATGGACAGAGCCCGTAACATTTATGGCTTCTACTTTGACGACAACATGTTTTCCCAATTCATGCATCCAATATTTTCTTGCTTCCATAACTCAATTAATCCATAATCGAAAACATAATTAATGTATAAATACAATGAAGCATGAATTATAAATTTGTATCTTGTTGTGAAGTTTATCCTTTTTCTATAACTCCGTCAAATTAATTTCTGAAATAGGTTGATCGCTATTATTGTAATACATAAGCATCCAACCTCTAATAGTATCTATATGAATTGATTAAGAAAACTCTACAAATAATGTAAAGAGAGGTAAGTAAGAAGTGATAACTCCTTTAAAACCTATGGTTATTTATAATAGGGTTTGTAATTTTTGTCAATTTAATTGAATTATAATTCTAATTTAAATTAACTTTAATTATAACTATAATTAATTCTAATTAAATATCAATTAAGTACAAACAAGAACCAATATCTTACAATAGTTCTTATTTAACCTACAAAAGTTCCTTAAAATTTACAATTAAATCCAACTTGATTAAATTACTTTTTTTATCTTTACTCATTCTTTGTGTGTGGCTAATTAGATTCCTAAAAGTATTGGCAATGGGTATAAATTATAATCATAAATCGTATTTAAAATTAAATAAATTAAAACTCATTTAATTTATCTTCAATTCTCTAATTAAATAATTTATATCCATTGGTCAATATTAGTGTCTAACAAAACATCATGATTACTCAAATATAAGAAATGTCAAAGTGGTTTTAACTAATTTTTTCGTACATATTTTTTTGTATAATTTAATTCTTTTATTATATAATATGTCGATTTGACATAGAGTATATAATTAACATCTACTATATTTAAGTTAAATCATTTCAATATGTTATATTTAGTAATTAATTCTATTAATGACATTTAAAAATTATTCTTAAAGTGTTGTTTAACCTTAGTCAAGAATTTTCTAAAGCAATATTAGTTGAGAATAAAAAAATATTTCTGTGATCACTTTAAGATAATTAATCCTATATTAATCACTTAATTATCACTATATAGTTCATGTTACATCCAATAACTACCAAATGAGCTAACTTGATTTAGATAAGTCTAAGTAGTATCAAAATTTAACAATCCCTATATGAGATACTACGAAGACTTCAAGTCAAATAATCATCTATACAATCATCATAATTAGAATTTTCATAGATATATACAAGTAATGTTCTAAATAAAATTCTCATATTGGGTCAGTTTAATGAGCTTGTTCTATATCAAGCAACACACATTTGTTTAAATATCTTTATACTTTAGTCTATGAAATTAATTACTTCTTTTATAAAAACAACATGATGTGTACTAGTATTTCGCTCTATTAATGTCCTATCTCAATAGAACAATAATTAGGAATAATTTAAAAATAATACTTAATATAGCATAAATATCATAATTATGCTCTCGTCATAATTTTATTTACAATGTACATTTATCATATGAACTTTATCATATATATCAGATAATAATAAAGATAATAATAAATATGCATAAGGTAAAGAATGTCTTTAATAATTATATCATAAAAATTGCAATTGTAGAACATATATAAACTAACATTTATCAGTATACGTTTATTGTGGTAAAAGAGGACACAATAGCTATGTTCGAACACTTAGAATCTAATTGTAGTTGGTGGTTAGCAATAAGAATATGGCAACAAAGATGTTTTTAATGGCATCTGATGGGCTGTTTTAGGAATATTTGCAATAGTTAGTGTTTTAGTCAACGTCGTAGGAAAAGAAGCTGAAGTCTGAAAATATCCTAAGGTTTCCAACCATAATTATATAGTAGTTGCTTTTTATACTCCTTCGCATGCCTCCTTGAATTAATTATGTTTACAACAATAACATAGACAAGATATACTACAAAAATATAATCAAAAGAAGAAAATAATATGTTATTTGATAAATTAAGAAAGGAGGAAAGTTTCAATTCTTCAAGGAAGTGTCCACTACAATTGTCTTTTGATCCTATTATGGTAATATATACAAAAGATGCAAAATAGAAGATAGTTGCACAAATATAGTTTAGAAGTTTAAGCCATAGTTATCAAAGATAAGAGGGGTTGGAGAGGGTGCTAAATCAGAGAAGGCGACCGGGTAAGTCGGGCTCAACCCCTGTATGCCTGAGCTTGGTACAAAAAAAAATTTCCAGCCTGAAGTCTGTTTGAGCTCATCATGTTAGGCCTAAACTTGAACCTAATCAGGTTTTAAGCAACCTAAAACCCTATTGAGCATGAAGCATACGGCCCAAACTCGAACCACATCAGGATTTAACAGGTATGAAAATAATCATTCATTAATATACAAAATGACCCCAAAAATAACTATGCATTAGTATATAAAATGAAGTCATTTTTGCATGTAAAAGAAGTTTGAGATTAACTCGAGATTCGAAATAAAAAAATATAAATCCACCTTGTTCACTTCAAGTTAGAATAGTGTTTTGTCATTTCAGTCCTCCAACTTTTTACAAAAATACAATTAAAACTAATGACTTAAAATAAAAATAAATGATATAAATTAAACACGATTAGTTAGCTCTTTATCAAGTCAATTTTAATAAAAATGCAAAAAATTAAGTTAATAACAAATAAAGGTTATAAAATAAGCTAAATTAAAATAAATATAAAATACTAAAAAATGTTATTTTTCTTATTTTTAAAAAATTATTAACTAATAAAGTAAAATAAAAAACTTTAGACATAATTAAGAATCTTTGTGTGACATTTTTATAAATTGACTTGTTAATAGATATTTATAGTATATCTAAAATTTTAAAAGACATTTAATTCTACGAATTAATTTCATCTTAAATTTTAATAAAAATAACTCTACTTTACATAATTATATAGACTATTAAAAATTTTAATAAGAATGTCAATTTTGGCCTCAATTAACTGAGCCACAAATCAAAATTGTTCGGCCTAACCGGGCTAATGGTCAAGGTTATATAATTAATACATATAAAAATTAATTTAAATAAATTTTTATATGTATTAATTTAGTTCACATTTAATATTATATGCATATAGGTATTAATTTTGCATAATACTTTATTGATGTATTTAGAATCCTTAAATGTATAATTGAAATTAATATTGTAAAATATTGAATATGCATAAATTTTAATAAAATGATATTAATATATTTTTATATATGCAAATTAATCTTGATTTTTTATAAATTTTTATCACATTTAAAAGTTAATATTAACTTCATTTTTTGAAAAAATAACTAGAGCTATTTTCATATAAATTTTAGCAAAAGACACGCTTTTGAAATGATTGAAAGTATACTAAGAATCTTTGTTTTTCATATATGTTTACTTTTTATTGAATTTAATTTCACATTTATTATGATACATTAGTTTTACATAATGCTTTGTTTATCTATTTTGACTTACTAAATATATAATTTTCATATAATATTATGGAAGAATATTTAATGTTTATAAATCCAAAATGAATAAAGTAAATCAATAATTAAGATATTTGTAAACTGATTCTAATTTGTAAAAAATCAACAGTAGCATAATATATATTTTTAAATTAAGATTAACCATACCAGAATTTGTCACTGTAAATTCAATTAAACTTGGAAGGAAAGGCCATATAAATAAATTAAAAAAAAAAAAAACAAATCTAGTCATAATATATCAATCACATCCCACGCGTTCTTGTTCTCTGCAAAATCACATAACCATGAAGCTGAGACTGAGATCTCTCGAGACCAAAGAAACTCACAAAGTAGAGCTACCCAATACAGCCACTCTTCGACAACTTGGCGAAACCCTAGCTCTATCAATCTCATCGGCTTCGTCTTCTCCACTTCCTTTATCAACATCGCTTAGCTTCTCTCTCAATAGAAAGGACGAACTCATTGCTTCATCTCCTGAAGAATCGTTGAAGTCTCTTGGTATCACCTCAGGTGACCTTATCTACTTCTCTCTTACCCCTGATAGTGTTTCGTCGTCCTCTCTTGAAGGGTTGAGTTCGAGTTCTAATTCGTTTAGTCAAGAACAAGCACAAGAAGGTAATTGCCCAGAACCCATTTCAGATCAATCCGTGGGTTTTCAAAAGTCTGATTCTTTAGGTGGAAATATGGTTCAAAAACACGAAACCCCAATTGGTCATTCATGTGTAGGAGGTAAAGGCTCGGAAATTAGTGGTGCGGTTTCTAATACCCAGATTGAAGAAACCCCGGAAACCCTAGAATTGGATGATGTAGAGAGTATGGATATTGATACTGGGTCTGGTTTTAGATTCTATGAACCATATTTCTTGAGGAGGGTGTTGAGAGAAGAATTAGGTAATTATGGCGGTGACCACAAGCTCTTGGTTATTGCAATTCATGCTGTGTTTTTGGAATCTGGTTTCGCTGCGTTTGATCCAGTGTCTAGTGTGCAAGTTGAGGGGTTTCACCTGCCAGAGGAATGGCCATCTAGGGCTTCTACGTTGACACTTTGGTATACACTTCCTAAACTTTTGGGTGGTAACAATGTTTCTGAGTCAGTTGTTTTGAAGTTTCAGAAGTTGGGACAGTTTCTCAATGTCTATGGATCTTTGTCGAATGGTAGCTCAGGGTTGCATAGGGTCTGCTTAAATGAATACAGGTTTGCACCAACCATAGACTTGGTTTGGGCAAATTGTGATAAGAAAGATAGGCTGAACCACGGTGATGTATTGTCCAAAACATACCCTGAAAGTGAAGTTTTTGAGTTCTGGAAAATTGTGAAGGATGGGCTTGCTTTGCCATTGTTGATTGATCTTTGCGAGAAGGCTGGTTTGGATCTGCCCGCATGTTTGATTCACCTTCCAACTGAGCTGAAGCTCAAGATACTGGAGTCACTTCCTGGTATTGACATTTCTAGGATGGGATGTGTCTGTTCAGAGATGAGGTACTTGTCCTCAAATAATGATTTATGGAAGAAGAAAGTTGAAGAAGAGTTTGGTATTGGGAATGGAGCACAGGGAATGATTGATTGGAAAGAAAGGTATGCTTCATGTTGGGAGAGCAAGAAGAAGAGGAAGAGGGATATCAATGCACGGCAAATGTTTCGTCCAGTTTATAGTTCCTATCTCTTCCCTATCATAAGAGACCCTTATCCACTAGGTATTCCTGGTCCTATGATAGGTGGAGATTATGATCTCTTCCCAGGGGTTGGTTTTCCATCTCCTTTTGGACAGCCTGGTCAAGTAATTCCCCGGACACTACCTCGACGGAATTTTTCACTCAATTGTAACTTGGGTGGATTCAACTGCTAATCGGGTCTACAAGTCTATGTTATTCATGCTTGGACACTTAAGGTGAAACCTTTTGTAAGAACTTTGTGATAGACTATATAGGCGTGCTAACTATTGGCATGTGATCGATAGATCTCCAGCTAGGGAGAAATACCAGTTTGATAATACTTTAAATGTTTATGTGGGTTTCGAGTTTACCAAGTTTGTATGTCCTTTTATCATATATTTCCCATTGTAAAATAAAGCCTTTTGCCCTTTTATGTGTTGTTCATCAAGTTTTATGTGTTGTTCATCAAGTTCGACGATTATCAGTAAGTGGCACCTGGAAAATATTTTAGCTTCTACGCCACTTGTATTCAGATAATACTAGTTTTCAGAAAATATGTTCAGGTAGTGGTAAGAAGTCATATTATGCTGTGAATCATTTGGTATAAGATGGATAGAAAAATTCAAGTGATTATGATGTCCATGTTTAGCCGTTTCCTGCTTTAATTGGAGAATGAATGAGGCGTGGTTGGTTAAAGAGTTTTACAAACTGGTCTGCTTTAATTGTTGAACATGAGGGGAAATGTTCAATTCGGTTTGGTGTCTATTTCTTCTGAGATTGCCTACCCATGGAACCATGTTCACAGCGAGTAAATTATCTGATCTAGTCAAAAGATTAGCGATTGTTGTAGTAGCTAAAGTTCTCTTGCTTCCATTTTGCACAAATTCTGCCGAGAGTAGTGCTTGGTGGCTGGTTATGCTAAAATTTAACTATTGGCAGGCATTTGTTTAATTTAACTTGGAAAAAAATTAATTCCTTTGAAAATTTCTGTTAGAACTTGAAGTTGTTAACAAAATTTCTCACCTGAAATGATTGACAATGTTCGGAACTAAAATAAAAGGAATAATATTTTTAAAAAACATCAATAAATTCGAGTACTAAAAATAAGTTTTTCGTCTAAGAAAACGAACATTCTCTGTTGATCTTCAACCTGACACAGTGATACAACTGACCACAACTGCTTCAATACAAACATTAAACAGCAGTTGTATGACTGCTTAACTATCCACCTGTCTGTTCTTCCCATCTTCCAATTCGTCGCCCTGATCAAATTTCCGGCCGGCCACCCTTTTTGTGGAATACCTTGCAATTACATTTACATCACCTGAAAGTCCGAAACTTTATCGGTTATTGCTAGGTAACAGTTGCAAAACAGTGGCTGTCATGTTTTTTAGTGTCACTCTCTCTCCTCCCTCTTTCTCTTCCTTCTGTCAACCCCACCGCCGCCGCCATCACAGCAATATAACGCTTAGGGCTTTTGTTTCATGTTCTGAACTGGCTGCCAATTTGCACTCTCTTAAACCACCTCTTAATCGCTTTCCTCTTCAAGCTTCAAGAAGGGCATCTGGTTTTCCATCTGAAGGTAACGACTTTGTTGATGATCCTCGCAATTGGAGCCGTTCGATCAACTCCCACTTCGTTGATGACGAGGATGACGAGGATGAGGATGGAGAAGACGAAGAAGAAGATAGGAGCTTGGATCTGCTGGTTAGATTTGTCCAAAACATGTTCAGGAAGATATCTAAACGAGCCAGAAAGGCCGTGCGTTCTGTTCTTCCCGCTTCCATCTCCACAAAGCTGGTAAACTTCATCTTTATTGTAGTTTTATCGCCGAAAGGATGTTAATTTCTTTTTCCTTTCGGGTTTCTTTATTCAGATTGAAAAAACAAATTTTGTGTTTGTTCGGTGTAGGTGGGGTTTTCTGTAAATGGGGTGCTCATATTGACGTTGTTGTGGATTGCGAAAGCATTTCTTGAGGTAATGCTTCATAATTTATTTCAGCTCTGTTTATGTGGCAAATGCCATTCTCCCTATCAGAGTAAAAAGGATTCTAATTACCTATATTAACAGTTTTCTGTAACCCCATAAAGATAGCAATCTATCTTATGCTTCTCTTTAGGAGTTAGTATCATAACTGTGGATGGGGGGAACTTGATCTATATTTTCCAATATTATACTTGTCCATCTTCAAGTTAACACTCCTTTTCGAGTCTGATCTGAGAAGTTCGATGCTAATCTACGATTACCACATTGGTTTAGTGGGGTTCTAGCCTTCTTATGTGTTCCCTCATGGTTTATAAATTCTCGTACACCACTGGTGGATTGATACAATTGACTAGATTTTTGGAAATTAGGCAAATGGGTCATTGGAGATGAGTGCGTAACTTGTGCTTAACTTGGTTGAAGTATCAACTTACTGGGAATCACTTATTGACATTGTATTTGTATTTTGGAGCAGTAGCTGGATACTGTTTGTAGTCTACACTATGAGATCAAATTGTGATCTCTATCACTTGCAATTTAATAAGTCTGGAAGTCTGATGCAGATGCCCATTTTGAGATTTTCTATGTTATCATATGCAATAGGAACTCAGTTTTATGGTTGAAGAAGTCGCTCTACTCCCATAACTGTTGGGTGTTGTCACTGCAAGCATGAAGCTAACATTACAAATTAATTTATGCTTAAGCAAGAGAGCAAGAGTAGAGTAGAGGGAGAGTAAATGCATTAATAAATAGTGCAGTTTGCACTTAGTTTTCGAACCTTTCATATCTTGAAAAAGAGCACTAAATGTGTACTTTGATGTCATGAATGATGTGATTTGTCAACATTCAAAGTGGTTGAAAGTTCTTTTATGACACAAAAAAAGCTGATGCTGATGCTAATGCCAAGAAGACAATGCTCTTATTCTTCTTGTTTGTTTATGTTGTTGATTTTCTGTACTTCTGTTTATGGTATGCAAGGCTAAATCTTCTCTATGAAGATCCACGGTGTTATGTTGTCAATTTTGCTTGTTTTTGTACCATCTTATTATCATGTTACCAATTACTGCTATCACGGTTAAGATAATTATCAGCTAAAAATAGTGTTCTGCAGATATTCCCTTATTTGTCTGAGAGTGACACAGCATTCAGTTATCAATTATCACTTAATTAGAAAATCTAATCTATTTATAATAAGCGACGGAAAGGTAACCAAACTTCTTAGTCCTGGATCTCATTGCAAGTAATTTGACTCATCGTGTTGGTTTTCTTGTCTGTCTGTTCCCAAACTGATAAAATGTTGGAGTAAGTTAATATCTAAGTCTTTCAAACCAAACAAACCCATCATTTTACTTTTTCCCTTTTGGTGTATTAATTTATGGAAGGATCCAGAGGTTAGAACCATTGTTTTCAAAGAAAGCCCTGTAACAGTTTAGTAAAGAATCAATGTTGTCGCCTTGTGCATGGTAACAAGGTTTAAGATGTTGCTATGGTAGACTGTTGCATGGTTCTGTGATTTATAAGCGTTATGGCACTATATTCCAAAGATTCTATTGCAGATGATTGCTGCCATCTGCTGTCCGTTAAGAAACAGAAACTTTGTAGGTTGGGAATCTTAGTAATGTGGTCTGTGATGGGTTACTTCCGGTTACTCTATGCTATTGCTCATTTCTCGGTACATTTGTGTTTCAAATTTAGGTGGTTTGTACCCTTGGAAGTGTAGTATTCATCAGCATATTACTTGTTCGCGGCGTTTGGGCTGGGATAACATATTTGCAAGGAAGCCGTAGCCTGAAGATGAATGAACTCGAAGATGACCAGCGCGCATGGAATGGCACACAGCCAGCAACTTGAGTGTTCAGTAAAGAGATCGAGAGAAAAAAAACAAACGTGTCTCTGCAGAAGATTTGATCAATCACAATCAAGAATGTAAGCACCCTTGTCATATAATTGCCTCAATGAAGTTACTCGAGGAACTGACTGGTAAATAATTTGGAATAACCAAGGCAGAAGTCTAAGGAGACTTTCAAATTCCCCAAAGTTAATTCTAAATTGATATTCATAGGGAAAGTAGAAAATCTTAAACCATATGTACGGGTACAAGGTTACCCCATGTCATATCTATTCAGACATGCGATCTGTTCTGGAATGGTGGTAACACAACACGTGTTAATTCTTTTGTAAATCAGGTTGCATGCAGTCTTATGTGTTGGAAGATAATAATATAATTATCTAAAAGATTAACCAAATATTTACAGTAAAAATTCTCTTTATCTTCAACCAGCAAATCAGAATAAGAATGAAAAATTGAAAAACAAACACTAAGATTTATGTGGAAAACTTGAAAAAATTATGAGTCAAATTGACAAGCAAATTTACTAATTTTCATAAAGATTTACAAAGATTGATCTCTCACTCATAATAAAAGTTGTATATTTTTAAGATTGAAGCTAAAATTGATTTAACAATTAACAAATTCTCAAACTAATATAAAAAATAATAAAAATGGATGAGAATAACACTATTTGCCTTTTCTCTGTTTTTTCTCACTTTTGGACGTCATGATCTTATTCTTATGCAAAACTTATCTATTTTTCTCTTACATATAATGAAATAGGTTTTTCTATATTGTACATAGTTACATACACAATTGTGTAAGCGACTTTGTCTCTTCAACACCACCTCATTCGTAGATATATACAGTTACAATGAGATATACGGCTGACAAACACAGTCATGTATATTATGAATACAGTCGTGTACACGAATATGTATGTCTTTACTTTTTATGTCCTTCTTCACACAGTTTTAGAGGCTTATACGATTGAACTACACGGTCACGTAAGTTAAGAAATGGGTGTGTGTTCTTACATGATTGATACAGATACTCGTGTAAGTTAAGGGCATGGGTGTATAGCACCCTACACAACCGTGTCTCTCTCTAGAAGAGCTTCATTCATCTTCACTTCTTCATCATCCTTAGGAACCATAAAAGGTGTTTATGATCACCGAGAACTTCAAAATAGGGCTAAACACTCAATAATCTCCTCCTCCAATCTAATTATGGGGAAGACATGTTATTCTCCATCATCTATTTAAGAGAATCCTGGCAAGCTTACTACATAGCTCATGTTTGCTTCCGGGAACAATTTTAGTCAACATATCAAGTCCATTCATATCTATATAAATCTTATTCAAAGAATTCATCTCTTTTTTCATAGTTGTGAGCCAGAGATCTTTGTCAAATGTAATCTCTTACACATTCTCAAGCTCCCCGTCAACAATAATCAATAGGTATTCTAAACTTGAATATTTTGTAGAAGGTCTTTTCTCCCTTATCAACCCTTGAAGTTGTATATCACTAGCTATTATATCCAGTTGTTCCCCCTGCTCATTATCCTCTATGTTTCATCTTCAACATTATCAGGATGTAGTTCATATAACTCATCATCAACATGTGTTTGATCACACACTTCATCTCCTTCACCCGTAAGCTGCTCAATAGTAGAAGAAATTGTTGAAGAATTAACAATGTCATATGATAAGTTGTTATGTGATGACTTATCTCCTCTTAGAAGATCAACATCTCCTTCGTGCTCTTAGAATACTACATCCCTGCTCCTTACTACCTTTTGCTTCTCTGGGTCATAGAGTCTGAAGCTAAACCAATCATCACCATATCTAACAAAGATGCAAGATATCACCTTTAAATCAAGCTTCTTTCTCTGATCCTTTGGTATTTGTTTAAATACCTTGCAGCCAAAAATTCTCAGATAATGATATGTGGGATTTTTATCGGTGCACACTCTCTTGGAAATCTTAAAATACAATGGAACTAAGCTAACTTGATTAATTAGGTAGATTGTAATTCGGACTACTTCACCCGAAAAATTTCTTTGGCAACATAGACATTCTGAGTATGTAATGAACCTTCTCTACAATTGTTTCGTACATCCTCTCAACAACACTATTATGTTGTGGAGTCCATGGTTATGTCTTTTCATGTCTAATGTCATGCAACGTATAGTAATCTTCAAACTCTAAGCATGTTCTTAACTGGATAAGGGATTTACTAGCCAAGAACTTTAATTCTTTTTCACTCATTTGTTGCAATCGTCCATGCCATAAATTTGGAGAAGTTTTCTCTTCGGCTGTGTATACTTCTTGACCACTATATACCTTTAAGTGTGTCTTATACAATGAGCAACATTCCTCTTCTCGAGCAACAGTCATTGCTCCTTGGACAATTTCTACTTTTTATCCTTGAAAGTGTGCTAAAATTCTTTTTGATCTAAGACATTCTCCGATAATAGATTTTACCTTAGAACGGGGATTTGTTGTACATCTCTTAAAGTCAGTAAGCATCTGACGTTTGTTTGAACTTAGATATCACCTATATTGACAATCTTGGCGAAACTTTGATTTTCCATCTTTACACTTCCAAATTCTCTACTTTTCTAATTTGAGAAGTACTTAACCTTTGGAACATAATGATAAGAGGCTTCCGTGTCAATCAACCACTCAAAAATTGAATTTCTGACATGAAACATTCACTTGTTGTATAAACTAAACACACCCTATCATTTGTGCTTGAAGTTGTAGTTGTATTCTTATCATCCTCATCATTTTGATGATCTTGCTTTTTTGTTATCTCTCTTTCACTTATAACAGAACCTCTTAATGTGACGTGGCTTATCACAGTGACATTTCTTCACGTTTTTGTCACATCTAAACTTTAATCGGTTCTTAGACTTGCCATACTCTTTACGGACCTTGCTCTTGTTCCTTCCCTTGTTTTATGTCACAAAAGTTTGTACGTTGTCAACTCCCATCTCCTTTCTTCTGATTTCTTCATTGAAAATACTCTATTTGGTTACATCAAAAGAGAACATACCTTTAGGAACTGAGTTGCTAATCGCCACCACGAGCGTCTCCCAGTTATTAGGTAACAAATTCAACAAGAATAAGGCTTGAAGCTCGTTATCAAGAATTATCTTCATTATAGTAAGCTTGTTGATTATATCTTGGCTATACAGATTTTCCAAATTTCAGCTTCAAGTTCACAAACCTTTTTATCAAAGAGACCTTGTAATGGGCAATCTTTCTTTCATGGAGTCCCACTAACTATTTTCACAGCTCAAAATGATACATTTCTTGACACATATGGTTGAATATGCTAAAATCAATCTATCCTCTAATAGTGCCCGAAGTTTTTGGCTTCATCTTTTCTCATTTTCTATTTGACATCCTGTTAGTTTTTAAAGGAACATCATTCTTCATACCTTTGTCCACATCACTAGGATCAAAACGATCATTGTAATACAAAAGATCCTCCACTATAGGCCTCCAAATAGAGTAATTTGATGACGTCAATTTGACCATAGAGCTATTTCTACCTTCCATCATGCTGTTTACGATACCACTTGTTAGGAGACACTAACAAAACTCTTTAAAAGATCAACTAAATGTTAACAACGAAAATACTCTTCAACTTTAACCAGCAAATCAGTACGAGAACAAGAAACTGAACAATAAAACAAATACCAAAATTTACATGAAAACCCTCCAATGAATAGGAAAAACCACAGGTCAAACAAATAAACAAATTTAATAAATTCAAATAAGGATTTACAAATATGGATCTCTCACCCCACAACAAATGTTGTCTTACAAAGTTTCAAGATTGAAACCAAAGTTGATGCAACAATCAACAAACTCTCAAACCACCCAAAACAATTAAAAATAAGGATGAAAATACAACACTATTTATCCTTTTTTTCTATTTTTACTCACTTTTGGAAGTTATGGTCATACACTTATGCAAAACCAACACATTTTTCTCTTTTATATCGCGAAATAAGTTTTACCATAGTGTACACAGTGTGTCTCATTATTACTGTGTACATTTGACTGTATTTCTTCAGCACTGCTTCACTCGCAAATGTACACAGTCATAGTGAAATACACGGTCGCACACACGGTTGTGTATGTCATGAACACATGTGTGTACACGATTGTGTATGTTTTCACTCTTCACGTCCTTCTTCACATAATTATAAAGACTTACACGGTTGATCCATACGGCCATCTAAGTTAACACACGGGGGTGTGTTACTCTACACACGCATGTGTTCTTACATGGTTGATAACTTGATATATATGACCATGTAAGTCAAGGATATGGGCATGTAACACTCTACACGGTCGTGTCTCTCTCTAGAAAAGCTTCATCCATCTTGTTTTTACTTGTTTGTCATTCCTACGAATTATAAATGAGTTTATATTATCGAAAGCCTCAAAATAGGACTGAACACTCCACATTGTAAAAACATTTAGAAACATGCAGGAGGCAAACTCAATACTGTTGCTGGAGAGTGTGAGTTTTGAGCTTTAAAACTTGGTTTACGCTTAGTTAGATCAGTATTTACGATCTGGATTTCACAATATATTTGAATGCTTCCATATGTTTCTGGTTCTTCGACATAGCATCAATATACCTGTTCTGTTGAAAACTATCCATTTTCTGTTAGAAATTATAAGGTATGCTTTCAGAGATTAAATTAAGAACACAGGAATTATTACTATACTTTCTATGTAAATTAAGAAGAAGAGATTAAAACATGCAATAATGTAATGCATTAGACTGTTGACGTAAAAGAAGGTTTTCTTTAGAACATGTGACACTTTCTTATTTACCATATCTGTGTAAGTTTTGATTTTTTTTAAAATGTAGGATTTGCATCATAATACTTACGTTATTGGGGAAAAAAAAAACCTGACTAAATTATTCATGGGGAAAAAAAACATTCGGAGAAGAAACCTAGCACAATCAACCGTAAAATCGTACCAAATAAGACCCCATTCAATCTAATAGATTAAGATTATGAATGAATGAAACCACCAAACAGAAGACAACCGGCCACCCACCTCTTAGCTGGCCGGCCCAGAGCGGCAACAATTTTTCCAAGAAGTAATCATTGTTAACTAAGCACCAATTGTTTTCGAGAGCTTCAAACACATGAACAAGCATTGTCTGAACCACTGGTTGAACCAACATCACCTATAAAAGCGCCCGGTAGGCTCGGTCACTCCACACACATACACCCCCCAGAGAGAAGAAAGGAGGCGTCTTGATAAACGCCTTCCTGTTTTCCTTACAGGTCTCTCTCTTTTGTATTACTTTTTGACGTTGTTTGTTGTCGGGTTTTACTGTTAGCTTTTCTTTAAAATACAATGAGAGAGTGCATTTCGATCCACATTGGTCAAGCTGGTATCCAGGTCGGCAATGCCTGCTGGGAACTCTATTGCCTCGAGCATGGCATCCGGGTTTGCTGTCTTTCTCTTTCAAACTTTTCATCTTTTCTGTTAGATTTGTTCATTCCTACGTGGGTTTTCTCTAGTTTTGATTTATATCCACTTCGAAAGCGTCCATTTTCGTTTTCTTTCATTTGCAATGTTGTTCTGTGCTTGTGATTTTTTGCTTCTGATGTTGTGTTTCAAATCCCATATGGGAATTTTGATTATAGTGAGACAGTTTGGAACTTGAATATTGTTCCTTGCTTTGTGTTTTTTATTTGGATCTGTATTAGATGTTTCCTCTGTTATCTCAAAGAAAGGAGATTTGAGGGATTGTATATGATGTATTTAAGTTTTCTTTCGAACCAAGTTTCAATTTCTCTTTGTGCATTTCTTTTTATTAAATTAGATTGTTTAATCTTCCCATCTATTGCTTCTTCAGCCTGATGGACAGATGCCAAGTGACAAGACTGTTGGCGGAGGTGATGATGCTTTCAACACCTTTTTCAGTGAAACTGGTGCAGGGAAGCATGTTCCTCGTGCCGTCTTTGTAGATCTTGAGCCCAATGTCATTGATGAAGTCAGGACTGGAGCTTACCGTCAGTTGTTCCACCCAGAACAGCTTATCAGCGGCAAGGAAGATGCTGCCAACAATTTTGCCCGTGGCCACTATACCAGTAATTACCTGCTTTGGGTTTCCGTTGTTCATTGAATTTTGATTTTGACATTCTGATAATGGTTGCTTCTGGTGTCTCAGTTGGCAAAGAAATTGTTGATCTCTGCTTGGATCGCATAAGGAAGCTTGCTGACAACTGCACTGGTCTCCAGGGGTTCCTTGTGTTCAATGCCGTTGGTGGTGGAACTGGCTCTGGCCTTGGATCCCTTCTCCTAGAGCGATTGTCCGTTGATTATGGAAAGAAGTCCAAGCTGGGTTTCACTGTATATCCCTCTCCTCAGGTTTCTACATCTGTTGTTGAGCCCTACAACAGTGTTCTCTCCACACACTCCCTCCTGGAACACACAGACGTGGCCGTGCTTCTTGACAATGAGGCCATCTATGATATCTGTAGACGCTCTCTTGACATTGAGAGGCCTACCTACACCAACCTGAACAGGCTTGTCTCTCAGGTAAATGCCTGCCTTCTGGATTTTTAAGTAGTTGATTCTTACTATTCCAGATTTTTAAATAGCTCGTCTGCACTTTTCAGGTAATTTCCTCCTTGACGGCCTCACTGAGGTTTGATGGGGCCCTGAATGTGGATGTGACTGAATTCCAGACCAACTTGGTCCCCTATCCGAGAATCCACTTCATGCTTTCCTCGTATGCCCCAGTGATCTCCGCAGAGAAAGCCTACCATGAACAGCTCTCAGTAGCTGAGATTACCAACAGCGCCTTTGAGCCCTCATCTATGATGGCCAAGTGTGATCCTCGGCATGGCAAGTACATGGCGTGTTGCCTGATGTACCGTGGTGATGTTGTGCCAAAAGATGTTAATGCTGCCGTTGCCACCATCAAGACTAAACGCACCATTCAGTTTGTTGACTGGTGTCCAACTGGATTCAAGTGTGGTATCAACTACCAGCCACCAACCGTTGTCCCTGGTGGTGACTTGGCCAAGGTGCAGAGAGCTGTTTGCATGATCTCTAACTCCACCAGTGTTGCTGAGGTGTTCTCCCGCATAGATCACAAGTTTGATCTCATGTATGCTAAGCGCGCATTTGTGCACTGGTATGTTGGTGAGGGCATGGAGGAAGGAGAGTTCTCTGAGGCTCGTGAGGATCTTGCAGCCCTTGAGAAGGACTATGAAGAAGTTGGTACTGAATCAAATGAGGGTGAAGACGATGATGGTGAAGAGTATTAAGGGGTCTCTTAGATATCTCGGAGTTGTGTGGCCACTCGAGGTACAACGAATACCTTCTGATACTCTGTGTGTCCCATAATCAGTACCTAAAAAGTCTTCTGGTTCTGGAGGTGATAATTTTCCTTACATCGGTTATTGTGCCTTTGAAATGTTAATGTTTTCAGTTTTTCTAGATTACATTTCCTAATACTTCTAGGACTTACTGAGCGTCAAATGCTCCACTAACTTGGAAAACGAAATACTTCAATGACTTATTGACCAACATATAATACCTTCAAATTCCATTCCTAAAAGCCTTCTCCAGAGAGGATGACAAATGCAGCCTTATTCATCACTAGGAAACAAATGAACAAGGCTTTAGTTAATCGACTTTGCCCCAACATGGAACAGACGGTCCTCTAACGAGTAAACAACTAAAGTCCCTTTTCTACATTAAAATTGACCGAAGCTCCTCCTTTGATTTCCAAGCATTGCACGAACTCTCAGAAGTCAGAACCAAAGGTTTATCAGCTTAAAAAATTGCAGCAACAATCTTCAATTTCCGAAAGACTTCAACACTACTAGTTAAATGACTAAATATATCATGTGAATTCAACATCAGAAAGAAATAGAAACCGAATATCTATCATTTTAGATAAGTTGTCAGCTAAAACTAAATGTTACAGTATATACATACGAAAAAAATGAGCAGGGTAAAGAAAGTATGTTACTGATACATGTAAATGACTTTCTAGACTTAGTCTTTGTATAGGTAGTTTTGATCCTTTACTTCAATGTGGGAGCTACTTGAGATGCTATTCTTTCATCTTCCAGGAGTGCATACGGATCGATATATGGAGGTGGTGACACATTTCTGTTGCTAGCATCGTGGACAAAAGCTGATCCAAAATACTGAAAACAAAAACAAGGAAAGAAAAATCAAAGGTAGGACAAACATCGAGCTTCTTCTAGACAAGGTAAAACAGAAGTATCAGCCTGAAATATGGTTCTTAAGAGCCAATGATTCACTCATAATCATCAAATTCACAAAGAGGTAGAGGCTTATCCAATAAAGTGATGATTTAAATCAACAGTTAGAAACAGATAAATCTTCAATTGCTCCTGCAAATTAAACTCCATATACACTTGCCAGACACAGACCTTAAAGCTATCAGAATAAGATTGCAAAAACATTTATTTGAATCACAACACAGAAAGTATGATCCAGAGTTATAGCTTGTCTAAAGTACAAACTTTCAACTAGGAATTAAAGGTATTCAATTGCTTGAAAACTGAAGCAACTGGACAAGTGGCACTTAGTTAGCATAGGTGAAAGATAGCAAAGCAAGAAACCAATACAGAGCAAGGATCACAAAGTCTAGTTCTTTACTGGCTACCAGGGATAACTATTACGGTCAAGAAGCCATGTTTAAGTCTGTAGTTAAAAAGTTCGTTATATCCTCAACAATTATTATGCTATAGACAATAAACTTGGCTATTAGTTGATCCAAACTAAAACTGTCAAACAACAGATGAAGTAGAAGTGTAGAACAAGCCTTCTCCCTTGCCCTTGCCCTATTTTTCATCTAAGACCTTAATTTCCTCATTACCGCTGCAATTATGCTTTAAATCTCAAATACTCAACACAGAATCAACTAATTTGATCTGAATTCCATGCATTACTGCTTTTGGTTGCAGAACTATGTTTGTGACCCTTCAACAAAATGGAGCCCCAACAGAACAACTCCAAAACCATATACATGTTGAAGTTTCATATTCAAAGTTTCAGTCCACTTCACTGTTTGGCCACCTCCAGAAAGTGATGTATTTATCAATAACGGCAGTGTCAGACTACAACAACTCAAATGAAACAAAGCAGAATCGACAAAGGTTGCTAGTTATCTTTTACATCAAGTGCTTTAGTGAGGATCGACATAAAAGTGATATCAGGTGTGTGAATTTTAGAAAACCTTGGAAAACTTAAAAGAAAAATAGAAAAACTTCAAAAGTATGCAACACCATGCATTTAAGAATGATAGGATAACTCACAAAGTAGAGACCAGAAGAGAATGCCACTGTTACAAGTATCAGTGGCCAAAATCCCAAGAAGAATGTCCCTCCAATTGAGAGCAGAAGTTTAGCTCGAGGAATTAAACCCTGAAGAGATGAAAATTGCAAGTCCATGATAACTTGCATAAATGTAAATAGAAAACAAAGATAACCCCACTTCCAGTTTGAGATAATTCAAAGACAACTTACTATTAGTTGATCAACGTTAAAGAAAGTAATCAATGAGCAAAAGGAACTATTAGGAGTAAGAGATTGAGCATTAAAACTCAATGTCGTAAGCGCCTACAAAAACCAGAAGACCATTTGGCAATAACCATATTTTTGGCAGTTAAAGACCAGTTCGAAAGACTTAAAATTGACATGAAATCCTCTCTTCAGTATAGTGTTTCAACCTTATATCATTTAATTTTATCCACGAACCCATATAAATATATAGATAAAATTTAATGGCACAGGACAGGAATACTATGACCCGAACAGAGGATCTAATCCCCTTAAAATTGCTACCATAACCAAAGTCCAAGTATCTGTTTTCTGCCGTACGTTAGTAAATGATAAAGGCAACTGAAGAAAACCTCAAGTCCTTCGCTGTTCAACGCCATAGAACGCTCCCTTTGATTCGATACATTTTGATCGATTTCTTTTTGATTAGTTGAGACCGCATTTCTTTTCGAAAAGCCTCCGTCTTCTTCCCCTAGTTTCATTTCATCTTCCAGTCCATAATTGCTCCTGGTGGTTTCCTCAAGTAATGAAGTGGGATTCAAACCTCTTCTCTTCAACTCCTTCATAAACAAGGATTCTGGAGGCTCCTGACCTGACATAGCACATAACCCACTTATGAAATCACCCATCAAATTCCCAAGTCCAAAAACTGAAGCTCTATTAAGTAACTTGGAATCAACAACTAATCCATCGTTATACATTCAATTAATTAATTAATTAATCGAAATCACATTTAGAAGAATCCCGAGTCCTCAACGCAAACACTAACTAGTACGTAAGTTACGCTACTTTCCTATCCCATCCAAAGTTTGAAACTTTCATGAGAGAACCAAGCTTTAAAGTCATTACTCTGCTAATTTCCAATTAAAAACCAATATTATCATACACTTCTAACATGAACATATATAAACTGAAACCAACACCATAAAATTATAACTTAATGTCACAAACAAGTACAGTAATCCTTTCAAAATTACGGAACTTGCCATTTCTTTTAGTATCGTCGTCTTGTACAGAACACCAAACTCTAAGATTTTTCCTTTCCAAGTATACTCTGGAGCTCTTTCCATGAGTTCTCAACCTGAGAAAACTTTTCCTGGAATCTGATCGCCCGCGAAAACTTTGTTCTGACACAGAAAACGGAGAAAGGGTCGACTTCAGAATGTGTACGGAAGCCATTGTTGGTTTATTTGGTGCGGTTTGGTATCAAAGAAAGTGAGAGAAACATGTAGTTGCCAGAGCTCTTAGAAGCTGCTGGCAACAATAGGCGTATCCTAGTGAGATTTGAGATGATATGCTAATGTGCGCGGCAAACCGTGCGTATCCCAAGTTGGTTTTTGTGGCTAGAAGTTGAGTTGAGTGACGTAATTGAACTTTGTGTTTCCTTCTCCACAACGTTTAAAGCAAGAGTGTTCATTAATTGATTAAATTAATCGAGCAACTGCAGTATCTCCTCATGTCTTAATAATCCTGTAATTGTAATATCGAAATGAATAATTTAGAAGATTTTAGTTTTTAGTTTTTAGTTTTTTATTGTTTGTGATAATTATATTAGATAAACTTTAAAAATAAATTATTTTTAATTAATTAAATTTATTTTAATTAATTAAATTTATTTTAATTTCATATATTTATTAATAAATTATTAATAAATTTTTTATTATATTATAATAAATAATTTATAAAATAATATTTTATTTATACATTAATATTTATTTTAAATATTAAATAAAAATTTTATTTAAAATTTATATATTTGGAAGGTATTTTAAACTTAATTATTTTATGAATAATTATTAAATTTACCAAAAAAATTAAATAAGTTATTAATCAAAGTAAATGATTCCTAATTTTTTCGCTTAAATAATTCATACAATTAAGTTTTTTTTAATGTTCATCCATTCTTTTAAATCTTGCTTCTAGGAAAAGTTAATAGGAATTAATTTTATTCAATTAAATATAATATTAAATTAAATTATTAAATAATATATACTTACTTAACAATAAATCAGACTATAAAAACATATAGAAGTAATTTTATAAATATTTAAAACTAAAAGAAACTATAATAAAAAACAAAAGCAAAAGCAAAAAATTTCTAACAAAAATTTTTTTATTAAATTTAAAAATATAAGTAAAAAATAAAAAAAAACATAAATAAAATCGAACAACTTAGTAGAGTTTGTTTAAGAGTTGTTGAGGACTTACACCTAAAGCTTGATTTTTTCAAAGAAGACAAAATTTAAGTTTTAAAGTGAAAAAAATATAGATTAAAAAAATCAATATTTTTCTACGTTAAATAAAAATTTTCAATACTTCTCTGGCATCAATCGTTAAGTTTACTTTTTATCCGGGAGAAAGTTAACTCCATTCATAAATGAGATCATATTTTTTGTTTCAGTTATAGTATTTTTATTATGTTTATTAAATTAACTCCATTCATAAACGAGATCAGATTTTTTGTTTCAGTTATAGTATTTTTATTGTGTTTATTAAATCTCATCCACACATTTATATGATCTTATCCATATATTTATATAGACCCTATTTAAATATAGAGATGGGATTTAATAGAAGAGAATTGAAATAAAGTAACTGAAATAAAAAATTTGATGTGTTCATACTTTACTTTTTGTCTGGGAGAAAGTTGACTCCATTCATAAACGAGATCAGATCTTTTGTTTCGATTATAGTATTTTTATTATATTATATTAAATATCATTTATACATTTATATGATCTCATCTACACATTTATATAGATTCTATTTAAATATATGAATGAGATTTAATATAAAAAAATTAAAATAAAGTAACTGAAACAAAAATTTGTTGTGTTCATCAACATAATGGCCATATGCCATTAGTCCTTTTTTCAGTTTTTCTGGGTAACTACAAGATTTCATACTTGTCCATATTAAGGTAGTATACCAGGTTAATGGAGAGAAAGCTGGGCGTATACGCTAAGGAGCACAAAGAGAAGCCTCACGTTCCACTAGACGCCATGGATATTGAGGCCTAAACTGGCCCCGTCTTTTACTTGATGGACCACCTTAGGTCGGCTTACAGGCCCTGTAGGTTGAGAGAGTTCAGTTAACCATTCAACAGTTTTATAAGGTCGAGTAGCTTCTTCATCAGGTACAAGTCAGCTTAAGATCTACTCAAAAAGTTTTGGTATTACGTTCGATTGGATTAAATTAACTTGGCTTGCATGTTCAGTCCCCCTCACATAATAAGTAGAAATCATTGCTTATTTGCACTTTCCAAGTTCGCTAGGGCGCTCACTGAGCAAAAACACTCGAGAAAGCTTTCAGTAAGACATTGTATCTTTCAGCTTCGATTCTTCCCTTGTGGAATGCCATTATGGAGGTAAAGAAGTCAAATTGTCTTCTATCAAAAGATAGAACAAACAATTATTTATTCCAAGGTAAAATAAAAATCTAACATTTGCAACTGAGTAAAACCAAAAGAAGTTCACTTCTCAACTAGGATAAAGCACAATTTATGGCAGCAGAGACATGATTGCTACATCTCTTCTATATAGAGAATATTGCAAGTTCACATCTACGTCCCAAGATAGCCATTACTCGTAAATCATCTCTTGAGGAGATGTAGTTTTCACAAGCTGCATTACCTTCTCTCAACACTTACCATAGAGATTTAAAATCATTGGAAAGATCAGGGGCGAGCCGTTTAATCAATGTTCTTCACCTGGATTGATTGGAATACAGTTGATGTTGCACAAGTTGGAGGCAAATCTGAGACCATCAGGACAGAATTTCCATCTTTAACCATTCCCTTTGTTTTGACAAGATCAATGCTTCTTGAAATGTTGGCTTCCATGTCATCGGACAAATCAATGAGGATAGGAATAACTCCCCACTGCAAATTCAATGCCATTTGAACGTTTTTTTCATCCGTGAAGGCAAAAATTGGAGGTTTTGGACGGTTACGAGACAGAAGCCTTGCCATCTCTCCATGCTTTGTATAGACAAAGATGGCATCCACGCCTATGTTATTAGCTGCCGATAGAGCACACCAATGAAATTAAGAAACTAATATTAACCTAGGAGCTTAAGTCTACATCTTATATCAATTCTACAATGCCAGCAAAAAAAGAAGCCTGGGGATGAAAAGAGTTGCAATTGATAACTGAGTAGTGAATTTATTGATCTTTTTCAGACCACTAACTACTTTCTTTTGATGATAGATTACTACCTATAAAGCCCAATTTGCAATCATATGCAAGGTTAGCACCAAAGGAAACTGAAGTTACCCATTTCAACAGCAGAGTTGCATATTTCTTCAGCAATACGATCAGGCAAGGGAACGCCAAGTTCAGATTGATGGAAAGCCACTTGATGATTTTCCACACGGCTCCATGATTCCATTCGGCTGCTCACCATCCTCAAAACAGAAAGAGCTTTCTGTCCATGAGATCCTATAGCCGACTCACCAGACAACATTACTGCATCAGCATATTGCCGAACTGCTTCAGAAACATCTGCAACCTTTTCCATGTTAAAGAAAATGTCATTACAACAATAATCTTCCAACTGTCATTACATCCATGCCTCAAGGTAGGGATGGGAGTGGGGAGAGATGGATAACAACTATTTGAAGTTTAGTAGTTAGTTTATCAGTGTACCTCTGCTCGTGTTGGGGTTGGATATTCAACCATCGACTCTAGAAGTTGGGAAGCTATAATCACAGGCTTGTTCAGCTGTCTGCATGTACGAGTTACTTCCTCTTGGACTGTTGGTATCTGTTCAAGTGGAACTTCCACTCCTAGGTCACCACGAGCCACCATGATTCCATCAGAAGCTTCGACGATCTCTTCAAGTTTCCGAAGAGACTCCAAGGTCTCTATCTTTGCCAGTACTCTTATCTCTCTGTAAATGACAACAATTTCATAAATCTCAAGTTTTAATTTCAGATATTATAAGAGGCAGTCTACAGTTTAATTCAGCAGAGAACTCTAAAGGTTTAAGACCTAAAGCAACTTCATATCTACATAGCTGGCAACTTATTATAAGTAGGCATAACGAATGATGCCTATTTCAGACAGTTGATATGCTTAACGCCATTGCTTTTATTAAGAGAGAAAATTTAAGCTACTGGCTACTTGTAACAGAGCTGAAAGAGAAACCAATCCACTCAAGAGCCTCATGATGTTCAATCAAATTCATGGGTAATTGAGAAAAGGATAAACAGTTTCAATGTCAATAAAACTATATGAAATATATCTGTTGCACTTACTTGGATGATTTGGTTGAAAGATAATTCTTCAGATGCTTGACAGAATCAGCTTCATTTACAAATGACATGGCAATGAAATCAACACCTTCAGAAACTCCAAAATCAATGTCCTCCCAGTCCTGTGGGTGATAATACAATTGCTAGGATTAGCAATACTGTAAAATAATCCAAAGGACAAACTACACAGTGTCATGATAAGCAAATATCACAATCAAGATCTTCAAAGTTAGAGTGCTTCCTTTTGTACTTAATCCAATGAATCAAAGGAGGGAATTGGATATCAAAAAATAGGTTACTATATAGTCAAGCTATTAATTGGCTTAACATTTAATTTGTGTCATGTCTTTATTCCAATCAACAGAACCCAAAATCAAGGAAAGCTTATACACCTTCTGTAGAAAGCAATTATAGTAAAAAGTGGTCCTCTTCCATTCTTTTGTTTTTCTAAGACCATTAAAAGGGCTACTTTTACAGTTTTTATGTCAAACAACCTGAAGTGAAGTCCTGAAATTTTGTGACTAGCTTTTTAGATGAGCCAAGAAAACGGTAGTAAGAGATCAAGCTGTGTCATTGCCATTGAGAGTACGTGTTTAATGAGATTCTTAAGCTAAAAATAAATCAAGACGTGGCGAATAAATTTTTTTTTTAAAAGGTGGCGAATAAATTGTTGAGTGAACAAGAGTAATCATTTTCAACCTTATCTGATAGGGTTGGTAGACCTTGATAGGAAAGCTTCCCGTCTCTCCAAAAGCTCAATTTGGCCCGAGGTAGAAGTAGACCAGGATCTATGCATTTACATCGTAAATCATTCCCCATCCTTTCAACAACTACAAAGGTTGCCATTCCACCATCTATAACAAGTTCATCACCTACCATGATGCCTGCAGATCATTGAATTATATTTTGTGAGTGGTAAGTTTTCTACATGCACTGAATGCTGAAATATGAATACGTTGAATTAGTGAGCAATTGATATGCTACCTTCGGAAAACCCTTCGTAGTTTGCTCGAACAGTAAATGGACGAGAACCCTCAAATTTTTGAGCTGTAAATACCCAAACTGAACCTTCCTGATGCATCAAGGAGGTAAAATATTTATTAAGAACCACTACTTTTTTTTTCCTTCTTTTATGATTTTGAAGAGAATGGATCATCGTAACACAACATCAAAAGTAATTATCACAAACCAAGTATGGGGTTACAGTTGTCAGCTCTTATTTAGAATTCATTAACCCACTCACAACTTTTAACAGCTATCACGAATTTGTTTGAAGGCCTAAGAGATACTAGGTAGTAAGGTCCAAGAAAAGGAGGTTGGTTCTCACGAAATACCTCTGCTTTAAGAGAGAAAGGAGCTCCATGATCCACCACATGAATCTGGCTACTTTCAGTGTCGATCATCAAGGAAACACAGAAACCCTTATCTAAATTTAACCACTTGATTTTTCTAATAACATCACGGTGCCACTCTCTGGTGTTGTGGCACATATTGAGCCTGGCCACATTCATCCCTCCCAATGCCAGCCTCTCCAAATCCTCCAGCGAGCAACATGAAGGACCTATTGTGCACACAAGCTTGGTCCTCCTCAACCCCATAAACCCTTTTTCTCTCAACTCTCTCTCGGCCACCGCATCAAAACCCGCCATTAAATTAACATCATGACTTTTCTTTACACCCTTAGAATCTGCCCCTGCAACTGCTTGCACACCAACCCTGACCTTTCTCTTCTGTTTCCTTCCATTGCAAGGAATACGCCTGGCAATTACTGATCTTCCAAAAACCTGACTCTTCAAATCAAGACTCTGACTTTCTGCAAAGACTTTCTGGGAAATTCTCAAGAGTGATTCTGTAGTAGCTGCCATAGTAGATGCAGTACTCCACAATGATGCAAGTTCTGGATCAAGATCAAAACTTGAAAAGAAAGATCAAAGACTTCTCTGGATATATTCTAACTTGCTTCGTATCGAAATCTCCGCTGATAGGTTTGGACTTTTTATTAATGCGAATGTTAAAACGTAATTAGCCAATACTGATGACAAGCTTGTATAATACTAACCGGATTAAGGTGTCAATTAAAAAATTTCAAAATTGGAGAGAAGCCAAATAGACGGCAGTAGAACCGGTGCCCAGCTGTCCCAAACGACCACCACCCTTTCTCTTTTTTATCTTTTACAATGAGAGTCAGGACTCAGGAGGGAAGTGAAAAATACAAGTTGGAGCATAAAAGCACAAGAATGTACAGAAATGGTCAACATGGAAGGCAAAAAGGCCGACGTCTGCAAATGTACGGACTAAAGACATTGGTGGCGTTACTGTGCTGCTTCTGAGAACAGTGTCAAGTCTGTTGTGGTCCCAAATGGAGCGGACAGAACAGCAGTGTTATTTTACCCCCATATCACGGTAAGCTCAGTTTCCATGTGCCTCAGGTAAAATGGTAGATTGACGTTTACTCTTTACTGTTTAGAATAACAAATTTGTACTTAACAGTTTTCACAGCGACTTGACTTCGCAGTGACAAACTGGCAATTTCAACTTTCAAGCACTTTTGAGTCGGGAGTGGGTGGCGCCTCGACAATCATAAACAGCCCAATCTCAAGCTTCCATTCCACTATATTGAGACCTGGGCTTATTGACTACCCATTTCCATAGTTAAGGCCCATCTTTGAAGTTCTCAGACCAGAACATTTGCATAAATAGTCAGCTTCAACGCAATGGGCCACCCAAATTGTTTGATGGGTTCTGTTCTGTGTGAACCTTCATCTCCTTAGGCCTCTACTTCCCATTTACGATTGAGATGGTACGATTCGGTCACCATAAAACCACTAACAACAACTGGCCATTTTGACATGTGAAAAGATGAAGTTATGAGTAATATCTATCTTAAGTTCTGAATAAAGTTCAAATTTTCAAGTGAAAGCAACATGTCAAATTGGTTCTAACGGCCCAAAACAGCGCCTATTTAAACACTACCTAAAAAGGTTCATCAAAGTCAGAATTACATTGAGTAGTAAGCCATTTTAGACTCAGCAGCTACCAAAATACCAACTTAATGATTTCATCCGCGACACATTTTTTGTGTGTGATGTCAATTCCTTATATTGTCGACTTCAACTATGGTGTCCAAGTCTATAAAATGGTATTGGAGCTTCCATAACCTCTAGTGCAAGACTTGCTTTTCGATAGACAAACTATCTAACAATCATTAACTCTCCACTTGAATTCTTTCAGTTTCCCTCAAAGTTAGAGCTGTTTGCGTTCTGATCATCACCTCACTTCACGTGCATTATTCCTTTTACACTTTTATAAAGTTTCAATGTAATTATAGCAAATAAGACAAGATGCAATCATGCAATATTTGATCATGCAACGCGTTTTTGCTCTATAACATGAGAAGAAATATGTTTTGCACTGTCCACTGAAGTTATTGAACTTATAATTATTTTCTTTTCTTTTGATTCACCCAATCAGTTCCTACATCGATCACTTATTAATTAAACATTGTTCAACTTGTAATTCCCAATTTTAACAAAGCTATTTATCTAGCTTTCGCAAAATGAAACCAACGAGTTTTTATCATTCAAGCGTACAAAACTGCAGTTCCCATTATCAAAACAATCAACTTTTCTATATTTTGCTTAACATAGTGTTCTGCAGATTGGCAATTCGTGGAGGCTGAGAGGGTTGTAGTTTATCTATTTACATAATCCGCAGCAAACTAAAATGGAGTAAAATAAGAAGGTGAGCCTCTTTTGAAGAATGAGGAGAGAAAATTTAGAAGTCTCGCTACAGCTTTATTAATTTCTAGTAAGAAAACAAGTGTCTGTCTCCAAATACATCCAAGTTCTAAGGATCACAGTTATAATTAATAAATAAAAAAAGGTGTAAGAGGATTCATTTTAGTAATCTTTATGATCATCTAGCTTATACTGAGTAAAATATCCAGGTGTGAATCTATGATATGCAGAGTATTTTTGTCTGGACCATAATGACTATAATGACTTCTAAAATGTTCGATTCTTTAATGAAAATGACATGTACAAGTCACGGCAGACTACAAATACTGTCAAAATGTTGATTCTTTAATAAAAAATGTCATATGCAAGTTGCTGCAGACTAGCAATAGTGCCATCCAACGCGTTGTCGAATGAATGGGATCCAAGCTGCTGAACATGTGTGGCAAATGTAACACGTGATTTGTGATGATAAATCAATGCACTAGGGAAAAAGCTCTCTTTTGAGATATAAATGAATGTTTGGTTCCGATCGAGCCGTAGGATAGATTAAGAAAAGTAAGGCTAATAAGGTAAAGTTTGCAAGACAATTCACTGTCTTTTATTGATCTGAAAATGATAATAAAACCCTACTTTTCAGGAGATAACATATCTCCACTTTCGCACGTAATCGTGCACGTGTGGACCTCCTTGGTGAGTTGACCACTTCTACTCTTTATCATAAATGTGGTTGAAGGGGGACATCACTATGATGACAGCCTTAGATAGCTGCAAAATTGTCATATATGTCAAAGGTGTTTGCAGGTTATCATTCTCATCTTATCTTTTCCTTTTTATGTTTTTTGGAAACTTTTTGAGCAACAACTTTATTGTGTTCTTTTTCTCTTGCTTCAGGAGATCAAAAAGATGTTCTCAAACTTCAACCTTGAATAAATTCTCCCCATTATACCCTCTACATATTTAATTTCAACAACACTCTATGGTTAAAAATAAAATATTAATAGTCTGCAAATTCTACTGAAGGTTTTCTACCAAAAAACATGTTCACCGGCTAATCACATAGGTTCCAACTGTTCAAGTTAGGTTCTAATGCAAATCAGAATAGAGTTTGAGGTGCATATTCTGACAAATGAAACCTGAAAGGCTTGCATTTTTTAGTTGACGTGGCATATCAAAGTCTTAAGAGCCAAATTTCATTTTGTAATAATATTATATTTTAAAACAATAAGTTATTATATGGAATGTATTTAGTTCTTGAAATTAATAATCAAAATATAGTTATTTAACCATAGAAACGAAAGCTCACCATTTTGCTCTCCCTTCTCTTTAGCCTCACCACTCTCTCTTTCTCTACTTATCTGAACCTGATTCACCCCCATCTTATTTGGTAATCCACCTTTGTTTTTCTTGTTTCGCGCCGTTCCTTAGCTAGTTTTTTACTATTATAGGAAAGAATATTCCCAACCACCCTTCTTTCTCATTGGCTCCTGTGATGTCTCACCTTGCTTTTACCCTTCTTAATCCCTTCATCAAACATTCTCCTCCCACCACAATTAGGGATGACAATGGCCAGTCCATAGGTCGGTCTCCCTAATTTTTTTAAAATTAAAAGTATAAGATAACATCTTTTTTTAATTGAGTCTGAATCTGAGTTACTTAGGCTTAGGCTTGCCCGAAACCTAACTGTTTTAAATAGAATAATGTCGTTTTGCATAGAAAAGTTAGATCTCAGACTGATCTGGGCCTGATTTGGCCCATAGTAAGTCTATTAAAAATACTTAAATTTAGGTCCATAGGTCAACCCATTGCCATCTCTAACTACAATCTTTGAAACCTCATCTCTTTGATAACGGAGAATGATGATAAGGTAGAGAAGCCACATAAAACTTCATGGTGTAGGTTAGTAAGAGACACTGAAGGCATTGGGCAGTTGAAGTACGTCCAACCTATTACTTAGGGTTCTCATATCTTTCCTCCCATTAAAGTTCTTCATATTGGAGCTAAGAAATGGAGCACTGCCTTAATAGGGTGTTTTTTGGAAAGAAAAAAAAAACCTCCCTTCCCCTCAATTCAATAGTGGGCTATAGGAAACTAGAAGAAATTTGGTCTTCAAAGGTCTTTATAATTAAAAATGGACTCTTCATTTTCAAGTTTGCTTATATTGCAAACGCCCTGAGGATCCAAGAGCTTGGATCATGACACATCTATTGAAGGCCTCTCTTTGTTACCAAATGGACTCCAGGTACCTCCCTGGATAAGATAAGCCTTCCAAGAATCCTTATTTAGGTAACCATTCATGTTGTACCACTTGAATATTGATCTGGAGAAGGAATTGGCTATATTGCTAGTGTTTTAGGCAGGCCTATTAGTTTGGACAAAAACACTATTAATCTTTTAAGAATATGTCATGTTAGAGTATGTATAAAGGTTGAGCTGGGCATTGAACTCCTTAACTTAATCAAGACAATGAGATTGAACCAGGATAAAACTCCTTGAAAGTTTCCTATGTTTGAAAACCCGAAAAAAAGAGCAAGTATAGGTCGGGAAAGCTAAGGAAAAGGAACCTAGCACTGGGATGGAAATTGAGGAAAATGCAACAAAAGTAAATCCTACCTTAACTCTTGCTTATTTACCGGTGTTAGCTGAAGACACAAATGTTGGGTAAAAAGTTACACAAAAGCCTTATTCTATTAGTTTTAAGCCATCAATCATTGGATATGGTAAACTGAACATCTCGAGTAAATTTGGTAATCTATATGAACTTTAGTGGAACTCCTCCTCTAAAAATTGGCAATATCACTAAAGTTGATTCTCTAGCTATTAATAATCATAGATTTGTGATCCTTATACAAAGTAATTATGATCTTGAACTTTGTAATGCTGGCTTATCTTTAGCTCATGATCCTAACTATAACAAAGGGATCTTGTTCTTCCCTTTCATGAATTTGCTCTTTTGGAATGTACGAGGCCTTAATAGCCCTTTTAAACAATCTACTTTTAAAGACCTTCTCTTATTAGTAAGCCACATTGTTTGGGATTGATTGAAATCAAAATCAATCATAATCTATTACAAAAAGATCTTTAATTCTTTTGATAAAAGGTGGATCACAATTAGCAATCATGAATTCTATTATAACATTAAAATAATTATCATTTTGAATCCTTCTTACTTTGGGCTTAGATGTTGGAAATGTTTTGACCAATATTTGCACTATGAACTATTAGATAAACTTATAATGAATCCTCTCAATATCACAATGATCTATGCTTCTAATCTTGAGTTTCAAAGTAAGCAACTTTGGGATGATCTTAGGATGTTAAGAGACAATAACTCCCACGCATTGATTGTAGCTAGAGACTACAATTGCATCGTATCTCCATATAAAGCTCAAGCGGTTAGGAGAAACCACTATCCTAACCTTGAGGAGTTATTATAGATTACTAAAAACTAAAGATCTAGTTTGAATTATTCTAGCATATTATATACTTGGATTAACATACAATTCAAAGAATGGTTCCAAAACAAAAAGTTGGATAGGTGTATGATGAATTTGAAATATTTATCTGAATATCCTTTTAGCCATATTAATTTTGGCAATAACCTCATTTCAGACTATTCCCTAATCTATATTCAGTGTTTTCCTCAAGATGAGAAAAGGAAAGCTACTTTTAGATTCTTCAATTCACTCCTTAGGCATCCCTCCTTCAACAATGCTTTATTTGAAGGAATCAAGTGTGAAATCAGAGGCTTCCAAACTAATAAATGTCTCTCTAAGCTTAAGGCTATTAGAATGGAGCTAATTAAATTGTAGAGGATGAATGGGGATCTAATGCTTTAAAGGAAAAGTGAAGCACTTAGTTCCCTCACCAATTCACAAGCTATACTACCTACTAATCTAATAGATATTACCCTTAAAGCTCAAGAATCCATTGAACTAAGGAAATATGTTAAAGCTTTAAACACTTATCATTATCAGATAAGGCAAAAATCAAGGATTAGTTGGTTAAAGGAGGGAGATAAGATTCTTCTTCAGGATAATTCAAGCCAAAAGGAACTGTAATAATATATTTATACTGATGGGTCTAAATGGAAACTTATTCTCTGGTCAAGATAATTAGAAGGATCTAGATCATAGCCACTTTAAAGAATTGTTAGGTACTCCCCAGGTGACTTCTTATTTTTCTAATGAGCTTAAAAATGCTTTAAGGGTTCCCTCTCTGTTGATGCATCTAAAAGACTTCTAAAAGAGGTCACTATTGAAGAGCTTAAAGCCACTTTGTTCTCCTTCTCACCTGACAAAGTGCCTGAAACTGATGGATATAATGTCAAGTTTTTCTAATGCACTTGGAATCAAATAAGAGTTATGGTAATCAATATTGTCTTATAATTCTTCAAGTAAGGTAAAATTCTTACTGAGTTAAACAAAACCTTCTTGTGTTTGGTTCCTAAAATTGCCAATCCTACTTCTTTGAATGACTATAGATCTATTGCATGTTTTAATGGAATCTATGCAGTGATTACAAAAATTTTGGCTAACAAATTGAAGAGTATTCTCCCTGATTTCATCAATTTTCGCTAAGGTGCTTATGTTCCTAGTAGGAACATTGGTGATAACATCATGTTTTCTTAATAATTGTTTAAAGTTACAACTCCAAGTTATTCATTAAGATTTATGCCTTAAATATAGACTTTACTAAGGCATTTAACTCCTTGAGTTAGAGCTTTATCTATGATTCTCTTTAAGCCATAGGAATTCCTCAACTTTTTATCTCTTAGACCACCAGTTGCAACACTTCTATCTCCTACTCTGTACTTATTCATATTAAACCATCATGCATTTTCAAAGCTCACACAGGCATTAGGAAGGGTGATCTTCTATCGTTCTACCTCTTTTTCATCTGCATGGAAGTATTCTACAGGCACACTAAACTAAAAATTAGAAAGGAACCTAACTTCAAGTACCATTACAAGTGGTAAAGATTAAAGATAGTCCAACTTTCTTTTGTTGATGATTTAATACTATTAAATGGTGACCATCATAAATTTATTTAACTAATTTGCTCCTTATAGGAATCTAAAGAAATTATAGTTTTAATCTTTAACCCCAAATTAAAAGCTCTTTTATATTATTTGCTAGCTCTAACTCTTAGCTTTAAAGGGTAAATTGGATATCAATTTCCTTTTTAATATTTTTAAGCTCCCATCATAGTGAGAAACTTAATTAAGAGTGAGTGCTTTCTTCTCCTAAATTCTATATAAAGTAGACTCAACAATAGGTGCAATAATTCTTTATCCAATAATGGTAGACTCTAATTGACCATTTCCATTTCTAGCAATTTATGTACATAGTAGATCTCATATTTGCCTAAGGGAGTAATGAAAGACATTAATAAGACTCTAAGGGACTTTCTCTGAAGTGGCAACAATAGGAAACCAAAACTCCCTAAAGTGAAATGGAGCTCAGTGTGTTAAGCTAAAATGAACGGGGACTATGTATAACCTCTATATGAACTATGAGCAAATTAATGCTCATTAAGCAACTCTAGAAACTTTTTTCAGAAGGTGAAAACTTATGATTGAGACGGTCTCATAAGTGTATCCTACGAGGTTTGAGTATTTGGAAGCTCAAGGCCTCCCTTAGCATCTCTTAGACATTCACTCAAATTTTAAAAATAAGGGAACAAGTTCATTCATTCATAGAACACAAAATTGGTGATGGATGCAATACCTTCTACTGGTTTGATCATTGGCAAATTATTGGTCCTGTTATAGATCAAATGCAATTCTAGTTCCTAAAATCTTTAATTCATGTGAATACAAAGATGTAGGTCTTTATCAGTCACAACACTTAGGTTTGTCCTTTTCACACTTTCATAAATAAGGAGACTTTCCTATCTAACTTGCTGACACATCCTCTTAACCCTTCTCTCTAAGATAAAATGACTTGGATATTGGATAAAGATGGAAAGTTTACCACCAGATCTTGCAAGATAATGCTTATGGATTCTAATGCTACAAATTTAAGTTATAAGCTAATTTGGGACCATGCTATCTCTCTATCCAATTCCTTTATATTTTGGCTTATAGCATATCAAAGGCTTAGTACTAACGACTCCGTCAAATATCCTATTCCAGATTTGAATTGTGTCTTATATTATGATGCAACTCTAAAAACCTTGGATCATTTATTCTTCTATTACATATTCTCATCACATTTATAGAACAAATCCTTATATTATTTAATTTCTTTTTCCCCAATGCAAGTTACTCTTAAATCCTGGAATGAATTCCCCATACCACTTCAATACTATTGCTGATAGTAATATATTCAAAGCATTTTATGGGGCATTATTTTACTATATATGGAATGAAAAGAACAATTGCTTGTTTACAGCACAAACTGTGGTTATGGAAGCTTATCTTAGAAAGCTGATTGCACACATAAAAAGGATAGCTATTGCAAAAATTTTCCAATCCTTATTCTCCCCACTAATTTGCAACAAATGGCATTTGCACTAATTTAGCTCTTAAAGCTAATCTTGCTTTTGTGATTACACTTATCTAAAGATCTAGCTGCTTTTGTCACATTTCTTATTTCCTATGTAACATATCCTATTGTTGTACTTAATTCTTTCTTTTATAATGCATTTATTTAACTATTAAAAAGAATTAAAATCTAGCTATTGAGTTACAACTAGAGGGCCTAATTTTCTTTTCATCCTGGCATCAATCAAATTTTATGATCAATAATAGAAAAAAATCAAACCTCTTCCTCTTTCTAGTAAATTTTATCATAACAAAGTCAATTATATTCTCTAATACGTATTTTTAAAAATATAATCTTAAGTTAGAAAGCTATGCCCATATTGTTTATATTAATCTAAGTGCAGGATGAAATAAATCAATTATATAATATAAAACAAAGAAAATAAAATTATGAAACTATCTTTTCTTTTTCTCTCATATGTATTGTGAATATAATATAAAATTAAAATTAAAATTATGGAACTATCTTTTTTTCTTTCAGTTGTATTTTGCAAATTTCTATTTTATTATTTGATCTCATATCAAATACTTTAAATATTTAAACTTAAATTAAACTTATATATTTTTTAAAAGATAAAAGATAAGTTATTGAAGTACCAAATGAAAAGCGCATATTAAAACAATAACAACAAAGTAGAGACTTTTTCTTAAGGAGAAATATCTGCCAAAGACAGAGCTTGATGATATAAATTTAAATAGAAAATTAAATTTTATGACTTTTGCAATCAAATTAGGTTAGGACTTGAATGTCAAATTTAATGTTACTATCATTTATCTTGAATCACTTAGAGTTTAAGCATTTATCTTGAATCACTTAGAGTTTAAGTTTGGTTCTAGTGTCTTACTATTGTTAGTGAATATTCTAGTTGGCAACCATTTCATGATTCATATGACAGTGGATATCATTAACCATATAAATCTCTCTAATTCAATGTATTTTGGCAGAATGTTAAAAGTCAATTTGAATACCTTCAAGTAACCTTTATGTTTGAATTTTAGTTACATGGCCCATTCCACTGTATTTAACCAGCTATTCTCCAAGCATTTGATATTGTAATGTTGTAAAGCTAGATTTCAGTAAGTATTTAAGTAGCAACGTTTGTAAAAAAAAAATGGTTTAAGGTTTCTAGTTCTAGAACAATATTACAAAGCTTATAGTTAATATTGCTAAGGTTGTCACCTTTTATCCATCTAAAGTTCTGAGCCTTTATTGAATCTCTATTCATAATATTGAAGAAGCTTTAGATAAATTTTTATTAAACCATACCACTTTCCTTAATAGTACTATTTGAGATAATGCCTTGAATATCTACAAATATGTTATGTTTGTAAGTATATTAGAGCTATTCTTCTGTAAGAGATTTGATCTTTAAGCTCTTGATTTGGTCTACCAGAAGAAAGAGTTGCCATGATTAAAGAATGACCTCTATAATTGCATTGTGACTCATTTGAGGCTTTCAAATTCAAGAAATCTATAAAGAAGACTTTAATCATTCCAATTGTCAAACCAAAATTAAAATTCATTTTTCATTACCAGTATTGAATTTCATTTCCTAATTCATTATATCTCTCAGTTTTAACATTTATTTAAGAGTCTAAACGTTGTTTTTAGTTAGCCTTAATTCCTTAGAAACTATGATCTTTTATAATGAATTAGTTTAGGTTAACCTAAATTAATTCATGATTTGTAAACAACTTTCATATGCTTTTGAAGAGTAATATCTTGATGGTGTTTCTAATTGAGATAATATCTAGACCACCTTCTTTCTTAGAAGTATAGACCTCAGACCATTTGGTTTCAGCTGCACAAAAGTTGTCAAAATTACCAGACTATAGGAAGTTCTTTAATAACCTCTACTACTTTGAATAGGTTCAGAGGAGATATAAGTGATAACTCTAATAAAAATGGAGATTATTGAGTAATAAAGAGATCAGTTGCAGTGTGCCTACCCAGGAGAGAAACTTATTTTTCTAGTGTTTAATTCTTTTATATTGAATCACATATGGGATTCTAATCTTTATAGGGTATTCTTTTAAGTATTTAAAGGGAAGCTTTTGATTCCTAAGTCGATATTTTATAAAGTTGAGCTAGTGAGTTTAAAGAATTTACAGAGATAAAAACCCACTTTTATTAAGATTAATAGAGAGCCCAAAAGCCTATTGAAAATGTGTAAAGATTTTATTAGTATTCCAACCAAACTAGAATTAACACCACAAAGCAACGATAAATCATCTATAAATAAGGTTGAATAGATTTAACTTCTTGCATTTATGGTGACATCTGAAACTTTTTCCTTGCTCACTATTGAATTCAATTAGTTTAGATAGAGCCTTATTACAAATTATGAATAAGTAAGGAGATAGAAGTTACCTTGTCCCTAACCTTTTACTTTAATGAAGGCCAAGTTATGTTTCATATTTGTTAGAATGCTAAAGGAAGGAGTGGTGATATATTGCTCTAATCAAATTATAAATTTATATGGAAAACTAAAAACTATTATAGTATCAAGTACAAACTCCCAATCGATAGGGTAAAATTTTTTATAGAAATCAACCTTCAATAAGTAACTTTTGAGAAGTTTTTCACTATGATAACTCTTAAAAAGTTTATGGGCTAGTAAGAAACTATCTCTTATACTCCTCCCTTATATGAAAACATTTGAGATAGGATTAACGATATGTTTTAATATACTTTGAATCTTGCACTACCATTCTAGAAATGATTTTTAAATGACATTAAAATAAGATATATGCCCATAATCTTAGACACACGTAGGTTTTATTCAATTCTTTAAACTTCAAACAACTTGAGAAAAAGTCTAGTATAGTCGTGGTTTCCATTTTACCTGTAAAATGTCAAGATTTTTATAATTAAAAAGGAATTTTACCTATTTAGTTTTAGAGCTATTTTTAGGGTTTTTAGTGAATAATTCTTACTTAATGTGACTAGAAGTGAATGGATTTATGAGCATCTCCTTTTCCATTTGAGGAAGGGCCCTAATATAAATCTCTTTTTATGTTGCATATAAGAAAAACCTATTGTTAAAGGACCTAAGCATGTTATTAAAGAAATTGTAAGTCATTGATTTTAGCTTAAATTGCTCTCATATTGCTTCTCCGTTTAAGCTTCTTAGTGAATATATTTTATTAGTATTTCTCCTATGAAGGATGACATTATAAAAGTATCTAGAATTTCTATCTCCATTTTTGAGCAAATGAATTTTAACCTTTTGTTTTAGCAAAGAATTTTGGGTCTCTAATGGAAGGTTATATTTCTCTAGGACCTTCTACTTTATGGCTTTTAAAGCATCATCATTCGGGTTATAATAAAGTCCTCTTAAGTTGAGTTTAACTCCTTTATGGCTTTGATAGTAGCTTTTTGCAATATGGTTGAAACTTTTATTATTAAGCTTCTTCATCTCTTCTTTTACATCTTAATGCCTCCTTATAAATTTTTATATTTAATATCCTTAACCCTAGTATCTAATCCTTTTGAAATTACAACTTCAAACCCTTCTAATTTTGAATAGATTTTAGGGTCTTTCTATTGGTCTAGATCAAAATCTATATAGGGCAATGATAAGAATATAAAGGTTTTAGAATTTTTCCTTTCTATTAGTGTATTTTGATAGTGAAAAGGAATTAATTAGAGCTTGATAAAGCTTTTCCTTATTAAGCCAACTTCCTTCTTATATACTTTACCAAATTAAATAAGATCCATTCTTAAGTTAGAAAGGCACACAAAATTACTAGGTTCCTCATTTTTATATTTGTTACTCAACTTATATCCTTCTGACTCATATGTAAGAAAATATTGTTTCAATAACATAATACTAGCCATGAGGATTACATAGAGGAGTTTACAATTTTGAGGTTATTCTAGAGAGTATTCCTTGAAAAAACATGGTTAGTTATATAGATAAAAATGACTTCTAAGCAGTTGGGATCTCATTCAAAAATTAGTACTTAATGGATGAATAGGTCAAACATAATCCTTTAATGCATTGTTACTTTGCTAGGGTCAAAAGCTAATATAATTCTTCCTTTATGGTGCACTTGATAGTTAGAAAATGAAGTTCTAGCTCTTACCAAATGTTTAAGGAAAATTATCACGTTTGTTTGCCTTAATTTGGTCTTAAGAAGACCAATTAAGTATGATTTTTTAAAGAGTAAATAATCATAGATAACCTATTGCCCCTGACATTCCATGATTTGATTATAAAAAAAGATATTAAGGCTAATGTCCCTTTCTTCTTTTTTTTGTTTCTTCTTTGTTTTATCTCTAAAGCTTCACCAGGTTCTTCTTTTATGTTGATATCTATAGGCTTACTAGATGTTCATAAGGGACTTACTAAAGCTCTCACATTTGACTTTAATCCCTATTGGGGGAATGATCATATAAATATTTTCTAGTTAGTTGTTATGTAGGACAATTATCCTTCAAGGTCAAGATTTATCTAGACATGAATTGCATGCTATTTAATGAACAACTATTTGACGATTCCCTTCATGTACCTTAGTTTGAGATTCCATATTGGTCCTAGTAGTTTCGTTCAATTTTTGAGCTTATATTCTTTCTTCCACTAATTTTGATGACACCTTAAAAAATTCCAAGTGAATATAAGGAAATAAGATATCAGACCAGCTTATAATATGATGAAGTTGTTTCTCACTATTATTATTATCTTGAGTTGTTCTATTTTAATTTTTAACTTAAGTGTTTTTTTATTCTAATCCTAAAGCCTTAGTTTATTTACTTATGATGAACTTTTTACCTGTAGGTCCTTAAATTTTCTTCTTTTTTTTTTCATTGTGGGTTTCCATTAATAGCTTGGCAATATTTATGTTTCAAACAACCCTCCATCTTCATCCAATCTCTTTAATTTTAGTGTTTTGGAAATTCTTTAAGCGTTTTATCATTATGTAAATTCTAGCATATCCATTTCTCCTTACACTTGTCATATTTTCATCAAGACAAATTAGTTTCCCCAAAGAGCTAGTTAGGTAGTTCAATCTAATAGTTGACTAGTATTTAAGGAGAATATTCTAAAAGTTGACCTAAACAAAAATGTGTTTTATTTTATTTTTATCTAAAATCATTCTATGTTTCCATATTTGAATAAGTAATGGCTTTCCATTAATATGACAAGGTCTTATCTTCAAAATTATCATCAAATTCGAGTTTACACTAAACTTGAAGATAAAGAAATTTTATTCATTGATCAGTGTTTTTGTAAGTTCATATTTTCTCCAATCGGCTTCATCCTAAACTTAGATTTGTGAAATAAACAACTTTTTTTCAATGAAGTAGCCAAGAAGTGATATGTTCTATTTTATAACCCTTGCTTTTAACACCTCGACAAGAGGAGAGATAACCATAGAGTCTACTTCTCGAGATCTAGGAATGAACTTGAGCTTTTTCTTGTATTGAAAGATGACTCACTGCCTAACTCTAGGATTTCTTAAGCAAACCCTATTAATTAATAAAATTTAATAAACCTATTTTAGGTGGATGAGAGCCTGAAAGTAGAGTTAATGAATGGATAAAGGACTAAAGGAGTCAATTGAAGTGTTTTACTTAGTAACATATGTAAGATGAGTAAGGGAGTGGGATAAGGATGCAATTAATTGAGAGGCCAAAAAGGAAGAAGCAACGGGGTTAAGTAGGGGAGCAAGTTTGTTGTAAAAGGTCATTTAAAGGGAAAAACCTCTCCTGGAAAGTTGGACTACAATTGGTTATATTCCTATAATGGAAAAGAACTAAATCAGTCCCTTATGCATGAAAATTCATGCCCTTAAAACTTCTAAAAAAGAAGTTAAAGAAATGTAGAAACTGGCAATGAAAAAATGATAAGAAAAGATGAAAAGGAAGAAGTTGAAAAACATGATCATTATAACATAAAATCGAAATTGATATTCATAACTTTAGGATCTTAAATAAACAATTATCATAAATAATTAGGGTATAATAATATGTACCTAATGTGGAAGACGTCATTATCATAAGGAGATCAAGAAACTCCACCGTATCCTTTGTTAAAATTGGTTTGTCTCTCTTAGCTCCCTTTTTGTTATAGAGAACTTAATAAAAAACTTTTTATAAACTTAATTAGTAGAGAAAGAACTAATTTATATATTTATAAATTTTAATTTGTACATCCATTAAGTGACCAAAATAAACAGTTGAGATTTATTCCACCATTAAGTAGAAAATATAACCAAATAAGACTCTTTAATTATATTAATAATATTATTAATTTATATAGAATATGGCCACTAATCATAACAAATTCCAACATTCTCCCACTTAGCCTAATATTTCTAACTTTATTTTTAATAATGTAAACATTAGGCACACATAAACAAAACTCTTAACATATTCATGATTTATCTCAACATATAAACCACATAATCTCAGTTATGATGATTATACACTTCAATATGACATACTTACTTCTATATACTATAACACTAGCAATCTATCAAGTCAAATAAGATAAGTGATATATAAATATCATAAAGGTCCATTTTAATGTCCCATAGACAATTTTATTTCTTAAATAATAAGGATTACATGTACGCATTCATAATAAATAATAAAATTGTCAATTAGAAACTTTTATTAGGCTTAAAAGTGTTAAAACATCATTAAAGAATTCTTTCGTTATAGCATTTTTGAGACAATCATAATAGTCTTTATTATCTATTTCAAAATACTGAAATTTCTATCATATAGGATGCCTCTCTTATTTCTTTCATTTCAAAATTGTTAGAGAGAAAATCTTTGGTCTTTTATAATATGTCCAATTCATTAACAACAAGTAAAATATCATTAATATATATAACTAAAAATATAAACTTACTCCTATTGATTTCTCGATAAATAAAATGGTCAATAATGTTTTCTTGAAAACCAAAAGATGTTATCGTATCAATAAACTTATATACCATTGTCGAAAAGTGTTTTTAAGTCCACATATTGATTTCTTAAGTTTGCATACTATGTGACCTTTTCCTTCTATAAAAAAATCTTTAGGTTGATCTATATACGCATCTTCCTCAAGATCATCATTAAAAAAATTAGTTGTCACAACCATTTGATGTAGCTCTAAATCAAATTGAGCCATTAATACCATAGTTATTTTTAATGAGTCTTCCTTTAAGAAAGTTCAAAAGTCTCTTTATAATCAATGTCATTCTTTTGAGTATAACCTTTGGCAACAAGTCTACTTTATATTATAAGCAAAATGAGTCACGTTTAGTCTTAAAGAAACATCAAACCTTTAAAAGTCTCACTCCTTTAGATTCTTTTCGGAAATCAATAAGGTCTCAGACATTATTTTATGCCATTGAATTCAACTCATCTTTCATTTCATCAATCCATTTATAAGACTCATCACTATATGTGGCTTACGAAAACAAAACATGATCCTTATTAGTGCCACAATCAATTTTTTACTCTTGTAAATAAACCATATATTCATCAGGAATAAATGATCTCCTTATTCTTACCAGCTTTTTTAAAGTTACTCCATATGGTTCATTTTTGTCAATTGGTTGTAAGTTAACTTCTTCATGAGCTGCTGTCTTATCTAAAAGTTGTCCAAGATCTTTTTATTCCTCCAATACTGGGTTAATTTTTGGTATAGATGTGGATATTCTAATATTTATGGGTAATGAAACATCAAACCTTATTTTATTAATATCTATAAAAAGTTTTTTAGCACTTCCACTAACTTCAACATTTTCTATGAACTTGGTGTTAATTGTTTCAACAATTCTCGGACTATGGTTTGGACAATAAAACCTATATCTTTTAGATTTATCCAGGTAACCAATAAACTAACCACTAACTATTTGGGAATCTATTTCTTTTCATGTGAATTATAAACTTGCGTTTTTATTGGACAACCCCAAACATATAGATGCCTCATATTAGGTTTCCTTCTAGTCTATAACTCTTAAAAAAATTTTGAATTGTCTTACAAGGAATCCTATTTAGCAAATACACAATAGTTTTAAGTCCATACATCCATAAGGTTTTTGGTAATAAGGAATTACTCATCATAATCCTAATTATATTCATTTATGTACTATTACGTCTTTTTACTACACCATTTAGTTGAGGTATGCTTGACATAGTATGTTGTGCACATATATCATGTTTCTCTATAAACTTTGAAAATAGACCTGGACATTATCTTGATTCATCATATTTCTATAATAATCACCACCTTTATCAGATCTTACAATTTTCACTTTTTTTAATCTAATTGTTTTCTAACCTCCTTTAGAAACACCTTAAGGGCATTTACAACTTGATAATTTTTATTAAGCTAATAGACATATCTATAATGTGAAAAATCTTCTATAAAGGTGATAAAGTACTTTTCTTCACTAAAGGATGGAGTGTTAAAAGGTCCACATATGTCTGTCTGTATAATTTTAAGGACCTGAGTACTTCTTGTGGCTCTTTTCTTGTTATGCTTAGTTTGCTTTCCTTTAATGTAATCCACACATATATCGAAATTTGTAAAATGTAAATTCAGAAGAATTTCATTCTTTACCAATCTTTATAATATTTCTTTGGTGTGACCTAAACATTTATGCCACTTGTAAGTTGAATTATCATTCATTATGCTACGCTTAGTTCCAATTGTATAATAAAAAGAAAATAGAATTTTAGAAAAATTAACATTAAGTTTCAATCCATCTATAAGAATTTCACAACCAATGACGGGATTATATTTAAATAAATTGAAATAACCATCATCAAACTTAAAAGTAAACACACTTTCATCAAGTTTAGAAACATAAATGAAGTTTCCATAAATTAAAGGTTTATAGAGAGTTTCTATTAGATATAGATGATACTAATGTTGGACGATAAGTCCCTACGCCTTCAATTGGGACCTTCTTATGGTTTCCCGCAAATAGAAAGTTCTCAGTTAGGTTTGTGGTTTGGATTATAAAGAATCCCTGCATAACATTAGAAACATAAATAGTAGCGTCAAAATCAAGCAACCAATTGTTAGAAGGAACTTCAGTTAAGTTTAGTTTGGAACATACAAAAAGGTTAGATTTACCTTTCTTTTTAAACCAATCTTACGTTTTAGACAATTTTTTTAATAGCGTCTATCTTTTTTACAAAAATGACACTTATATCTGTATTTTGTTCCTTTTTGTCAACATTAGTAGTGACCTATTTTGTTTTATAAGCATTTTCTTCTTAAATTTCTTAGACTTTAGCTTGTGAATCTTGCTAGCTCCTTAACCCTTAAGGTTAATTGAATGAACTTTTTGATTCTTTAGCCTTGTTTCCTCCTGAATGAGCATACCGTACAATCCATTAACATTCAACTTGTCCTTTATAGTGTTGCAGTTAATTTTGAAATGACCACACTTAGGAGGTAACAGGTTCATTACAAATTACACTAGGAAGGTATCATCAATTGTTATACCCATGGTCTTTAATTTCTACAATATTTGTTATCTTTAACCCATATTGCTGCATGCTTCGTGACCCATTAAACTTCATGGTCATGAGTTTAGCTATTAGTGTACTAGCAAGAGGCTTGTTTGCAGAACAGAAATGCTCTTCCACAAATTTAAGGCACTCACACTTTTAGTTTATGAAATAGTGGTCTTAATGTAGTTGTCATTAGTCATTCACATGTTTCTCATGCTTTATAATTTGTCTTCTTAACCTCATTGCTCGTTTCTGTAATAACAATAAATTGACTTGTTTATACCATTAAGAGAAGTTTAAATCATTAAACACAATAACAAAAGAAGCATGTGAACAAAGAGCAATAGTTGCAAATACATAAATGTCCAATAAATTATTTGATTCAAATAATTAAACATTTAGAATATGCTACAGGTTCTCTTTAGGAAAACTTAACATATATTATCATAAATTTAATGTCATACAAACTTTATATGGTAATCAAACAAAAAATCATAAAATACAATCAATATCTTTGGACATATAACATATTTAACGAGCGAATGTTGATTTTCCTTTATTATGTTTATTAGTCTCAGAATATTACTTTAAGTAAATTCTAAAATTATATCAACTAATAAACAACATTTATCCAAATAATTAATTAAATAATAAGCATTAATGTTTTATGAATAAATGACTATTTATATGTAAAAAAAATTGCTTAATTAGTTTGATCTCTTTAGTAACTAAAAAACAATCCTTTCATAATGTCATGTATAAATTTAGCACATAACACATAATTTTAATTTCAATATTAATATACATAAAGCTGATTGTAGGCATAACTAGGAATGAAACAAATACTTCAGGCTAATCCCTAGGCATATAGCCTGAAATCCAAGAGACCAGAGTCACTTGTGATATTTTGTCGATATCTAGGCGCTCTTAAGCTCTAAAGCATTCCAAAATTCTAGAGATGTCAATAGGTCGGGCTCGACAATGGGCCGGCCCGGCCCATTGAAAAAATATGTCATTCGGGCCAAGCCCATGGCCCGGCCCGGTGGGCCAAAAACGGCACATGAGCCTTAGGCGGGCCGTGTCTTATCGACCCCCTGCTAGGCCCGTGGCCCGGCTCACCCAGCCTGTAGCACCCCCTTACCGTTGGGTACGCACCGGGACGCCCGCAGGACATTCCGGTACATATCCTACGATAAGGTTGAGCTACGTGTGATCACTACATTCATTTCACAAGGCATCATATCAATTTTTACCAATAAAGCAGTAATAGAAACCACAATATTTTTAAACTCAACTTCTTCCTCATTTCATTCCATCAAAATCAAAGGT
>JAOQMS010000179.1:38243355-38263251 GCA_027563885.1 Erythroxylum longipes | reverse complement strand
CTGCTCTAAGAGCTGAGCTAAGACTAATAAAGGGGAGTTTTGAGAAGAAAATCCGAAAGTGATCAAGGTGTTATCATATGGGAGATAAACTCACATAACTACGATATTCTACATAGGAGTCGGGCTCCGGAAACGGGGTCCGACATAAATAATTACTAAATCCATAATAATTCAAAAGATAAGAAAAATTGTTAATTATTAATAAAAAGTTATAATTGATGCCATAAATAATATATAATTAACTTTAAAAGTGTTTTCTCTTAAATTTATACAAATTATAATTTGTTAAAAATATTTAATCACTTTAAAATTCGTTTGTATATAAATATATATGTTAATCTCATAATGAGTTATAATAGAAGTGTCGGTCTTCGGATGGCACATAAGATAGGAATAAATTATGTATATTCACTTTTCCATTCAATTTGAAGTTAATAAAAATGAAATGTTTATTCTACCGAATGATTATGCTAGATTTATATGTGATAATCAGAAAGTAATCACAATAATAATTAAAAATAATAGGAAAAAGATATAAAATCGATTTATAAAATTCATTTAAATAAATATTGGCCTATGTTCATCCTTAAAGTTTTACTTTAAAAATTTACCATTTTCTTTCTTTAATAGGTGAAGAGCAATCCTCTATACAAGATCTTAATTGTCATGGACAAAGAGTAATCATTTATAATTCTTATTCAATATAAATAGGAACTATCACAATGTGTATCTCAGATAATTTCAATAATTTCAACAACTCAAAATATCCCTTTCTTACTTATACTAATCCCTTTCTTACTTATAATAATGAGTAAAGGCTTAACTTAGATCATATATACATACATTCTCTAACCTCTTAAGGCATTTATAACTATCTAATATGTCCAAGATATCTCCATAATTTATATATGGTCTATTTATACTCAAAAACCTAAAACTAGTCTTTAGAAACAAACAATAGCGATTACAATAGCTAATCATAATAACAGTCGACTTTATACACAATGGTGGATCATGATCACATTAGTTTGCTAATATAATCATGAACTCACGGTATATGTTATCAAAAAGATATTAGTCAACTACTATATAAGTCAATTAATTTGCCTAAAAACTTAACATCGATCAACCACTACTGACCTAAATTAGTCGATCAATGTGAATGAAAATAGTTTTTTAAAATTTAAAAGCAGAGACACCCTTTTAACAAAAATTTGATTCAAAACTATTTCAACAATTTGCGTAAAAATAAACAATTTTTTTAAAGATAAATTTTTTTCTTTTGATTATGGAAAAATTTATACATTATAACCTATATGTAAATGATCATGCAATAATTAAACCCTAAATTTATTGAAATGAGTAAGGTTAGGTTCCAAGAAAGTCATAAATCTTGATATACTTGATTACTCATTATTCTTGGTTCTTTACTTGAATCTCTTTAAAATCCTTTTTAGGTTGCATATGTGCTCTATTTTATCTATTTTATTTATCCTTTGATTGTTCAATTGATTTAATTGGATTATTCTTTGTTCACTTCACTTTCCATTAAATTTGATATTTCACATATTAACTTATTAATATTCTTAAGATAAAAATATTAATAATAACATGTTTTCTTATTATCAAAATTATGAATTAGAACTTCATTTGATTCAATATTATAAATTTTATTTAAAACTGGCGTTGAGAGTTGTTAAGGAGTAAAAGTGTTATAAACAAGGAATACATTAATTGAATTATTAAAGTTAAAATAATCAATTATCATATAAATAACCTAATTTGTATATGAATACATTGATTTATACATAATAATTAAAGGTAAAAGTAAAATTATAAATGTATAAATTAAAATCATGACTCATGAGCAATCCCAAGATAACAAATTTACATTGAAGGCTGGTGTGCATGCATACTTTTCAAAACCATTGCCAGACTCATGCTTTGACTATTTAAGTTTTAGTTATGTTATCAAATCGTGAGATTTTAGCTCCGGCGTTCATGTCCAATTGGGAACCAAGAAATCATGATCTATATCAAATTAAAAGCACCAAATGTTAGGAGTTTGGAATCCATTTGATTTTCACATGGTTGAAATGAAGAAGTGACCCATGCTTTGACTATTAAAGTTTTAGTTATGTTATCAAATCGTGAGGTTTTAGCTCCAGCGTCCATGTCCAATTGGGTACAAAACCATTGCCAGACTCATGCTTTTTTTTGGGATAGAAAGGATACGTCATTAAAATTAAATCATCAATTCCAAGCCACATGATCATAATCTTCCTTAGAAAAAGAAAGACTGGAATCAAAAGATAACCACTGCATAAGTCCTGCCAGAGGACTTGAAAAAACATGCACTCCTACCGGTAGTGCTACTGCATGACGTGCTAGATAATCAGCTACTGTATTAACTTCACGGAAGATATGTTCCACCCGGACCTCATCGCATTGACTGAAAAGTTGATGGCACTCACAAACCAAAGGCCAAATCCCGCGGGGAAGTTCACGCAGTGTTAAAAGCTACCACACCTCCTTGGAATCGGTTTCTATATGCACATTTGTGCCTCTGCGTTGATGACATAACTCCAACCCTGTACGACCTGCCAATAGTTCTGATTCCAACGCATTGGTCGAACCAATAGAGTGTGAGAAACCCCACAGCCAACAATCCTGTGAATCATATAGCACACCCCCCGCACCTCCGGGCCTTATCGGAGCAATCCAAGATTCATTACAATTCAGTTTTACCCAGCCCCTAATGGGTGGGATCTATCTAACTTAACGATGTTTCTAATGCCCTAACCCATGTACCAATGAGCGAGTAACGCACAAAGCAGTCCAAAATTAGCAAGCAACAGCAACAATTGTAACATGGAGGTCCTCCACCCCTCGCGAGACATTGTGAAACACCAGCTTATTTCTCAGTGCCATAAGAGCTAACACACCGTACCAAACAGGACCGACCTAGGGATGCCAGCTACGCTGAATGAGGACATTGGGCTGAGATATAGTAATAACCAATCTAAGAGTGAAGTTGAAAAAAATTGCAACTGCATACTAGCCGGTACAAGCCATTCCTACAGTCAAAAAAAGCTAACACATCGTACCAAACAGGACCGACCTAGGGATGCCGGCTATGTTGAACGAGGACATTAGGCTGAGATATATTAATAACCAATTTAAGAGTAAAGTTGAAAAAAATTGCAACTGCATACTAGCTGTTACAAGCTATTCCCACAGTCGACGAGCATTTAGGACAATCACGAAGTACATGCCAGACTTTGACTATTAAAGTTTTAGTTATGTTATCAAATCGTGAGATTTTATAGCTCCAGCGCCCACGTCCAATTGGGTACCAAGAAGTCATAATCTATATCAAACTAAAAGCACCAAATGTTAGGAGTTGGGAATCCATTTGATTTTCACATTGTTTATATGAACAATAGCACTTCTTCATTAAAAAATTATAGCATGACTGCTTTAAGAATTGAGATATAAAGCGTAAGAATCTGGTAGATACGTAGATAATTTTTTGTGCTAATATTAAATTGCATCAATTATATATTTATATCACTTGAAATGATTTTGTGTGTATAATTACTATAAAAAATAGTCTCTTTATTATTTAGAAGTAAGATTAAGTATTATTAGATCTCTCTAAATTTTACGTGTAAGTAAAATTTTTACTAAATATTGTCAGCTTAATTTTTATTAAGTATTGTTGTTGTTTACTATACTTTTGTGTGACTACATGCTCATAACTTTGTATCAATGGAGGGAGTGATACCACTGTATTACTCATTCGTGTCATTTGTTAATCTATTTATTTCTTAAATTAAAATTTATGAAAATATAAATTTGACATGCCCTTTTTTCATATAATAGATATGCAAAAATTTATTATAATCTTATGAGGATTTAGAATAGGAAAATTTAAGGCTGTGTAAGAAAAATTTCTTGCTACTTGCGAATAGTTGTTCAAAGCAATTAACAGGAATAAAGATAAGAATATTATGTTATCTTCAAAGAAGCTTCCATATCTTTATTTTGGTTGGTAAAAAAAGTTTCCATACCTTTACCCACTGCTCTGTTTAGAGCTGTTTCCCGTATCTATAAATGGGCTGCCTCTCAAAATCTGAGCAAGTCTCACAATGGCCTACAAAAACAACCCTTCCTCGAGAGGTTTAAGTCTAATCTCCATAAAACCTTTCCTTTGCACCCTCTGTCCCTCTTCCTTTGTGCCTCTGTTCCTGCAAATTTGAGTTGAATATTCTCTTCAAAATCCATTATTTTTCCAGTATACATGCACCCCGTTATCTGCCAGTCTATTAAAGCGATTGTTATTTTCTGCTTTTCCTCTCTTTCCCAACTTTAGATTGATAAACAGAGAGCAGCATCAGAGAAAACAGAAACACAGAAGAACGGAAAGTTGAGAAAAGAATTAAAGAGTACTCCAAAAGAATTCTGGGATTTTATTTGTCTTTTGTTGCTTTCGTCTTTGTCACTAACCTATACACCATCTCCAAATATCCAATCTTTGGTCAGAAGAAAGAAAGAAAGAAAGGTTCACATCTTTTCAAGAAAATAAAAACAAATAACTGAATTATGGAAGCATGAAATGAAATGGGGAAACATTTAAAGTAACCCAGTTCAGAGGAGCAATGATTCTGTGATTGGACTTGTGGGTTTTGAGGAAAATGACGGTAAACGAGGAAATCTCGCTCGAAGAAGAAGAGAATCAGGTAACAGTGGCGCCTTTGTCAGTAGAACAGCCTCAGAAGCTAGTGGTGGTTGGCTATGCTTTGACATTGAAGAAAAAGAAGAGTTTTTTACAGCCCAAGCTTGAAACTTTGGCCAGGTGTAACCATTCATCCCTGCATTTTACTCTTAAAATCACTTTTCTTGTGTTTCTTTGATTATTTGCTCGTTAATTACTATGTTGGTAGATGCCAACATCTGAATTTTTCGGTTTCAAGAATCAACTATGAATGAGAAGGTTTAGCACCTCGATGTTGACTCCTCGCTCCCTGAGGCTGTTGCTCTTTATTGTATATTTTCCCGTGTTTATGTATCATTTTATAAGTATCTGTCTAGTGGTGATGGATGAGAGGCTATTTCATTGGGTTTTCCTATTCGTTTCCTCAAATGGCTCGTTTCAGAATTGTGGATATATTGCTACTGATGGTTATAGTTGTTCTTGTTCTTTTGTTGGTTATTGCTTTTTTAAATGTTGAATTTTCTTGATTGTATCTAATCCTTATTCTGGTCTAGACTTTCAGTTTGTTGCGGGATCTGGTGCCTTTCTGATAACGTTAAATTATTCGGTACCATGGGGCAAGTTGATTACATTTAAGCTACTGGTTTTTGCTGGACTTATGAGCCATGCTTTTCTGGGTATCTGGAATCTTATTTTGTAATCTTTTAGTAGGAATATTCTTCTGCGTATACGACATGCAATGAGGAGCATAAAGTCAAAAGTTTGCAGCTTTGTTCAGTAGTTTAATAATTTAATTGTGCCGAAATTCTATCTAATCCTTTGTTTAAGATAATTTTGCGTACGAGGAGAATTTCCCAGGAAACTCTAGCAGTTGTGTTCTTTTGCATTTTGTTCATAAACATTAAGAAATTGTAGAGTCACTATTAGCTTGAATTCCTCAAACATAACTCTGACCTTTTCCTTCTCTTGGAGCATAGACTTGATGAATAGGGGTACTTTCTCAAGACTTACACAAGCAGACTGTTGAAGTAGCTAATCGCTCTTCCATTAATTACACAAGCAAGTTATTTAAATAGATCATCTTTCTTCTTGGATGTTTTATTGAGTTTTAGGTAACTCATCTTGCCATGATCCTTCCTGAAAATTGAAAACTTTGACACAGGATCCAAAACTTATTCTTCAGATTGTCGATCGATTTCTGGTTTTGAGGAATGTATATGAAATGGAATCAATTTCATTGCAGTTTCTTTTGGATGCAAATCTGGGTCATTGCACTGTTTTATTGGTAACACAAAAGCTGGTTGGTGTAATGGTCTTTATATCCTTGAAGTTGCAGAACTAGATCTTGTATTATGCATTCTTAGAAGGATATTGTGAAACATCCTATTCCACAGGAACTACTGCAGGACACATCAGTATGTAAATAAAAGTGTGTGCGACTTAAGCTATTAATGGTTCTCTTCTGTTGGAGAGAGTAGAGCAGAGATCTTTTGAAAAGTCTGTATGAGTTGGATGTTAAAATTGGTTTCACTTGTATTACCTATTTCGGGATGCTGTCTAATATCAGACATATAATGATATTGATCAAAAATTTCTTTGCTTCATGCAGAAGTAACGGTTTATTGTTTGTTGCCATCGATCGAAGCAGACCATTATCTGATCAAGGCCCCTTTGACATTATCTTGCACAAGGTCAGTGTTACTTAGGAAGTTTCTTTAAATTCTAAAAGATGCCTCTTTCTAATTGCTTATTAGCCAATTGAGAAGTTCTTTCATTTCTTTTCCTGCCAAATTATTCTCTGTTTGATTGAATTTCTGATGATCTCTCTGTTGCTTGTAGCTTTCAGGAAAGGATTGGTGCCAACTTATTGAGGTTTGTCAGTATAACTTTATGTCTGTGTTTATTTTATTTAGAATTCTTGGTGTGTCACATATTGAATCAACTACAGCTACTTGGTATATGGCCTGTTTTTGGTAGAAATTAGGCCATCCATATTTTCTGTAGGCTAACAGCTAATGGATACTGGTTGAACCATTAAATGTCTTGACTCGAAATCTTTTTTCTGGCACGAGGTCCAGATTAAGCCTTTGCCATCTCAAACTGTGACAAGCTGGAATTGATATCTCAAGCATTCATAAGTGAGGATTTTCACTTTGTGATCAATCTACATAGGGTTTAGGTTTTCTTAAGCTAAGCTACAACTAGAGGGATATAGATGGGTGTAGTAGTTAACTATAGTTGGGCTTGAAGACTTGTGGAGTGCACGATCTCACCTTACAAAGGTTTGATTACATTTTTTACCGCATATCATGTGTCTTGACCACTATATTGATCAACTGCAATAGTCTTTAGTCACTAATGGGATGTTTCCCCATAACTTCTTTGGTTGATGATTTAACTGCGGAGACAAAAATGATAATCCATAGTTCTTGTTCTATTTTTCATCTTGAAGGATTACAGGCAAAAACACCCAGAAGTAGTGATCCTTGATCCTCCTTATGCAATACAACATCTACACAATCGGCAGTCCATGCTTCAAGATGTTGCTGATCTTAACTTGTCTGACTGCCACGGTGATCTGTTTGATATTCTTGTACTTTTCCATTGCCTTCATATTTCCTTGTCTAAGCTTGTGTCCTGCCTTGTCGATAAAAAGTTGTGAAGGATAGTAAGGCATGCTGGAGAATCTCAGACTCAGTTCATGTTGTACTTCTAATCATGAAATAGCTGATCATTTTTATTTTGTATATTATGGGTGTAGGCAAAGTTTGTGTGCCAAAGCAAATGGTTGTCGATAAGGATCGATTATCAATCCCCTGTCAAGTTGCCAAAGCCGGGCTGAAGTTGCCACTAGGTAGGATTTTATTATCTGTGCCAATGTGACATAACATCCAGCAACAGAATAGTCAAACCTGATTCTAGTAGGATGAATAACTGTGAATCACATGGAAACCTCATTCAAATGTCCAAGGGTAATTTGTTCTTTATTTTGTGCCTACAGTTGGTAAATATAAACTCAATGATATGAGATCTGTATTTCATTTGAATGGGAATGCTTATTATGGTTATGGAAATACTTGATCTGAAATGAGGATGAATAAATACTCCCAAATTGTTTGCATGTCTTTTCTCAGTGATTTTGATCTTGAACATTTTTAACTCGTGATATCTACTGTTAATATCAGTTGCAAAACCACTGGTAGTGGATGGGACTGCCAAATCACATGAATTATTCCTCGCTTATGATTACTCCTCTCTCTCAGAACTGGAACCACCTGTGGTACTGCAGGAGTTTGTTAATCATGGTATGATTGTGTTTAGTGGGAAAATCAATTGTTTTCATATATATAAGACTAGGAAGCTTATTATCCACTGCTCTTCAATTCTAGGTGGTGTCCTATTTAAGATTTATATTGTTGGAGAAGCTATAAAGGTTGTTCGGCGTTTCTCTCTACCTGATGTTAATAAGTGTGAGCTAGAAAAAGTTTCAGGGGTGTTTCCCTTCCCGAGGGTTTCTTCTGCCGAATCTTCGGCTGATGATGCAGATCTGGACCCCTCTATTGCAGGTAAGTCACTGAAATGCCTTCAGTTTCTGTTATAAAATGCACGCAATACCTTATTTCATTGTCATACCCAACTTTCATTTGCAGTACACTTATTTTATGCAAGCAGTAACATTTGGTTGTCATAAAAAACAATATAATTCCATCCAACTTTCTAGGGTTGCCTAGAATTTGACAGGGTTGCCTAGAATTTGATACGCACAGAAAGAACATGCTTCAATTGTTTGTTAGATTTAACAGCTTTCTTCATATAAAATGGCATTTTCCTTACAGAACTTCCCCCACGTCCTTTACTGGAGATGCTCGCAAAGGAACTTCGATGTCGATTGGTAACTCGTTTTGAAGCCTGCCCCCATTTCTATGGTGCATGTTGGCTATGCCATACACCTGGTATATGACTGATAGCTATACCATGTTTCATTTGGTAGGGTCTCCAATTATTCAACATAGATATGATTCGTGAACATGGGACAAAGGATGCATTTTATGTCATTGACATCAACTACTTTCCTGGCAAGTATACTATTTTCATTTATTTAGTTCTTTAAACCTCTAATTCTTCATTTACACTTATGTTGTGGACTACTGTTCTCTTGGAGACCCTTTGGAAAGATTAGTTGGGATTGTGTCTCTTTTCATCTTTTGTTGTAAAACAGAAAAGAAAATAAATCTATCATCTATGATGAGGATTTGTTACTGTTGGTCACACAGTGTTAAAATTTGTGAGTGATTGGAAAACGTGGGCTTGGTAGGCAAGATTTTCCATGCTACCAAAATTCTTGGAAGTCAGATACATCTAGCATTCATATTATCCATGTTAGGATGCAGACCAAAGTGCGGAATTAGGAAAACTATATGAATGGAGGCAAATATGATCTCATGTCTTCAGGTAGTCCATATCATATATTCCCAACCTAATTGCTGTACCTTTCTAGTTGACAACTTCATTTATCACTTTGGATTATTTTCCATCGTGCTGCTAGCTTTGTTCTATTTGACAAGTCTTGGCATTCTTTAAAGTTTCTGCATTCGAAACTCGTTATGAAATACAGGTCCCCCTAGCAATGATTATTTACACTTGCATTCTCAGTCCATAACCAACTTTTAAATCACCACAGGATATGGGAAGATGCCAGATTATGAGCGCATCTTTACGGATTTCCTACTGGGGCTTGTACGTGATAACTGTAAGACGGGAGCTCCATGTAAATGTTGAAGTTCTATATCCATTGCATATGACGTTCCATGCAGGTATTAGGTGTATTTGAGAAATTGAAGAACCATCCATTTAACCCAATTCTAAAACTGCTGGATGGTCTGGATCTTCTTAGTCAAGCCACCACCATGTAAACACAAATGTTACTGCAAGCTTAGCTTGCTTATATCTTTTACCATTTTCATATTGTTTCTAGGCAAAATAACTAGATGCTGCTGCCTCTTTAGCCCCTTTACCTTCGACAAGAAATTTGATATTGTTTCAGACAGTGGCCGGCTATGGACTAGTAGGCATCAACTATGTTCTCATAAAATTTTCAACTGAACAACATAAAAATGTACTTTCCAAAAGTTTCTGTTTGCTCTTGTTTTTACATCAATAACTAGAATGACTTGCAAGTACTACTTTCCACCATATTGATTATTCTTTTCGTTTTAATATCATTTGTGGCCATTCTTCCTGGTCGTGTAATTGATCCTTAGTTCTGCAAATTTCAATACAAAGAAGATGAATTGTCTTTTGAGTGGGGTCCCATAACTGGATGAAAGATTGGTAACTGTTTTACTATCTTAACTATCAATGCAAGGATAATTAACACCTATAGCTAGTGATGCCGCATTTTCAAATTCTTTAGCTAGTGATGCCGTCAATCATATAATATGATCTTTGTTTGGACTTATAACTAACATATCTTCTATAAACAATAGTAAAATAATGAAATCATTATTACCAGGCCTCTTAAAATATCCACAAAGATTGGTATTAATTTTATTACAATTATGATGGAAGAATCAAATTTCTTGTACCAACACATAACTACCATTTTAAGACCATAAAATGATTTTTTCAATTTGCAAATTATATTTCTTTTTCCCTTTTTCTTTAAAATCTTATAGTTAGAGCATATAAATTTCTTCTTCAGAATCTCTATAAAGAGAAGTACTCTTCACATTTAACTATCTAAATGTAAGTCATTCACTATATATTATTTCATTTTAAGAATATTATTTCACTATCAATCTTGCACGATATCGCTCCATTTAATTTTCTGCATCTTGCCTGATCTTGAAGACTAATTTCTTATAAATCAACTTCCCTCTTTGTGGTAATAATATAAGTTCCCAATTTTTTTTAATCAAGAAATCAAATTTCTCCTACATTGCCAATAAGAGGAATCTGGATTATTTAGTACTTCTTGGAGAATTAATGACTCCCTAAACTTGGTTATATGGTAACATCTTGCTTTGATGCTCCTTGAGAAGAAGTCTTTTTTTGAAATCCCTTTTTTTAATTCCAGTCCCGAAATTTTTTGTAAGGCCTTATTGTCTTTTCTTCCTATTGTAATTTTTTGTGTGCAAAGTTGACATCCCTGCTAGCAATAATTTTGTAGGCGGTAAGATCCTATAAGAGATATCCCTAGCTCTGTTAGTGTATCATAAGAATAAATATTTCCTAGATTTTGGATCTAACTTTATGGTTTCTTTGATGTTATACATCATGTACATAAGACTTTGAAACAAATTTAGGTTGGAATAATCCATTGACTTCTCCATCCCCGTCTCTATTGACGTATTCAACTCAATTGCATTTAATAGAACCTGATTCATTATATAATAAGAGGTATTAACTGCTTCTTACCTTGAAAGCCTTACTTAGGCCTAGAGCCCTTAATATTGCCCTTGTTCTTTCTAAAATTATTTTGTTTATTTGCTCTTCTACTCCGAAGTGTGTATGCAATAGAGAACTATTTTTTAATTTCTTCTCGCTTATAGAATACATTAAATTTATCACTAATATAAATTTCTCTATGATTTTTCCTCAAACACTTAATCATCCATATACACAAGTATATACACACTACAAGTGTCCATATTGTTTGTGAAGAGAGAAGTTTCGGTTTTAGAAATGGTGAAGCCATAAGGAAGGAGCAAAGTTTCTTTTACCATTCCTTACGAGCTTAATGAAGGATGAAGGACACATATTACTTTGTTTTTTGTAGACATGAGTTGGAAGTTGAGGATCAATAAATCTTTGGGATTGTTACATAAAACACAATTAGAGAGGCTACCTTATAAGAAGGAATTATTAGTATCCAAATGATTTAAAACCCATTCACGTGTTAGAATAATAGTAAGTGTAAGGAGAATAGTACCATGTTTAATAATAGGACTAAAGGCTTCAGCATATCAACGTTAGGACATTGATGAAACCTTTTGCCACAAGAAGAGTTTCATAACGAGCGATAGGGCCATCAAGCATCCTATTGATTTTAGACACCTACGTGCATTTAATAATGTTTTGTATAGGAGAGAAAGGGACAAAGGACTAGGTGTCATTTCTTTTATAGAGGGATACAAATGCTTCACCCATGGCATCATGGGTATTTGTAGGCTTGGGTTAGGTAAATGAGATAAATTTGATTTCCTGGAGCGAAGCTTAGGAATGATATGTAGGAAAAAATTTTATTAGTTTGTAGATATGGTTTTGAAAATGGGTAATCACTCGTGAGGATTGAGCCGGTGATCGTACATGAATATATTATAATTAACACATCCTATAAGTAGAGATGGATCACTAATGGGTCCATTCCAACAACCCACCACCAACCAAATTTGATCACTGATGGGTGTTTGGCCGGCTAGAGATGTGGTCAAATTTGAAGCCACAAATTCATGCTGCTTGGAGCTTATAAATAGGCTTGAGGTTTGTAGCATTCAACAGAGAAAAGCAAAGCAACAAAGCTCAATACACAGAGAGAGTTTTGATTAAGTTTTGTGTTCTGGATTACATCCACATATAGGTGTGAGATAAAAATAGAACAGTAAAATTTGAGAGTTGCCAGAATTGTGATCATATTCTAGCAATTGAGAAATTTGAGTGCTTGTAAGAAATTATCGGCTTGATCCGTGTTTTTTCCCTCTAATTATTTAAGGGGTTTTCACATAAATCTTGGTGTCTCTTATTTTTATCTGGCATTTACGGTAATTATTTGGTTTTTTCCGTGGTTATTATTTCTAGTGGATTCGATTGTCAATACCTAATAAGTAAGTATTGGAGGTCGTAAAGGTGGTTAATACCATCAGCATACCGCTGTGGGGCCCACCCAGAATTGTAGCATAAATCCTAACAACTGGTATCAGAGCTCTTGGTTCGGCAGATCCAGGAGCTCGATATGGCTAACGACGGGGCAATGATCAAGTTGACAGATTCGAATTACTTAATGTGGAAATCCAGAATGGAGGATTACCCCAATTGTAAAGATCTTTATGATCGAATTGAAAGTAATGGTACTAAGCCAGAGGATATGACCGAGAAGCAGTGGGACAAATTAAAGAAGCAGACATTGGGTACAATACACTAATGGATAGTTGCTAGCCTGTACAACCATGTAAAGAATGAAAAAGATCCCCAAGTTTTCAGGAAGAAATTAGAAGGTATGTACAAGGCTACTAATTCTCAAGGAAAAGTGTTCATGATAAGAAAACTCATGAACTTGAAGCTGTTAGAGGGATGATCAGTTACACAACACCTGAACGACTTTGAAGGACTCGTAACTAAGTTAGCAGTTACCGGTATGTCCTTCGATGACGAGATGCAAGCAGGCCTGTTGTTGGGATCTCTGCCGGATAATTGAGATACTCCTGTGGTATCTTTAAGCAACTCAACTCCAAATGGTATAGAAATGATGTCTACGGTAAAGAATCGACTACTCAAGGAAGAACTGCGGAGAAGAGACGTTGCCGGTACAAGTTTACAAGCCCTTGTCACAGAGAATAGGGGTTAGAGCAAGAGTTGAGGTCGAGGGCATGGAAAGTTCAAAGATAGATCCAAGTCCAGGGAGAAAAGACAGTGTTACCATTACGGTAAGACAGATCATCTCAAAAGGAATTGCTATCTTCTCAAACAGGAGAATGCAAACCGAAATAAGGACAATGACAAAAACAAATCTGCTACAGTCTTGGCAGAAGATGGCGAGGTAATTCTAGTTTCTTATGATGCAGATTGTTTTCAAGTTACAAATGTCGATACTAAGTGGATAGTAGATTTCGGTGCTTCATACCACTGTGTTCCAAAAAGTAAATACTTTGCCACTTATAAAGCAGGAAATTTTGGCACTATTAGAATGGAAAATCATAGTGTCTTGTAAATAGTGGGGATCTGGTACTGCTGTCGCCTACAACTAAATTCAAAAAGAAACCAACTTTCGTCAATACAAATTAATGTAGTAGTGAAAAGTGGGTATCGTTCCCACGAGGAATTTTAACGGCAAAGATTGTACGAGTTCAAAACCAAAATCAAGTGACGAAAAGGGGGGGGGTTTAATCCACAACAATTTAAGAAAAAGATGATAAAAATAAAAAATTAATAAAAGTAATTGGATTTGAAAATTTAATAGACAAACCTTAGTTTCGGGTCACCGATGTTATCACACTAAAATGGATCCTTGATATAAAATTCAGTTCATCAATAAACATTCATTGGGTAATGTTTTCTCTTAAGTGTAAATGAGTAGAAACATGTATTCTAAACATTCTTATCACTCAATAACCTAGATACGATCGTAAGTTCAATTGAGTAATAGCTTTAAGAACTAAGAAACCAATGAACAAGATAACACATGTACGACATGTATTCAATCAAGATGAGTTTCTTCTTAGAATTTCTCATTCTAACGTAAAGAAGGTAATCCTAATTGCCACTTGTGATTAACAAAACTGAACGTCATATTTTATTAATCTAGCTATTAAACGAACCAATTCCTAGTTGCACACCTAGAAATCAATCAATTCAATTGTATAAAGAACTTCGGAAGGCACTCAATATTTCTCAACAAACAAACTTTATTGAAACATCTCACACATAATAGATAATAACATTGTTTCTCTCAACCAAGAAAAGGAATTTAGCTACTCATAATGAAAGTGAAAAACAAAGAAATAACCAATTGTAAAGTCTCTATCCCTGGTCTTTCTTAGAAATCCTAAAAATCCCTAGGGATATACTGCAGAAATCTAATTATGACTGTCAAGAAAACTAGAAGAAAAGAATGCAGAAAATGTAAACTACTCCTAAAGTGGCCTTCGTGAACAGTGCACGTGAACAGTACAAGTGAATGTCTTTTTATGCTATTTTGATTTCTTCTCCTTCTCATGATCTTCAGCTGATAATCCTTATCCCCACTTCAAGTTGCAGATCTCTATTGATAAGATAGCAATATGATCTTTAAAGATTATGAAAATCTCAAATTTGAACTTGAAAATAGATTCTGCAGATTATTTCTATCCTTACACGTGCCCATACTTAGTCACTGAATTTGCTGCCAATCTGGAAATTTCGGGTTATCTTTGTTTCCTTTGCATCTTTTTGATTCAATTTCATCTCTTTAGTGTTGAAAATCATCTGAGAAAAATTAAAGGACAAATCCATCAATTTTGAATAATAATTTTAACATATGAGAGAGATTTATATACCAAATGAATGCAAAATGACAACTTAACAAATTCCCCCACACCAAACCTTTGCTTACCCTTGAGCAAATATGCCAAATCACTACACTCTATCAATTCATCCTTCGTAAGATTAAGTGCACACAATCTATTAACTTGGGCCAACAAGACTTAGGTTGCAATATACATCATAATCACTTTTCACCGATATAAATAAATAAATTCAAAATAAGATCTCTTTGTTCAAAAGGCAATTATGAAACCAAAGTGAAATCTTCTCACAGATTTCTCTCTTACACTCAAGTGTTTGAGGTCAAAATGTGTTTCTCAAATCTCTCTCTACCAGATTACATTAGCATAGGCTCAAAAATTCACTAGTTATCATTCATTTGAATTACATGAGCTCATAGATCATAAGAACTTTATTATGGGTTGTAATGGGGCTAGGTTCAAAGGTAAGGTAAAAAAAAAAAAGACAAAGAGTTAATCACAAGCATTCACAAAGTACCAAGCAAAAGGGACATTCAAATTAAAATTCTGAGTTAAGCACATGAATAAAACGGACTACACTACTCATTACTAACTAATGCTATTATGCTTTATTCTTTTTCTTTATACTTTCTTTCTTTTCTTTTCTTTTCTTTTTCCCTTTTTCCCTTTTTCCTTTTTCTGTTTTTTTTATGCTAAGAACAAAGGAAACAATAAAAACAAGAGAAAATAATAGCATCATAATTTAACAAACACTTGAGTAGAAGTACCTATAAAAATATCTCAGAACACAATACAGAACAAAAGTCCCAAATTACTCAATACTTCATTCAACTTGTGATAGGGTAAGGCTACAGGGTTTTTTTTTTGGGTTTCAATGTAAAGTGATTAAATGAAAAATAACACGATTAAAGGCTCAAAAGTGTTTGCAAAGGAAAAAAATAACTAGGTTTGTCATTTTTAAGCTGAAGGATATAAAAACAAAGAAGGCCTTAATCATTTCCATAAACCATGTAATCAAACAAATTCAATCCGGTTCAGTGCAAGTTCTGAAGGCAAACATGATTAGAGGAGCACCACATAATACAAAGAAATAGAATGACATAAAGATAGTGTCATTAAAGCTCAATTCTACTCACAGGTTTAATTCAAAAATTCACCTTAATTTCATAATTTACCTAATCACTCAAATGTTAAAATTTTGACTAAGTTTACAAGATCGGTTATTGCAATCAATCTGCATGATTCACCTTAGACTCACATAGCCGAATTTATTTTCATGCATACATTCAATCTCGTCCAAACTAATATGATAAAGCTTGATGGCTTAACATGCAATATAAGCATGCAAAGAACAGAAAAAATTTAATAAAAAGAAAATCAAAGAACGGCAAAGCCATACATAGTCACAACATGTATTCCCATTCCCCCACACCTAGACCAACATTGTCCTCAATGTTCAAAAATAATAAAAGCACAAAAGAGGGATGGGAATAGAAGTACTCTCCTAGATTGAAGACGCCATATGCAACTTTGAAATGAATGATTGCAACTTCCTTTTCAAATTCCTACAAACAAAACAAACCCAAGAAAACTAGTAAAACACTCAAAGCAAACACCCAAAAGATATGCATAAAAGAGAAAAACACACAAAAGAAAGGGATACGGATGGGGTGCCTCCCATTAAGCACTTATTTAAGGTCATAAGCTTGACCATTGGCATATGTACATCATCCATTATCGAATGAATGCTTGAGCCTAACAGGTAGGATGCTCAGACTTCATGAGGAGCCTGGAGCCTGGAGCAATTTCCCTCAAAGTCAACTCCTTCTCAGCATGATGCTCCAAGACTTCTGATGAGTGGAACTTCATCGTTTCGCCTTCATACTCTAATGTCCACTCGTCTTTTCAGGCATCGTCCTTCTCCAACTGATTGGATTTCTCCAATTTACTAAATAGCACCTCCAATTCGTTATTAAGCAGTAACGAGTTCTTTACAGCTTTCCATTGTGATGTATCTCCTATCTGCAAGAGTGTTTTACGTGTATCTCTTCCACTCAATAGTGAATTTTCCTGCACCCATGTGTCAATAAAATACACAGAAACAATAGGTTGTTCATCATTTGGAATTTCCATGTCATTGTATATATTGAATTTAATTAGTTCACCATCAAATTCCATAGTCAATGACCCATCATGAACATCAATGGCCTTCCAAAAAAATCATAGTTGAAGAAGATACATCATCCCTACCTATCTGCAAAATATAAAAGTCAGCTGGAAAAAGCAAATCCTCTACTTGAACTAAAACGTTATCTAATTGTTAAGTCATCAATTTGCACTTATTTGATACTTAATTATCTTTAATGTGTTGAAATTATTATCCGAAATTAATGGAATTATCTTATAATTGTTTGCAGATGATTTTCAACACCTTAGAGATGAAATTGAATCAAAAAGATGAAAAAGAAATGAAGAAAATCCGAAATTCCAAATCTGGCAGCAATTCAGTCACTAGACGTGGCAACGTCTAAGGATGGAATAAATCTGTAGATCTATTTTCAAAAGTCAAATTCGAGATTCTCACAATCTTTGAAAATTATATTGCCCATCTTTCAAGGGGATTGGCCACCTAAAATGTGGGGATACAATATCGGATGAAAATCAAGAAAAGATAGGAGGGAAATCAGAAAAATAAGCATAAAAGGAGAGAAGATCACTATTCAAGCAAGCCTAGCTTAGGGATTTTCGTTTTCTGCAGTTTTCTTTTCCAGTCTTTTACGTTTTATGCACTTCATCCTTTAGTATTTTCGTATTTTTCAGTAAAGAACCAGGGATGGAGACTTTATGCTTTGTTATTTCTTTTATTTTCAATTCCATTATGAGTAGCTAAACTTGTTGTCTTGGTTGAGGGGATCCATGTTATCCGCTAGTATGTGTGAGATGTTTTGAATAAAGTTTACGTTGTTAATAAACATTGAATATCTTTTGATCTACTCTCTTTAATTGAATTCATTAGTTTCTAGGTACGCAACTAGGGATTAATGTGTTCAATCGCTAGATTAACGAAATATGATGTTCAGTTTCGCTAATCACAAGTAGCAATTAGGATTGTCTTCTCTACGTTAGAGTTAAAAAATTCTAAGGAGATATTTGCTTGATTGATTGCATATCGTACATGTATTTCGCTTGCTCATTGGTTCTGTTTCGTAAAGCTATTATTCAATTAAACCTACGATCGTATCTAGTTTGTTGTTTAATAAGAATGCTAGGATACATGTTTCTAGTTATTACACTTAAGAGAAAATATTCCCAATGAATGTTTGTTAATGATTGCAATTTTCTGTCGATGATCCATATTAGCGTGATAACATCAGTGACCCGAAAACCAAGGTATTTTCCCATTCATTTCTCAGATTCAATTATTGCTTTCGATTTGCGATTTTCTTTTATTTTTTATATTGCGTGAATTAAAATCCCCCTAATTTCGTTACTTTGTTTCATTTGAATTCTTAATTTCGTTGCCGTTAAGATTCCTTATGGGAGCAATATTCGCTTACCGCTACTACATTAAATTGTATTAAGGGAAGTAATTTCTTTTGAATTTGGTTGCAGGCGACAGTAGTACTAAATTTTGGCGTCGTTGCCAGGGAAGTTTTAACGGTTTATGTACGTTATGCGTTCAAATCAATCAGAGAATTTGCAGTATAACCCTGAAATTGAGAAGATAGCGAAAAGACTTCGGAAATAGACCAAATTTCAAAAAGAGACGCAGAGAATGGATAGAATAGCCGCAAACCTCACTCTTCGCGAACTAGTTGCACCCACGGATGTGCAATAGCCTCATTGCATCAATTTCTCGAATTTAGGTGATAATAATACCTTTGAATTAAAATCTGGGTTGATTCATTTGTTGCCTATTTTTAGGGGTTTACCGAGAGAAGACCCATACAAGCACTTGAAGGAATTCGATGTGGTTTGTATGGGGATGAAGCCGACGAATGTGACAGAAGAGCAGATTAAGTTGAGAGCCTTTCTGTTCTCCCTTAAAGATGATGCGCAAGATTGGCTGTACTATTCAGCCGGAGAAAACATGCAAACGTGGGCTGAAATAAAGAGTCTTTTCTTCGAGAAATATTTTCCAGCATCGAGGGCAGCCAATATTCAGAAGGAAATTTGCAGAATTCAACAACATACGGGAGAAACACTCTACGAATATTGGGAAAGATTTAAAAAACTTTGTTCTAGTTGTCCACATCACCAAATAACTGACCAATTGTTAATTTAGTATTTTTATGAAGGTCTTTCGCTCATGGATAGGAGTATGATTAACGCAGCAAGTGGTGGTGCCTTACTTGATAAAATGCCGACGGCCGCAAGGGAATTGATTGCGAACATGGCTTCCAACACTCAACAATTTGGAATACGTACCGGGCATGGATCAAAAGCTGTGAATGAAGTGAATGTGGCCACGTTGGAGAAAAGATTGGATGATCTTACTTCTTTGGTGCGACAATTGGCGGTCACGAAGAAAGAAGAAGCAAAGGTATGTGGTATATGTTCAATGTTAGGACATGCTACTGATTTATGTCTGATTTTGCAGGAGGAAAACATAGAACAGGTGAATGCCGTGGGAGGATTTGCTGGGCCGAGTCAAAGAAAGTACGACCCATTTTCTAATACCTACAATCCGGGATGGCGCGATCACCCAAATTTGCAATATGGGAATCCTTAAGGACAGCAAGCAACCATAAATTTCTAGCAGTATCAACAATCGTATATGCCTCGACAAAATCAAAATATAACATCCACTTCCGAGGGTAAGACTTCTTTGGAAGATTTAGTTCAATCTTTGGCCACTAACACTTTGACATTTCAGTGAAATACTGAAGCAAATTTTCGAAATATTGAAAATCAAATGAGCCAAATGGCAACTGCCATAAATAGATTGGAGGCGCGAACTTC
>JAOQMS010000179.1:38230274-38243255 GCA_027563885.1 Erythroxylum longipes | reverse complement strand
TTTAATTATTAAAATTTTCCGACGGTTATAATTTAAATATAATGAAAATATATATTTTAAAAAATTAAATCAAATAAGTTACCGACATAAAAAACCCATAATTTTCGTCAGTAATGGCCAACACAACACCGACGGAAACTACCATACTGTCAGTAAATTTACCGACGAAATTAAAACATTCCGATGCTAAATTTACATACGGTTTAAGAACTTACCGTTGGTAACTTACGAACGGAAAAAGTGTGACAGTCAGCAATTTTTTCGTTGAAATTATCGACAATAATTTCGTTCCGTCGGTAAACTTACCGACGGAAAATTTCTTTACCATCAGTCAGATTAGCTAAGGCTGAATTTACGACGTTTTTGTCTGTCGGTAAATTTCATCGGTAATGTTTAATACCGACGGAATATTTATCTTTTCCGTCAGTATTTTCTGTCGCTAACTCACTATTTTCTTGTAGTGTTGTGAAATGAGTAGGAGCGTTGAACATATATATTGTTTTTATCAAAAGAAAGTAAGGTTCTACCATTGTAATGGTGTTGTTGGCTGGTGATCACTTCTTAATTCCCTCTCAAAAACCACTTCTTTTAAATTACCATCATATGCTTAAAACACATTACCAAAATTAGGATCATCAATATTTGTCTCTTATATGATCGAAACCCATTAATTTAATACCAAAATTACTTGATAAAACATGTATTATAGTTCTTTGTTTTGATTTCAAGTAAGCCCATAAAATATGGCTTTTTCTTTAGTAACAAGAACCTAACTTCTAATTGTTTATTGTATTTGGTAAGTTTCTTTCCAAATTAAAAAAGACATTATGAAGGAGAAGAAGAGGGATCTAAGTGATTCTTCTTCTTAGTGTTTCTACTAGGCATCTTCTTTATTATAGTAAAGCCAACTTCATGTAGCAAAGCATTATTATTATATAGAGCCTCACTGTCTTGTTAGAGAATTTGGAATATTCATTATTATTAACGATTATGCCCTTCTAGTTATTCAATAGGGAATATTCATCCTAAATACAAGTATTTATTATAAAATGAGTTTGAGTTTTTGGTACTATATTTTGAGCCTTTGATTTCTCTTCTTTATTTTCTACCTCCACTATTGTTTCATTAAAAAATTGATCAATACATAAACATTCTACATTTTTATTAACAATGTTCATAAATTCCTCTCAAGTTCTTATTTTGAGAACTTTATTCGTTGCTCTCTATTCCTTTTGTTTTTATTTTTATGATTTACAATAATAATAAATTTAAATATATGTTGATTCTAAGCCTCCCTCTTCATTAAGATTCATAATTTTTAATCTATTAAGTAGTTATTTATCCTTTTGATAGGTGTAAATTATATTATGTTTTCATAGATGTTTAAGTATTTATTTTAAGCTTTTATTATATGTTATCATATTTATAGGCTTAGAATTATGTTATTATTAATGTTTGTTTAAATTCTAAGTGTTTGTATGGTTTAGAGCATGATTTGGATCTTAATTTTATGTTTCTTGATATTTTGATGTGTAAGTGAATGAAACTAAATAAATGACGATTGAAGGAAGTTGGACCATGCTAAAAGGGAGGCTTATGATGGTGACATCCCATGTTATGATCATGACGGACTTTGTCACAATCATGACACCCCTATTATGGACGTGACAGCCACTTTACAAGCGCGACCTGTTTCATATCTTTTGACATTTTGGGGCTATTTTTGGAGCAAAACTACCTCGATAAGCCTAAAAATTAACCCAAAGATATAAAAGAACAAAAAGATACCAAAATAAGTAGCCTATATCTTACCAAATTGAGATTAATCCAAGGAAGATCATGAGGAGCACCAACTATCTAGCATTTTCTAGATTTGCAGATTCAGCTCTAAGTCAATTTTTTCTTTCTTTCCTTTTGTTATTTTCATTAAACTTAATGTTTAAACTAGATTAGAAGATGTTATACATGTTGATGATGATTTAATTTCATATTAAGATTTTTTTTAGTTATTTTGTGACAACAATGCAGGCTAAAATTGACAACCACACCAAGGAATTGAACAGCCTAATAGCCACCTCAATCTCTCCATTCAAAGCAATTCAGCAAGGATGTGAATTATGTGGACTAGAGAATCATATTACAGCTGACTATTTCCTAGTAGAAAACAACAATGTAGCGCAATTGAACTTCAATAAATCACAATTTGGTCGAGGAAGTAATCATCCTTATTTAAGTACATACAATCTGGGGTGGTAGAACCACCCAGATTTCTTTTTATCCTATCAATGCAAAGACTTAAATGGGAAATTGAGACCTACAAAGATTTCAGTAAGATGAATCTAGTTTATGGGATTTTAAATTGGACAAGATTATGGACAAGCTCGTGAACATGGAAGAGGCCCAGAAGAGAGTGGAAGGGTGATTTGATCAAGTAGCAAAAAATCATGCTTCTTCTAGTCATAACTTAAAGGCTTAATTAGGCTAGCTAGCCAATACATTGTCTACAAGAAGTGTGGGGAGCCTTCTGAGCAATATGGAAGCAAATCCAAGACAAAAATTTAAGGATATCACACTTAGGAGTAAGAAAGAGCTAGAAGAAATAGAAAAAAGACAAGCTGAGAGCCACATTGTAAAAGACCAAGAGTTGAACAAGGATGAAGAAAAGAATGAGGAGCCTTCCTATACTCCTCCTTCGCCTTACTTAACAAAAATACCATTCCCACAAAGACTTCAGAAAAATGAATTAGATGTACCATTCGCAAAATTCGTGGAAAAGCTAAAGAAATGGAAATTTTACTTTTCTTTTGTGGAAGTGTTGAAATGCAGGCCCAAGTACTCGAAATTCCTAAAAGACATATTATCTGACAAGTGGACTTGGGAAGATGACCAGAAGGTAGCCATGAAAAAAACTTATAGCTTTTTAATTACGATGCCCAGTGTAGTTAGTAATTTAAAGATTTCAAAATATTTATGGGACTTAGGTGCATGTATGAACCTTGTGCCTTTGTCAATTTTTAGGAAACTAGGGCTAAAAGATATGAAGCCAAAATTTAAGCTTATTCAATAAGTGAACCAATCAATAAAGAAACCGTTAGGCTTGGTGTGGGATTGATAAGTGTGAATTGCATTGTGTTTTATGACATAGTTTGATATGTGTTTAGCCATTAATTCAATCATTTAGTATATGTTTAGGTTAGAATTGTGTTGGTTTGTTAATTACATGCGTTTTAAGTGTTTTATGAGTTAGTACAATCTTTTAAGATTAAATATTATATTTTTGAGGTACCTTGATGTGTTTACTAACGTGTCAGGGTCAATATCAAAGAACGCAGGAGTTTCGGAAGACATTTGGGCTGAAACAATGGCCCATGATCGTGGCCTAATAGTGCACGATTGTGACATAAGGCTTAGATGTAGGTCAAAACCATAGCTATATGGCCACGATCGTGGCCTGCATTGGATAGATGCACAGCCACTTCCAAACTTCGTGTTTCGAGGGATTTTTTAGACCTTTCAGACCTCAAAAAAACCCTAGTTCAACCCTAAACCTAAAAGAATATAAATAGAACAACAAGAACAGAAAGAGGAGCTTTTGCATCAGCAACCATTGAGAAACCCTAGAGAGATTTCATCGAGAGATTGAGAAAGAGAAGAAGGAAGAGAGAAGTGGAAAAGAAGCCGACGCGAAGTACTTCCCAGAATAGAAGGTTTCCTGACATTGCTGCCTTCATCATCCATTCAGATCTTGCTTCTAGTTTATTTTCAATTTTATTAATGTATAGAATAGGAATAGTCGTTGATGATAGGATTGTGTGAATATTGAGGATGTCTAAACTCACTTTTGGGTTGTTTTATCTTTGATTTAATGAAATTTGATTGTTTTTGTTTTTTCTAGACTTATTATGATTTAATTTTCGCAATTGCATTACTCGGTGATAAACTGAGAGGGTGAATCGGGTGAAAAATAATTAAATGAGGCTAACGAGAGTTAGGTAATTTAATAGAATGACAATTAAATTAAATCAGTAAATTGCATAGGTTCCTAATAGTTTTTGGACAACTTTAAATCTAATCAGGGTTTTGGATAAATTGTTAATCAAGAGATTGTAATTCCCATAATTTGATTAGGGTTTCTAAATTAAGGTTAATTGTTATAACTCGAGAGAGAGTAATCAACCTTAGGACCGTCTAGAACCAATAATCTAGTAATTCATAATTGATTAGGTTAGCAGTAAAGATAGATAAAACCCTCTTTTCTCTCAATTGGTAGTTCTTTAGGTCAATTCTTGAATGTGTGCATTGCAACTGCTATTTGGTTAATATTTTCTTAATTGATTCTTGGATTTGAATTGTGTGATTCTTGCCTTAGTTTTGTTACATTTTGAATTAGTTCACATTGTTTTGGCCTTAGATTTTAGGATTAGATTAACCCTCCTTGCGGGTTCAACACCTTAGGTACTACGCAAACGACCCATACGCTTGCAGATTATCGAGGTTAAATATTAAAACTTACACATATCAAAAAATTGTGGTCAAGTTTTTGGTGATGTTGCCAGGGAGGCAATTATTTTCATTCTTTAGTCTAAGGATTTCTCACTATCTTCAGTTTTAAATAATAAAAAATTAGAGAAAGAAGTTTGGGGCGTAAAGTAGAGACACATCAAGACATCTTAGAATGAGAAATGAGACATCTAAAGAGCTAGATGCCAAGAAGAAATGGAAAGAATAATAACGGAAGATAGATATTACAAGGAGTAGGTAACTTTTGTGAATTACAATGAGCCACAATGTGGTTGGGGAAGTAACGATCCTTATTGGAACATGTACACTCCGGGGTCGCAAAACCACCCAAATTCCTATTGGTCTAACAATGTAAGGACCCATTTAGGAAGTCAAAACCTACTAGGACTTCAACAAGATGAGTCTAGTTCATGGGATTCTAAATTGGACAAGATCCTAGATAAGCTCACAGACATGGAAAAGGGCTAGAAGAGACTAGAAAAGCAAATTGAGAAAGTAACGGAAAATCATGCTTCGTCTATTCATAACCTAGAAATTCAACTAAGAGAGCTTTCTCGTGAATTTTGTAAGAGAAGTGTGGAAGACTCTCTAAGTGATATAGAAATACATCAATGAGAGCAATATGAGGTTATCGTACCTAAGAATAGGGGAGAGCCGGAAGGACCAGTGGAAAACCAAACTGAACCCTACCTTATTGAAGACCAAGAGAAGAAGAAAGAGATTGCAGAAAAGACTGCTAACCCTCCCTTTTATTCACCAGTTCTTGATATACCATATTTGAACATCAAAAAATCTTAGGCAAATGTTCATGAAATGAACCTTATCCTTCCGATTAATGATGACCAAGTGACATTCAACATGAATGACATACTAAAGAACTCAAAAGATAGTAGCTCATTCAAGATAATTGATATGTTCGAATCTTCTAAAGAGCAGAAGGATGAAGAATAGATGACAACAAAGATCGAGTATGAAGAAGCTAGGAAAGTCTCTATTCATGAAGTAGAAGAAGTAGAGGAGACGAAGGTGATTAAGGAAGAAAGAGAGTAACTCACCTTTTTACCAGACAAACTATTAGATTCGATGGAAGATTCAGGGAGTTTTGTTATTCCCTATTTTATTGACAGTTTGTTAGTGAAAAGGACATTACTTGAATTAATTGGTTTTCTTAACTTCATCAATATTTCCCTTCTAATCATTTTGTAATTTGTAGCATACTCACAGGCTATAAAATTGATATTGAACGAGAAGGGTGAAAGCAAGCCACTCATAATTGATCCTGGCTGAGTTTTAAAGGATGAAGGTTAAGCTAATAACCTTAAATTAGCACATTTAGTAGCTAGATTTAAATTATTGTGTAGTTAGGTTTGTTTTAAATTCTAAAATAAGTTTTGAATGATTTAGAATGACTTGGAATGCTAATTCTTTTACTCTCTTAAATCAAGATAGGGAAACACTCTCAATGTTAGGCAGATTTTGTCTCAATACTATTGCCATCACCACCTCTATCACCATAAAATATTTCATGTTTTAACCCTTTTCTTTTCATTTTTGAATGTATTATCTCCTTATGTTTTTGGTATAGTGTGTTTTATTTCCCCCTGGTGTGTTTGTGTACCCTTCTCACATTGAGAACAATGTGTTGTTTAAGTGTGGGGAGGGTTGTGTGTTTTTACCTTGAGTGTGAATTTTGCATATTGTATGATAGTTTATTTAGGATGCATAATGTGAATTGTGTGAATGCATCAATGGCTAGGACTGAACGGGATAGATTTAGCCTTAAACATAGTCTTTTGGATTGCAAAGATTTATTAGCTATGAAATCTATAACTAAGTTACTTAACGCTAAATATGCTGGTTAATTAGGATACAATGTTAGTCCATTCACCCTAGGAATTTTCCATTCTCATTTATAATTTTAAGTCAATCGAACAAGTGGCATTATTAGTACATTTTCATGAAAATGATTAACTAAGGCAATAAGGTAGGTAAAATTTTATGTTAAAAAAAGGTTGTATAATTTTCACTAAAATAACTATTTCGCTAGCCTTCAGGTTATGAATAGAGCTATTAGCTAGTTAAGAATGTGATGTAGCTGAGTAATTGGTTTGACACGCATCATAAATGTGTTCCTTCGTATAAAAAGGCTATACTCCAACCAAGCAGCTTAATAATACCATGACTTAGTTAAATAACCGAAACGTTCATCACAAATGTTTGCCTCCACATAAAAAGACTATGTTTATGTTTTTAAAGGAAAATCAACAAAAAGAAATTTTCAAATAAAAAATACCAAACTTGTTAGTAGCTAATTTTTCATGAAAAGCTACTGAGGAATGGCTACATTTTTGTTTTGACCGAATGATTATCAATGTGTATGTGCAAGTGATAGAGGTGAATAATTTCAACATTAAAATTTTGATTAGTTTGTATATTTAGTCTAAGTTTCTAAGACGCAAATTTCGTTTGTTAATAAGTTAGAACGACTAGAAGGATGGTGTTTATAGTTAAATTTGTTTCGCTAAGTTGAATTCATTATCCCATTATTGCAGATATGTGTTTTGTGTTTTCTTGATTTGTTTGATTATTTTGTTTGCTTGAGGACAAGCAAACGTTTAAGTGTGTGGATGTTGATAAGTGTAAATTGCATCATATTTTAAGGAATAATTTGATATGTGTTTAGCCACTAATTCGATCATTGAGTATGTGTTTAGGTTACAATTGTGTTAGTTTGTTAATTATGTGTGTTTTAAGTGTTTTATGGGTTAGTACAAGCTTTTGAGCTTAAATATTATGTTTTTGAGGTACCTTGATGTGTTTTCTAGTGTTTCATGGTCAATATCGAAGAATAGAGGAGTTCTGGAAGACATTCGGGCCAAAACAACAGCCCACAATCGTGGCCTGATAGTGCACGTGCACGATCGTGACAGAACGTTTAGGCTACTGTTGTAGCCTGCGTCGGGCTGATGCACAGCCACTTCCAAACTTCCTATTTCAAGGGATTTTTTAGACCTTTTGGACCCCGAAAAAACCCTAGTTCAACCCCAAACACAAAAAAAAAACAACAAGAATAGAAATAGGAGCTTTTGCATCAGCTACCATTAAGAAACCCTAGAGAGAGTTCATCGAGAGATTGAGAAAGAGAAGAAGGAAGAGAGACATGCAGAAGAAGCCGACACGAAGTATTTCCCAAACTAAAAGGTTTCCTGATGTTGCCACCTCCATTATCCGTTTAGATCTTGTTTCTAGTTTATTTTCAATTTTATTAATGTATATAATAGGAATAGTAGTTGATGATAAGATTGTGTGAATGTTGAGGATGTCTAAACTCACCTTCGGGTTGTTTTATCTTTGATTTAATGAAATTTGATTATTTGTCTTTTTACTAGATTTATTTTGATTTAATTTCTACAATTACATAACTCCGTGATAAACAGAGAGGGTGAATCGAGTGAAAAATAATTAAATTGGGCTAACAAGAGTTAGGTAATTTAATATAACGAGAATTAAATAAAATCCATAAATTTTGCAAAGAGAGACCTTGCATAGTTTCCTGATAGTTTTTGGACAACTTCAGATCTAATTAGGGTTTGGATAGATTGTTAATCAAGAGATTGCAATTCTCATAATCTGATTAGGGCTTATAAATTAGGGTTAATGGTTATAACTCGAGAGAGAGTAATCAACCCTAGGACCGTCTAGAACTAATAATCTGGTAATTCATAATTGATTAGGTTAGCATTAAAGATAGATAAAATTACCCTTTCTCTCAATTGGTAGTTCTTTAGGTCGATTCTTGAATGTGCGTGTTGCAACTGCCATTTTGTTAATATTTTCGTAATTGTTTCTTGGATTGGAATTGTGTGATTTAATTAAATTCTTGCCTTAGTTTTGTTACATTTTGAATTACTACGCATTGTTTTGGCCTTAGATTTTAGGATTAGATTAACTCTCCTCGTAGGATCGACATCTTAGGTATTATGCGAATGACCCATGCGCATGCGAGTTATCGAGGTTAAATATTAAAAGTTACACATATCGAAAAACTGAGATCAGGGATGAACCTGTAAAAGTGGATAAGTTTTTCATTCGTGTGGATTTTGTCATAATAAACTTTGAAGTGGATCGAAAGCTTATTATACCATTTTTAACTCTAAAAAAGCTTTAGTAGATATCCATAAAGGCAACCTTATCCTTCAGATTGGTGATGAACAAGTGAAATTCGATATGAATAAGGTATTAAAGAATCCAAATGAGAGTAATTCATTCAGGAGAATTGATGAAGTCAAATAGTTAAAGGAGAGAGATGAAGAAGAACAGATGATAGCGAAGATTAGGCGTGAAGAATATAAAGAAGTCTCTGTTCAAGAAGTTAATGAAGCAAAGAATGACGAATAGATGACAATGGAGATAGAGGTTGAAGAAGATACAGACATCTTCGTTCATAAAAGAAGAGGAGACGAAGGTGATTGAGGAAGAAAGAGAACAACTCACCTTCTTAGAAGTCAAACTATTGAATTCGATGGACGATTCAGGGATTTTTATTATTCCCTATTTTATTGACAGCTTGTTACTTAAAAGGGTATTATTGAACTTACTTGGTTTTCTTGATTTGATTAATTATGACCTTTTTATTATCTCACAACATTTAGTGTATTTATAAGCACCTACTGATATTGACCAAAATAGGTAGAAGTAAGTCATTCATAATTGATCCCGAGTGATTTTTAAAGAATGCAAGATTAAGCTAATGACCATAACTTAGCATGTTCGGTAGTTAGATTGAAATTTTTACGTAGTTAGATTTGTTCTAAATTCTAAAAATAAGTTTTTAATGATTTGGAATGGTTTAAATTGTTAATTCTCTTATTCTTTTTAAAGCAATTATAAGATAGAGAAGCAAGCTTATTCATAATTCAATAACAAACTGTTGAAAAAGATGGTGCAAGAATAACGATGGTAGCACCACGAAATTAAGAGGATCTATAAATATTTCACTGCTCAAGGCATTCAAATCCCATCTCCAACACCATAACCACCTCAATCATTGTAACGAGTTTCATGGTCTAATCTTTTTCTTTTTCTTGTCATTTTTAGTTTCTTTATGTTTTGTTGGTTCTCCTCACATTGAGGAAAATATGTTGTCTAAGTGTGGAGAGGTTTGTATTGTTATTGTCATCATGAGTGTGAATTTTGCATGTCATATTGTTAGTTTTTGATTAGGTTAACATGATGTGAGCATTAACTATGAATTGTGTGAATGTGTCAATGGCTATAACTTGATGGAAGTAGTTTTATCATTAAACATAGTCATTGACGTTATAAAGTCATATTAACTTATGGAATTTGTGTTCTAAGTATCTTTGGTTAAATATACGTGTTAATTAGATATGATGTCATTTTATTCACATTAGGAAATTGTCATACACTTTTATAAATATAAGTTAATTGAATAATTAGCATCATTAGTAATCTTTCATGAGGACAATTAGCTAAAAGAAATGAGGTAGGCTATATAAAATGTGAAAAAAAAGTGTGCCTGTCTAATTTCGTTTTTGTTTTTATTTTTTTTTTCATTTTTAAATTTAGTAAAAAAAATCTGATTGTTTGAGTTTTAGGTTTTGTTTCTAGTTTTGGTTTCTTCCTGTTTTCAAATTTTATGTAAACCACAAAAAGTGGCTTTTGTTTTTTTTTACCATAATCTGGTTTAGTATCAACTAAATATATACTATTTAATTATTTGATATATTAATTATTAATAAGAATTATGAATAATTTAATTTAATGTTATATTTAATTAATTTAAATTAATTATTAATAAAAATTAGGAATAACTTTAATTTTTATAATTAAATTAAATATAATTAATTAAATAATTATTAATAAATATAATTAAATTTAAAATAACTTGAAAAGAGAGATCTTGCGTGAGAACTTGATTATATAATAGAATATCCCTAATTGATAACGAAATTACATATTTGCAATATCTTAATTAATAAAAACAGCGTAACATTTTCAATAAGTTCTTAAGCAATCTATTGGATAATCAAGTTCTCATACAAGATCTTTCTTTGTATAATCATTAATTTGATATTTGTGTGATTTATTATGTCATTAACTCTCATTACCCAACCTAATAAGATTTCTTTAGACTTACTCTCTCCATTTATTGTAGAAGTATAGGTAAACACAAATATTACAACACCCAAAACATTGTATTGAAATCAAAAGTGTTCAAGTCACAAAATAACTCAAGAACAAATCCTAATATGAAATTAAAAAATCACCAATGTGTATAAAATTTTCCAATTCAGTTTACACATCAAGTTTAATGAAAATAACAAAAGGAAAGAAAGAAAATTTGATTTGGAGTTGAATCTACAAATATGGAAAATGTTGATAGCTTATGCTCCTATTGATCTTCTTTGGATAAATCTTAATTTGGTAAGATGGAGGCTGCTTCTTTTTGGTATATTTTTATTTTTTATATCTTAAGTTAATTTTTTGGCTTACCCAGGTCATCTTGTTCCAAAAATAGCCCCAAAATGTCAAAAAATACGAAACAGGGTGCGTTTGGAAAATGTCTGTCACTACCATGATAGGGGGTTTCATGATTGTGACACTATCAAATTTTCTTTTGTCATAATCATGAGATGGGGTGTCATGATCATAACTCTAGGAAGAACTTATTGTCATGACTATGACACTTATGTCATGATCGTGACCCTACCTTTTAGCCCAAGCATGCTCCAACTTCCTTGAATCTTCATTTCTTTGGTTTCATTCACTAACAAACAAATCAAAACACCTCAAAAACATAAGATTAAGGTCCAACATTATGCCCTAAACAACATAACACATAAAAACATAAACAAACAATCACATTAACATAATTTTAAGCCTAAACATGCAATAACCATCTAATCAACACCTCTAAACACACTGAAACACCTACCAAAACATAATATAAACTATAACTATCACCTTTTCCGCTTTAAAACATATTCTCATATACCATATCCTTTTTAACTCACCTATTTAAGCATTAAGAAAAATCAATTTCCAGTATACTTGCTAAATAACTTAGGCCTATTATGGTATAGTAACCCATATTGGTATCTTTTTCTTTCCCATTTTTCTAATTATTGACCTAGCTTCAAATTCTATATGTTGATAGGTGTAAATTGTAGTATGTTTTCTAGGTATTTAAGTGTGTTTTAAAGTGCTTTCTTAGATGATTATCATGTAGATAGACTTAAAATTGTGTCATTGCTAGTGTTATTATGTGTTTTAATTGTTTGATTAGTTTAGAGCAAGAATTTTATCTCAATTTTAGGTTTCAAGAGGTGTTTGATATGTTTATAAGTGAATGGAAATAAGAAATCAAAGAAAAATGAAGAAATGGATGTATAAAGGTAGGCCACGATCATGGACAAGACAGACATTACAAGGGGCTCTTTATACCTTTTGGATCTATCTTGTTCTTCTCCTCCTTTGGCTTGTCTTTGGTCTTCTCATCCTTCTTAGACTATTTGGAGTTCCAATTTGTAGTAATGTTTGGGTAAGAAGCTTTGCTAGAGCTTTTGTACTTGAGTTGTCTCTCCACCTTCATGTCCATATTCACTATCTCCTCTAACTCCACAAAATGGTGCAATTCAATAACATTGGCAATGTCTTTGTTCAAACCAGCCAAGAAACGTGCCATAGTGGTTCTCTTTCTTCTTCTATATTAGCCCTAATCATGGCTATCTCCATCTCCTTATAGTACTCTTCTACACTTTTAGTGGCTTGTCTTAAGGTTTGAAGCCTTTGATGGAGCTCCCTATAGAAGTAACTAGGCATAAATCTCTTCTTCATGAGCTTCTTCATTTCAACCCAAGCATCAATAGGATCCTTTCTATTCCTTCTTCTATTCAAAACAAGCTGATCCTACCAAACAAGTGCATAATCATGAAATTCCACAACAGCTAGCTTCACCTTCTTCTCCTCTAAATAGTTATGACATTCAAAAATCATCTTCACCTTTCTTTCCCATTCTAAGTAAGCTTCGGAAGCATTCTTCCCTTAGAAAAGATGGTATTTTCATCTTGACACTACCCAAGTTTCTATCCACATGCTCAAACCTGTCTTCTTCCCTTACATTGTCTTGGCCTCTATGGCCTCTTCCTCTTCCTCTATCATTTCTTCCCCCTCTTTCACCAATTTTAACCCTATGCCACTCTTCTTCATCTTCCCCACCATCATTTTCATCTTCATACTCATAGCGCACAGGGGTTAGCTCCCTAGCATTTTGCCTCCTTGTTGCACCATTAGTTGAAGCCTCTCTTTATAAATTACCGGCCCTATGAAAATTTTTTCCATTAATTTAAGCATAATAGCATAGGGAGTGAATGCATGAGAAGAAATTGAGGGTATTTTCGGTATATAGCTTAAGTACCAAGGGTAAAGAGGACTTTT
>JAOQMS010000179.1:38213800-38230174 GCA_027563885.1 Erythroxylum longipes | reverse complement strand
CTAGATAGTTGATGTATTTCTTCCTCTTTCATAGTATCTGTATTAGGGTTTTTGTATGTACAGATTGTACAGTATGAAGTTGTATAAACTGTTGATTTTGAGGAATGAAAAGAGGAAGAGTTTGATTTAAAAATCTTGTGATTTACAATTACTGCTTTAATTATTCAATTAATATGATGCCATGTGGAGTATTGTAGTGATTGCACGTAGTGCTCCCTTACCATAGGATATGTATCGGAATGACCTACGGGCGTCCCGGTGCGTACCCTATGGTAATGGGGTGTTACACTTTGGCTTGCAATAATCCTTTGTTTTTCTCACATTTATCTCTCAATAGGTTCATCTCAAAGTTTGTGAGAATTCTAATTACCTTATCCAAATATAATTCATTAATTTCATAAGCTTCTTCAATAGCTACAATTTTCCATATGAATCTAGGAGGTAATGATCTCAAGATTTTTTTGATGAGTTTCAAATTTGAATACTTCTTCCTAAGTTGATGTGCATGTTACCGCTATGAAAGTCTCTAATAGTTTCACTTTCCTCCATCTTAAGTTCTTCAAATCTAGTACCCAACATTTAAAGTTTTGATGCAATCACAGATTTTTATCCCTCATGTATGGTTTGTAATGTATCCCATGTTTCTTTTGCTGATTTACATATTGATATCATACTGAAACGTCTTTCATCTATAACAATGAAAGTTGTATGAATTGCTTAAGAGTTACCAAGTGTTCCCTCTTCTTCAACCCTTGTCCATTCAGATGGATCTTTAGGTACCGCTTCATTCTTTTCATCAGTTGTTATAGGATGATTCCAGCTATTCAACACAAAATTCCATGTTTTAGTCCCTTGTGCTTAAATAAACACTTTCATTATTGATTTCCAAGCAGGTTAATTAGAACTATCTAGTAAAAGTGGTCTAGTGATTGATGCCCCTTCTCCGATAGCCAAGATTACGGAACATTGATCTATACTAACTTGTCATACTAAGTTCTTATTAGGTGAACCGTGCTTTGATACTAAATGAAAAATCCAAAGGTTTTAGTTCCGTAATATGTTTATTCTGTCGTAGTTGCTTCAAATTGAATCTAATGGTTGCTTATCAGAAAGTAACTGGGTTAGCAACTGTAATTTTCCCAGAATTCAATCACAAGTAGAAAAAATTAATGCTCAGTAAATAAATCAACACACGAAATTTGTTAACGTAGTTCCGCATATATGACCTACGTCTACGAGGCCCTCACCTAGATTTATCAACTTCCACCCATTTATAATAGTCTTACACAAGGCTCTTATGGAGCCTACACCACTCATTCCTTCACGTTATCCGTTTGTATTCACACCCGTGAAAGTATTTCACACATAATAGCATGACCATCTCATGATAACCTCAACAGAGGATTTTGAACCAACGAATGAAGACAAGGATTAAAAATCTCAAATGATTAAAACAAGAATAACATAAACAAAGAGACACTTGAGTTAAAGAACACTCCCCTATATATGCAGCCTTATTAAACTAAAATCATGGGAAGTCGTCTAATAAAAATTCTGCTATGATCCTTTCAAATTGATCACCAGAGAACCCCACGCACAACAACTACACAAATTATCAATCAAACATGTAATTGATCACTGATAGGAATGGAAAAATTGGCTCGACCTGACCTTACTTCGACCCAGGTTGATCGGGCCATAGATCGAAAATGATGGGAAGGTACAAAACGACATCGTTTTTAAAATTTTTTAAAAATATAAGGTCAGGCTGAGCTGGTCTGATATGCCTGTGGCCCATCGAGCTGCGGCTGGGCCAAGGACTGGCTAGTCCTGGTCTATGGGGCCACTAGCCTGCCAGGCCTGGCCAGGAGCGGCTAGCCCATTGCCATCCTTAATCACCAAAGCATACCAAAAACGGAGTTGGAAAATATTGATCTATGGATTGCTTATTTTCTCTATAAAAACTGATAGATCAGTAGTGCAATTATTCACCCACATATACAAAAAAAAGTACTTGCCAAAAATCAGTTGAATCTCCAATAAATCTCATCCATGTTTTTTTCCCACCAAAAACATGTTTATCTCTAACAAATCCAACCTACTTTAGGACTCTATCTCATTTAAAATTTCTTCTTTCCACACTATCTTATCTTTCAAAAATACTACATAATCCAAGATAGTGGAATTCTTTACCAAGTCAACTTTTTATTATAAAGATATACCAAATATATCAAACTACAAATAATGTTCAAAATAATAAATAAAATATCTTAACAAATAAAACTCAAGTGTTCGACATATTTCAAACAAATAAATCCAAATTCATAAAAAATTAGTTAACTAACTTTATAACAATAACAAACAAAAACCATATGTAAAATTAAATCAAAAGATATAATAGCAACGTAAAGAGGAAGGTGTCTCTTTCAACCCAGATATAGATCTACCTCCAACGACCCAAACCAGCGAACACCTAACTTTAGAGAGAGAAACAAGCGGGACTAAGACTCATGGGAGCTCTATAGCAGGGTCCATGGTTTCTACTGATGACGGTGGGCTGCCTCCTCAAGCGGTGGAGGAGTTTGGCATTGACGTCTCTACTAGCGTTGATATTCCTAGGTTTGCTCCTCCCGCCGGCCAGACCTTGATAGGGCTGAGGGGCGTTAGGGTGGAAGTCAGAGAGCCTTAGGGCCTGAAGGAAGCCTTCTTGGCCTTTCTAGAGGAAAAATCAATCCAAAATTCTCGCAGGCACACAAAAACTCTAATGCAGTTACCCAAGAAGCCAAGGTAGTGACAATAATTACGAAACCAGATGGAGCTTGGGAGTAAAAACTAATACCCTAGTTACCCAAAGTTGCTCTGACACATTTCCAATAGGTATTGAAGGACGACGTAATATACGCCCAAAGGAAATTCTTGATGTAGGCATTCGGGTATGGTCCTTGGATCTCATTGATTTTTTTTGGAGCAAGAAGCCAGCATTCCTAGTGGTGAATGATTGGGCTCAAGCTAGGTTGAGTTCCAAGGGACTAGAGAATGTCCTGCTACGTGAGGATGGGTCCTTTCTCTTCAAATTTGGTAAGGATTTTGAAGTGTAGGAAATCACTGATCAAGGCCTATGGCACATTGGAGATCAACCTTTATTCTTGTGAACATGAAGTCCGAGAATGGACATAAACAGAGGTTCAATGGACAAATTTCCACTGTGGGTCTACTTCTACAACCTGTCCATGGAACTGTGGACGCTCCAAGGGTTAAGCTATGTGGCAAGCTCCTTAGGTAAATCTCTAAACTTAGATTCTTAAACACTACACATGGAGAGGGTAGGCTACGTAAAAGTGTGTATTGAGATACCTAAGTCAGTGATTCTTCCGGATAATCTTTTGGTGATGAGTGTGGGAGATAAGGGTGCAATGGTTATGGAGACTATATAGTTGTCTTACCCTTGGAAACCAAACGCCAATAAGTAGTGGCAACCAACTGGGAGGATCTTTCGATTGGAGAATACTACGAAGATACCAACACATAATCTTCTAAAATAGAGTACCATTGTGAGTACTGCTCAACCTACTGATGTTGTTGCAGAGACACTTGCGGTCTGTGCTGTGGATGCCGATAGGAGAACTCCATTGGGGACGAGCCAAATTTCTAATAGGTTGACCGACAGTAATGACAAATTGGAAACTGTGAAGGCCACGGCAACAGAAACAGAATTTGATCCTTTGGTAGAAACAAGCATGCTTGAGACAAATATGGAGACAGTAACGAAGTTGTACAGGTTGGGACATCTGAGGTTGTTACTGATAGCCTTCTTGTAGAGGATGGAACTACTAGAGTTGTTGCGGGTTTGCTTAATGGTACTGTGGATTTAGTTACTGGTGATCAAGACAATGGTAATCAACTAGTTGGTTTGAGGACTGAGTAAGTTGTTACACATATTTTCCAAGGAAAGACATTTCTTGACAATTCCAGTGCAGACAATATGGAGAATCTATATAGTGGTGTGAATGATTTCACCTCCTAATATTTGGAGCATTGTCAGATGGATTGGGCCAATATGTTGACTCCAGTTGCAATTGTTGGGTAAACTAAGAATCATGGGACAGGGTATATCGAACAAACAGAGGACTGTGATACCCCACTAGCTATTGTCCATGCCGGCGATTTTTTCGTGCAATCCAAATCTGCAAAAAGGAAATCTGCTAGGAAGAGAAAGGAAAATACCAAATACCAGAAATGGTGAAAGAGCTTTCCCATGAAGATGAAACTCCAGTTGTGCCTATAATTGTTTCATGTTGTTACCTATTATGCAGATAGTCATACTATCTTTCTTAAGGAGTTTTTGTTCTTGGGTTCTATTGCAATATGATGGTAGGTTTAAAGCCTTGAATTCGTTATAAAGATGTTTTAGTTCAACTATAATCACAATTCTTTTTCATTTAAAAATATCGAAACCAATCAAAGTATTATCGAAACCAATCAAAGTATTCGCTGAAAGTGAACACTACAATTATAACTTATTATTTAATTTAATTCTATATCATATTTCTTGTTTATGGAAATTTCGAAAGCTAAATTTTTGTCTACACAAACATCAACTTCATGCTATGGGTAACTAGGTACATATAACTCCCGTGAATCAGGACTGTGTTTGGTATAATTCCATTAAGTTTTTGTTCCGGGTGCAAAACATGATGTCATACATGACCTATCACCTTTTACATATTTCTGTAAGTGTTACCATTAAGTTCTTAGTCGTCCGTGTTCCTTTTTATCGTTTTGTTTTGCAGAATGTAAACCAAAAATTCCAGTAAATTATATTTTATATTTTAAATTTGTATCTAATTTTATAATATTAATTAAAACTATAAATTAAATATTTAAAAAGTTATTTTATTGTAATTATAGTTCAGTTATACTTGCTTCATACTCGACAATCTCACTCTTCCTTCATGATACAACCTTCATGATTTGTCGAGATTATGATGATTAACTAATTTATCTTTCACATGTGTTATATGTTAATAAATTAATTGTGAAATTTTAATTTTTCTCGATTGGATCTTATTAATTAGTTAACTTGAAAAACATAAATCGTAAATAAGTAATTGATTAATACCTGAATTGAATTTCTACTAAAATTTCTTCTCTAACTGTCAATCACAAGTTTTTCATGCTCTAATATTATCTACATGATAGAGAAAAACAACTCAACAATTTGTTTCTTATTAAAATTAAATTTTACTAATTATAATTAAAGTCTATAATTATAATTTAATTATATTAAAATTAAATATCTCATTTTTTAATCCTAAAATTTCTCAACCTTCACAATTAAGCCCAACTTAATTTAAATCATATTTTTCTTTTAAAATTCTTTTTTGTGTGACTCATTAGGTTCTTAATATGTTGATAATGATTATAAATTATAATTATAATTCCTAAGTTGAATTAGAATTAGATAAATTAAAATTCTTTTAAATTTATCTTTAATTCTTCAATTAAATAATTTATAATCATAAATTAAGATTGATGTATAGTAACATGTAGTAACATGTTATGACCACCCAAATATTAAGAATGTCAAATTATTTAAACTTAACATATCTACGAATGGTTATAATATATAATGTAATTCTTTTATCATCTAATGTTCTAATTTGTCATAGAGTATGAAATTAGTGTTTATTCTTTTAAATCTGTTCATATTTGTTCTCACTAATTAGTAATTGATATATAACTGATATTTAAAAATACCTTTTCAAATCTCATTTCTCTCTAGCTAGATAATTCTTTAAATAAATACTAATAAAAAAGATTAACAAATCCTTTATTGAATTAATTAACTATCTTTATATAGTTCATATTATATCGAGATACTACTGACTAAGTTATCCCAATTATAATAAGTCATAAATAGTATAAAAATAATAATTATCACATGAGATAATTTCAAGTCTACGGATCAATTATACGACCATCATATTTAGGAAATCTATAAATATAAAAGATATATTTCATTTGGAATTCTTATAATATGGCTAGTTTAGTGAATTTATTCTCTAATAAGCACTCATATATTTGTTTAATAATCTTTATAATTTAATATATAAGATTAGTTACTTTTTTTATAAGAAAGAGACATAACATGTACTAGTTTTACTATTCTATCATTATTTTATCTTGATAAAACTATAACTAAGAACAATTTAAGAATAATATATAAATGAAAATTGAATTTCATAATTATGATCTTACTATAATTTCAAATGCACAGTAGTTATTCCAAGGATTTTACCTTTAATATAAAACATCAAATGTAATTAACAAAATACATAAAGATAAAGAATATCTTTATTAATTAAAAATATTAATGTTATACACAAAATTGCATCCAACCTACTGAATACAAGGGAATAAACTAACAATCTCCTATTTGCATTAAAACCAATCGCCTATGTATATGATATCATAGCCATCTATATATCGATAATGTCTCTTTTAAAACAATGGCTTCGTGAGAGGATCTTTAAGATTCTTTTCAGTTAGAACTCACTCTAATTCTATATCTTTCCACTCACTATCTCCCTGATAAGCGACACTTTTTGAGTACATCTATGGATTGTAGATAAGAGTTCGATTCCTTTGCCTGTGCAATGGTTCCATTATTGTCACAGTAAAATACTATTGGCTCAACAATTGATAGGTGTGAAATGCATCAGATTTTAAGGTATAATTTGATATGTGTTTAGTCGTTTATTCGATTGTTCAGTATGTGTTTAGGGTAGAATTGTGTTAGTTTGTGATTTATTTGTGTTTTAAGTGTTTTATAGGTTAGAACAACCCTTTGAGCTTAAATATGATGTTTTTGAGGTACCTTGATGTGTTTGTTAGTGTTTTAGGGTAAAGATCGAAGAACGGAGGAGTTTTGGAGCAAATTACGGCCAATTTCATGGCCCATGATCTTGGCCCGTGACAAAAAGGCCTGCATCGCGCAGATGCGTAGTCACTTCCAAACTTCGCGTTTCGACAGATTTTTTGAACCTTTCTAACCCTAGAAAAGCCCTAGTTCAACCGTAAACACAAAAGAACATAAATAGAATAACAAGAAGAGAAAGGAGATCTTTTGCATCAGCCACTTTCAAAGAAACACTAGAGAGAATTGTCGAGAGATATAGAAAGAGAAGAAGGAAGAGAGAAGTGGAGAAGAAGCCGATTAGATGTACTTCCCAGATCAGGAGTTTCCTAACGTCGCTGCCTCCCGTCTCCATTCAAATCGTATTTCCTATTTATTTTTCATTTTTATTATTGTTTAGAATTGAGAATAACAGTATGATGATAGGATTTTTTAATGTTGAGATGTTCTAAACTCACCTTAGGGGGTTTTATCTTTTGATTTAATGGAATTTGATTGTTTGTGTTTTTACTAGATTTATTGTGATTTAATTTCTATAATTGCATAATTCGGTTATAAACTGAGAGGGAGAATCGAGTAAAAAGAATTTAATTGGGCTAATGAGAGTTAGGTGATTGAATAGAATGAGAATTAAATCAAATCAGTAAATTGTGCAAGGAGAGTTCTTGCACAAGTTCCCGATAGTTTTTTGGATAACTTTAGATTTAATTAGGGTTTTGGATAGATTGTTAATCTAGAGATTACAATTCCCATAATCTGATTAGGGTTTATAAATTAAGGTTAATGGTTATAACTTGAGAGAGAGTAATCAACCCTAAGACCGTCTAAAACTAATAATCCATTAATTCATAATCGATTAGGTTAGCATTAAAGATAGTTAAAATTCTCCTTTCTCTCAATTGGTAATTCCTTAGGTTGATTCTTGAGTGCGCGTTGCAATTGCTGCAATTGCTAAATTGTTAATATTTTGTGATTCATTTTTTAATTAAATTACTTGATTAAATTGCATTCTTGTTTTAGTTTCATTACATTTGAATTTCTGCGATTTGTTTTGACCTTAGATTTAGGATTAGATTATCCCTCCTCGTGGGATCGACACCTTAGGTACTATGCGAATGACCCATGTGCTTGTAGATTATTGAGGTTAATTAATTAAAACTTACACACATAAAAAAACCACGATCAAGTTTTTGACTCTGTTACCGGGGAGGTGATTAATTTAGTTCTTTAGTCTAACGCTTTTTCACTAGCTTTTGTGTTTTAAAAAATAGAGACAGAAGTTTGGGGCGTAAAGTAGAGACACATTAAGAAATCTTAGAGTGAGAATGAGACATCTAAAGAGCTAAATGCCAAAAAGAAATGGAAAGAACAATAATGAAGGATAGATATTATAGGGAGCAATGAACTTTTGCTAACTACAATAATTCACAATATGGTTGGGGAAGTAATGATCTTTATTGGAACATGTACACTTCGGAGTGGTAGAACCACCCAAATTTTTATTGGTCCAATAATGTAAGGACTCACTTAGGACATCAAGACCTATTAGGATTTCAATAAGATGAGTCCAGTTCATGGGATTCTAAATTAGACAAGATCTAGATAAGCTCACAGACACGGAAGAGGGCTAGAAGAGACTAGAAGAGTAGATTATGCAAGTAATGAAAAATCATGCCTTATCTATTCATAATCTAGACATTCGAGTGAGATAGCTTCCAGTGAATTTTGTAAGATAAGTGTGGAAGACTCTATGAGAAATATGGAATTACATCAACGAGACCAATATGAGGCTATCACACTTTGGAATGGGGAAGAGCTAAAAGAACCAATAGAAAACCAAGTTGAACTCCACCTTATTGAAAACCAAGCGACGAAGAAAGAGGAAGAAGAAAGGAATGCCAACCCTCCCTAGTATTCACCACTTCTTGATATACTATGCGTGAACATCAAAAAATCTTTGGTAGATGTCTATGAAAAGAACCTTATCCTTTGGATTTATAATGACTAAGTGACATTTAACATGAATGATGTATTAAAGAATCCGAAGAAGAGTAGCTCATTCAGGATAATTGATGTGTTTGAATCTTCTAAAGAACAAAAGGACAAAGATTAGATGATAATAGACATCAAGTTTGAAGAAGTTATAAAAGTCTCTGTTCGTGAAGCGAAAGAAGTAGAGGAGACCAAAGTGATTAAGGCAGAAAGAGAGCAACTCACCTTCTTATATGACAAACTGTTGGATAAGATGGAAGATTCAAGGAGTTTAGTTATTCCCTATTTTATTGACTGTTTGTTAGTGAAAAGGACATTACGCAAATTAATTAGTTTTCTCAACTTTATCAATATTATCCTTCTGATCATTTTGCAATTTGTAGCTTACCTATAGGCTACAAAACTAAAATTGGGCATCATGGGGGGAAGCAAGCCGCTCATAATTGTTCCTGAATGAGTTTTAAAGGATGAAGGTCAAACTAATGACCATAAATTAGCACGTTTAGTATTTAGATTTAAATTGTTGTGTAGTTATGTTTGTTTTAAATTATTAAATAAGTTTTGAATGATTTGAAATGGTTTGGATTGCTAATTCTTTTACTCTATTTAATTACTTATAGGGAAACACTCTCGATGTCAAACGAATTTAGTCTCAACACTATCGCCATCACCACCTCCATCACCATAAACAATTTCGTGTTCTAACCCTATTCTTTTCATTTTTGTTGTTATTTTATTCTTATGTTTTTTTAATATTGTGTTTTATTTCCCCCTGGTTTGTTTGTGTACCCTTCTCCCATTGAGGACAATATGTTGTTCAAGTGTAGGGAGGGTTGTGTATTTTTATCTTGAGTGTGAATTTTGCATATTGTATGTAGTTTGTTTAGGTTACATGATGTGAATTATGTGAATGTGTCAATAGCTAGGACTTAATGGGATAGATTTAGCCTTAAATATAGTCTTTTAGGTTATGAAGATTTATTAGCTTGTGAAATTAGTGACTTAAGTTACTTAGGGCTAAATATATTGGTTAATTAGGATATGATGTTAGTCTATTCACCCTTGGAATTTGTCATACTCATTTATAATTTTAGGCCAACCAAATGAGCAGTATTATTAGTACATTTTCATGAGAATGATTAGCAAAAGCAATAAGGTAAGAAAAATTTTGTGTTAAAAAAAGTTGTATAATTTCAACTAAAATAACTATTTTGCTGGCCTTCGGGTTATAAATAAAGCTAGTATCCAGTTGAGAATGTGATATAGCTGAGTAACCAGATCGACACGCATCACAAATGTATGCCTTCATATAAAAAGGTTATAATGACATTCCAAATAAGCAGGCTAATAACAACATGACTTAGTTTAGTAACCGGATCGATATTCATAACAAATGTTTGCCTACGTATAAAATACTAGGCTCATGTTCTTAAATAAAAATCAATAAAAAAGAATGTTTTCAAATAAAAACCTACCAAACTTGTTAGTAGCTTGATTTTTCATGAAAACCTACTGAGGAATAGCTACACTTTTGTTTTGACTGAATGATTATCAATGTGTGTGTGTAAGTGATAGGGGTTAATAGACTCAACATTAAAATTTGGATTAGTTGTATATTAAGTCCAAAGTGCTTAGACATGGATTTCGCATGTTAATAATTTGGAACAACTTGAATGATTGTGTTTAGAGTTAAATTATTTCATAAAGTTGAAGCCATTGCCTCATTTTTTGCATTGTGTGTTTGTTGCTTTATGTTGTTTGTTGTTTTGTTTGCTTAAAGACAAGCAAACGTTTAAATGTGGGGATATTGATAGGTGTGAAATGCATCGTATTTTAGGGTATAATTTGATATGTGTTTAGTCATTTATTCAATTATTTAGTATGTGTTTAAGGTAGAATTGTGTTAGTTAGTGATTTATTTGTGTTTTAAGTGTTTTATGAGTTAGAACAATCATTTGAGCTTCAATATGATGTTTTTGAAGTACCTTCTGACATAGGCCACGATTGTGGCCTGAGTCGAGCAGATGCACAGCCACTTCGAAACTTCACTTTTCGAGGGATTTTTTGGACCTTTCAAACGTCGAAAAAAACCTAGTTCAATCCTAAACACAAAAGAACAAAAATAGAACAACAAGAAGAGAAAGGAGAGCTTTTGCATCAGCCACTTTCAAAGAAACTCTAGAGAAAATTGTCGAGAGATAGAGAAAGAGAAGAAGGAAGAGAGAAGTGGAGATGAAGCTGACTTGACGTACTTCCTGGATCAAGATTTTCTCGACGTCGCTAACTCCTATCTCTGTTTAGATTGTATTTCCTGTTTATTTTCCATTTTTATTATTGTATAGAATTGGGAATAACAGTATGATGATAGGATTTTTAATGTTGAGATGTTCTAAACTCGCCTTCGGGGGTTTTATCCTTGATCTAATGGAATTTGATTGTTTGTGTTTTTATTGGATTTACTGTGATTTAATTTTTGCAATTGCATAATTCGGTGATAAACTGAGAGGGTGAATTAAGTGAAAATAATTAAGTTAGGCTAACAAAAGTTAGGTAATTTAATAGAACAAGAATTAAATCAAATCAGTAAATTGTGCGAAGACAGATCTTGCATAAGTTCCGGATAGTATTTTGTACAACTTCAGATCTAATTAAGGTTTTGTATAGATTGTTAATCGAGAGATTGTAATTCTCATAATCTAATTAGGGTTTATAAATTAGGGTTAATGGTTATAACTCGAGAGAAAGTAATCAACCCTAGGACTGTCTAGAACCAATAATCCAGTAAGTCACTACAAGAGTTAAGACATTTAGTGACAACCTTTTTGTGACTAACTATTGTTTCGTCACAAATACAAGATTTTTTGTGACAAGACAATTGATTGACACAATGGTTTGGATTATCTATGATTCTTTATATTTTGTCACTAATTCAATGGTAATTGTGGCAATTTAGTTTCTTTCACAATTAAATTGTCACTATTAATATATTAATAGTGTTAAAATTTATTTTATCACAAAGTTTTGTCACTAAAAGCCTATGAAATTTAGCGCCAAAATAATTTTGGCGCGGGAATTAATTGTAATTGTGACAAAACATATGTTGGTAACTAATATTTATTATTTTGTTATGACAAAATATATTTTGGTCACTAATATTATTTTCTTGTTGTGACGAAAGGTTTATCATCACACAATATTTTACTTATTGTGACAAAAAATTTATCAATTAATATTCAATTAATTAATGCCTAGTTCATATTGTCACAATAACCGAACCATAACTATGGTCACTACTATTTGTCATTTAGTGACAAAGTTGTTGTGACTAACTATTGTTTCGTCACAAATACGAGTTTTTTTAGTGACAAGACAATTGATTGAAACTATTTTTTGGATTATTTGTGATGATTTATATTTTTTCACTAATAAAATGGTAATCGTGGCAATTTAGTTTCTTTTACAATTAAATTGTCACTATTAAGATATGATGGCTCCCCATCTCGTGTTTTTCTATTCTTGAATGAGATTGTGAGTCCAGATATGAAGTTGTCATTCTTCTTAAAGACCCTAACACCAAGTTAGCCCTTTTCTTTCAGTTCCAATCTCGATCTTTTTTCTTGTCGTTGGTTGTCTTCCCCTTGATCATAGTTTCTTATTGTCTATTTAGCTGAAATGAGTGTTATCAATTGGACTCGTTCTTCGGACAAGATGCCAACAACATTAATATGATTTTTCAAAGGGAAGTTAGCCTTTTATTCTTGGGATATTTCGAGGTTGGAACACTGCAGTGTTTGCTTATGACGAAACTGGAAGTGGAAAGACATATACCATGCAGTTATAGGACCAATTTTTACAATAGAATCTCATAATAAGTTGTGGATTGATTATTTTGAGTGGATTGCTGAGAAATCTAAATAGAAGAAACAAAAATTTTCAAGTAGATTTCAGGCAAATTTGAGCTTCTCACCTTAAACCAGTCTATCTTTTCTATAAAAGTTTTCTATTTGCTTCCAATAACATTAATGTTTTCGAAATATGAACTAGGATGATTTTTGTTTTCTAGAACACGAACTCATTAATCTATTTCGTATAATTAATTACCTAGTCCTTCCACTCTATGAACAGAAGGGGAATAAAAGTTATCAGCATTGTTGTATTGGAGAATTGGAGTGTTTTTCTATATGTGTAAAATGAAGACGAATAAGAAGGATGGGGCAACAGTATTAAATAAAACGAAATAGAAAAAGAGGAGATGATATATGGAAGAAGTGGAAGCGTGAACAGTCACTTATTTAAGAAACTCATTATGCGTGGTGTTAATAAATTGCTTACTCTTCATGGGCACAGTTCTTGCCTATGCGTGGTGTCAGTAAATTGCTTATTCTTCTGCCTTAATTGAAGATCGATCAAGTGCCATAATATCAAATACCCCAACTATTCATGTAAGTTTATAAATTTATAAAATCTAGAATAGTTAGTACATTTCTTATCATTATCATTATATTATTTTAAACTGTTAGTACTAAATTTATAGCTTAATAGTTTATAAACTAATTAACTGATTTTATTTTTATTTATTTTGTAGGAAACAAATCAACAGTGAACTTCATCTTGACGAATAGCCGAAAAATTTTACTTTAGAGAGTTTTAGATTAAATTAGTACGTAGAAGTTTGAGATAATTGTAATAAATAATTTTCTTGGATATTAAATTTTCCAATTTTATATATTGGAAATTAGAATTTTGTACATTTTGGTGATTTTTATATATACTAATAATTTCTATTTGCTTGTTTGATAATATCTTGGTACTAAAATTCCGTATCATTTGTGACAACTTCTATTTTATGGCTACCAATGCAAAAAATTTTATCGATTAAGTAATTAAATTGTTAAATTTAATAATATAATTTGTGAAAAACATGAACACGTTAGTGATAAATTAATTGTAACATATATTCTTTATTTAGTGACAACATTATTGTAACATATAATTTTCATACTTGTGACAAAATCTATTAGACAATATAGCCACTGATGCAAATTTCTTTTATAGGTAATGTAATTTTGTTAATGAATTGATAGTTTTATTTGTGATAATAATAAACACATTAGTGACAATACTTTTTGTAAGAATCAATTTTCATTTTTGTGACGAAATGATGTTGAAACTTTTTTATTAAAATATTAGTGACCAAAAAGTAATGGACACTGATAAAAAAATTTAGTGACAAATAATTTGTCACTATTGATAATTATTTTAGTGGCGATAATGTTGTAGCAATAAAATGAAGTACTGTTACAACTTTAATCATCACTACTTTATGTTATTTGTGTCGACAAACTTGTCATAAATATGTAAAGTTGTTGTGACTATATAGTGTTGTCACACATTCCATAAATTGTAGTGTCGGCACTTTTGTCACAATATAATGAAGTTCTGTTACGACTTAATTTGTCACTACTTTATATTATTTGTGACGATAAACTTGTCATAAATATGTATAGATATTGTGACCATATAGTTTTGTCACAAATTTCATAAGTTTTAGTTACAGTATTTGTGTCACAAATGTGTTGCATAATTATGAGAATTTCGTAAATTAGTTACTATTTCAGTAGTGACGGAGGTATTTGTGATGGGAGTTGATGACTTCAAATATTGGACACTATTAATAATAGTGACCAATATTATTACTTTTAGTGACAACTTTTACTTTCACTAAAAATACAATTTCTTGTAGTGAGTCATAATCTATTAGGTTAGCATTAAGGATAGGTAAAATTCCTCTTTCTCTCAATTGGTAGTTCCTTAGGTTGATTCTTAAGTGTGCGTTGCAATTGCTAAATTGTTAATATTTCATGATTGATTTTTGAATTGAATTGCTTGATTGAATTACATTCTTGTTTTAGTTTCGTTACATTTAAATTTTTGTGATTTATTTTTGCTGTAGATTTTAGGATTAGATTATCCCTCCTCGTGGGATCGACACCTTAGGTACTACGCGAATGACCCATGCACTTACGGATTATCGAGGTTAATTAATTAAAACTTGCACACATTGAAAAACCACGATCAGGGGAACCTATGAAAATGTGAAGAAACTATATACGAGTGATGGATGAAGATTATATACATAATTGTTTAACAGAAGAGTACAACAAGTAATCTATGGAAGTTAATTATTGTTGGGTATTTACTCAAGAAGGTTCCCAGTTAAAAAGTGGAGAAAACAAATCTCCACCAATATTGAAAAATTGCTCCCACTTTTGGTCTCTTTTTTATCTCTTTTTGCTTAAAATAGAAGCTAAAGGGCAACAATAAATGAAAGAAAAACACAGGGATATGGAGCATGGAGGATGTAAAGATGACTCACATTCATATTAGAGAAAGAAATATGATGAATTTTTGGTCAGTTTTATTTGGATGTTCTTGAGAAACCATGTTGAGCTTGAAGACATTGCCTATAAGTTATAGAGAGATGAAGAATAAGAAGAGATACGAACAAATCCTTCAATTTCCTCCTTTCTTACTACGAATTTAAAAATCGTAGCTAAAGACTAACTTTTATTTACGAATTTCAATTCGTCACTAAAACTTTTTCCTAAGAATATCAAAAGATGTAGCTGATAGCTAGAATATATTTAATTTAAAACATTTCTCCACAAAAATAAGTTCATAGTTAAAAAATGTCATCAAATGTTTGTGGCTATGAATATAAAACGTAGTTTATTCTAAACTTAGCTAATAGTTTCAATGTTAGAGGTATGCTACATTTTTTTTGGCTACGAATTGAAATTTGTAGTCAAAAGTTACTCTTTGGCTATGATTTTTAGATTCATGGCTAAAAGTTAATTTAAAAATCGTAGCCAAAGATTGAAATTCATAGCTAAAAATTTTTCCTTACGAATATAAAAAAACGTAGCTGATATCTAAAATAGATTTGAGTTTTAGCTACAAAAAATATTTCGTAGCTAAAAACATTTCGCTAGAAAAATAAGTGTATAATTAAAAGGACTTTTAGCTATGAATATAAAAATTGTAGCCAAAGACTTTAACTACGAATTTCAATTCGTAGCTAAAAATCTTTCCTTAAGAAAATAAAAAAACATAGTTGACTGATAGTAGTGTTTTATATGATGTTTTAGGGTTTAATTTGTTGTGCATTTTGTGTTAAATTGAGTGTGGTGTATGCATTTAAGGTTTAATTAGGTTAGTTCTTTGTGTTTAAGTGTTTTTATGGGTTAGTTTGAATCTTTGAGCTTAATTTGTAAATTTTTTAGGTACCTTGATGTGTGTGCTACTGTGTAGGGTAAAAAGGGAAGAACATCAATGTAACACCCCACTCCCGTTGGACACGAACCCGATATCGATGATGATATCCAAATTCGTGCCCCGCGAGGGTGGCGTGTCACATCACTTAACATTTAAAACTCGGTATGATTTTTTTTTAATACACTTCTCAC
>JAOQMS010000179.1:38164864-38185363 GCA_027563885.1 Erythroxylum longipes | reverse complement strand
GCCTATTTTTCAAAAATCACATTTTATTCACAATTATACCGGGAAATGTCATGAATGCATGTACAGACATTTTTCATATGCAAAACTCACTGTTTACAAGTGCATGAGCATGAAATGTGTCTTCCTATTGCTCTCACGTGTACCCATTTCTATAATTCAACCCGTTATTTGGAAACGGGATGTTACAAGAACTATTCTTATCTTCACCTTCTATTGAGCATTCATTCGATATATTGAAGTTCTTACTATCAAAATTGTGCAGAGACATCTTGATAGCAAACAATAGCTCTATTACTAATTATTATGCTAAATGAAAGCAATACAGAAGAAAATAAATAAGCAAAGAATACAAGAAGTTACATGGTTTGTCTAATTGATGTGACCTATATCCATAGGCAAAGAGAGAATTCTTTTATTACTGTGAGAAAGATGATACAAGGAGAAGTATGGTGACTAGTACAACTTACATAACTCTTAACAATGTATTTATAAAGTTACATGATTATGATGAAACTTTATTACTACAAAATCCTAAGGTTACTAATATTCTGTTTCCATATATACTTAAAAGTTACTGAAACTTTATTTCTATAAACTTTTAATGACACTAAAAATGTATTTGACAATAATTCAAGGCATATCTCATACAACCTTTATCTTTTGTCACCTTCTTATATATGCAAATTTATTAAAGCCTTTTAACACATTATCTTGCAATAACATGAGAGAGTGTATTAACACAGAAATAGTGAAAAGTTAAATAAATACATTTTATAGCCATGAAAAAAGATCTTTTTCACAAAAGAATTAAAAAATCACTAATCATTAAAACTAAAAACTTATTATAGATTCCAAAGAACCAAAAATTAAAAGTATCAAAAGAAAATTATTTCCTAGGTGTTCCTTTCCATCAGTTTAAATTTAATGCATAGAGTAGGCAAAACATCAAGGTAATATAAGTTCCTTACAAAAATTTTATCTCCTTTATACCATTTAGGAAACTTCAAGAGACAACAGACAAGACAACCTAAATAATAATTAATTGTATAAGTTAAAAAAATAATATAGATGTTGGTTTATACCCTATAGTCAATCAGTTGGTTGTAGTTTATTAACAAAATAATTTAAAAACATTTTTTATCTTACACATATTCAGATGTATATGATAAAGTTTACAGGAAAAAAATAAATTGCAAATGAAATTACGATGAGATTATAATTATAAGAATCATATTGCATTCATATATTATCAATAAATTGTTTCTAGTCATTATTCTATTGAGACTGGATATTAATAGGGCATAAAAGACTAGTACACATTATGTTTTTTCTTATGAAAGAAGTAGTCAATCTAATGGACTAAAGTATGGAGATATTTAAAAAATGTGTTAGTGCTTATTAGAGAAAAAGTTCACTAAACTGACCCACATGAGAAATCCATTTGAAACGTTACTTGAATATCTATGAAAATTCTCATTATGATGAATATATAAGTGATCATTTGACTTGAGATCACCAAAGTTATCTCACATAGGAATTACTATGTTTTGATGCTACTTATGACCTATTCTAGTCAAAGGTAGCTCTAGGGGTATTTGAGAGATCAATATAGGATTTATTACCCTAAAGTAATTAAAGAGAATGTTCTGTTGCTTTCAATTATTATTGATTTGGAAAATTATTGGCTAAAATGGAATGACACTTTATAAAATAGTTTACAAATGTCATTAACTGAATCAATCACTAATCGTGGAGAACTAACATGATTAGACTTACATAGAGTAAATATTAATTTCATATTCTATGTCTAATCGAGACACTGTAAAATGAAATGATTAAATTATAGAAAAAATCATGAATAGAAAGGTTAGTCAAAACTACTTTGACATTCATAAATTTTTTGGTGGTCATGATCTATTGCTAGATGCCAATCTTAATATATAGATGTAAATTGTTTTGTTAGGGAATTGAAGATAAATTAAAAGAGTTTAAATTAACTAATTCTAAATATGCTTTGGGGTTATAATTTATATCAATTGCTAACATATCTGGGATCCTAATAGATTACAAACAAAGGATAGGTTAAAGAGAGAAAAGTGTTTTAATCAAGTTAGACTTGAATGTAAATTTTTAGAAACTTTATGATTAAATATGAGATATTTAATAAATAAGGAACAATATGAGATATTGGATCTTCTTTGGGTATAAATGGTATTTAATTAGAATTATTTATAATTAAAATTAAAATTTAATTAAAATTAGACTTTAATTTCAATTAAATTACTAAAATGTTCAAAATTTATTATAAATAGGCTTAAGCTCTAAAGGAGCTAGCACTCTTTTACTAACTGTCTCTGCAATAGTTGTGGAATTCTCTCAACTTGTTATGTAGATACTATTAGAGGTCGGACACTTATGCAACTATGGCATTTAAGATGAGTCAATTTCAAAAACAGTTTAAAGGATATAACAAAAAAAAGATCAATCTTTGAAATAAGGTACGAATTACAATTCATGCTTTATTATGATTTATGTGTTAATCATTTTATATAATTTTAAATGATCTTGATTAAAGTTTTGTTATCATTTTGTTATGTACGGGATCAGATCCCACCCCGATTTTCCAACAAAAAAGAGAGCAAACCTAGAAAAGAAAGAAAAAGATAAAAAGAAATAAATTACAAGTAAGAAGATTCTAATACACAAACATGATTATAATTAAATAATGAATAAATTTTATATACTTGGGCTTAAAAAAGAGATTAGAAAACTAAGAAATCAAAGAAAGTTGAAAGAAAAATGTAAGAAGTAGTGTAGATTAGAGACAAAAGAATAAATATCTAGCCACATACTGGTCTTCATTCTAAGATACTTGTTAATGAAAAAGACTCATAAAAGTCTTATGGAAGTCTATCAGACATTAATTAAATTATTCTTTTTATTTGTTTACATATTCAAATTAAAATTTTAAATTTTAATATATATTTATATTATAAAATATTTACATGGCAAGTAATGGGTACTAATGACCATCGTTTGCTAACTACATAATCGGGTCTTTAAAATTTTGACTTACTAGTTCTACTTTTCTTTTAGTTGAAAATCTTTTTATCTTAAGAAGTTTGGCTTGATACTTAAGTGTAGGGCCATTCCTAACATTTAATAGGCCCAGTGCAAAGTAAAAAGAAGCATCCCAATGAATCGAGAATATACAAATATGTAAACTTTAAAAATATTTTTTATTATTAAAATTTAACATCTATACATAAGTTACTCAAGTCATAACTCCACATACTCAAAAAAATCCTAAATGATCATAATAGCAGCTAATAATAACTTGCAAATTTTAGTAATAATAAAATCACTAAAAATAGTAGGAGTAATAACAAAAAGGCATTAGTAGCAATCAAACAATAATATCATATTGCAAAACACCAAAAAATTGCACTAACAAACACTCAGATGATCATGAAAAATAGTTTCTTCGCACATTTCTAAATGCAAAATTATTAATAATAGTATCAAGATCATTGTTGTCCAACATATCCTTCTTGATACATTAAACAGCTAGACCATTCAACCTTTCTTGTGACGTTGATGACCTCAAGTAGGTTTTCAATAATTTTAACTTTGAAAAACTTCTCTCAACTGATGTTACAGTCATATGAATAGTCAATTAAATTTGATAAATAATTGAAACATTTAGTTAACAATCTGCATCCTTAAAAAATTCAAGAATTTTAACTGATGACATTAACTCATTTGGCAAAGTCATTTTCAACACTTTTATTTCAAAAAAAAGATCATCTAAATCCACATTCGACACATTATCATGACCAAAAAGTAGTTATTAAATTAGTGTAATATTCTATTAGTTCATTATCATCCAATGATCTCAACTTCTTTGAATCAAATAAGAATCCAAAAATACTTTCAAATGTCATTTGTTGTTCAAATATATTCTTCAAACGAAGCAATTTTTATATTCACAACAACTAGAAAAGTAACTAACCCAAAAGGAATCTTCAGCTGATTGTATTTCTCCATCATGATCATTTTCATCGAATTGCCTTTTCCTAATAATATAACGTCTAATTGGAAATGTAGGTTCCAGTTCATCTCATATGCAAGAATTTTGACAATATTCATACTAGAGGCAAACTCTTCATTTCTATATTTCTAAAAAATACCATCAAACTTTCTAATTGCTCTTTGGTAGCATCAATGCACATAGATTTAGATCGCAACTTTTTACTCACTATGTTAATAGCGAATAAGATATCATACCAAGTAAAAACTTTAAACTCTCAAGTATGCTAACTAAACTTTCCACTTCACTCTTTGACTTGGTGTCATCATAAAATCTAAATAATTCCATCAAATCTAATAGCTTTAACACTTTTTATTCAACTCTCCCAACGGATGCTAGACAATGATCTCATGGTTAAGCCCAAAACATTATCAAGTAAAACCTTCCACCTTTTAAGAGAACTTGAGAATAATGCATATATGTGTTGCATAACTCCAAAAATGAAACAACTTTAACACAAGAATACGTAATATCACTAAGAGTACGATTAAAATTATGAAAAGCATATTGTATATATAATTCTCTCGAATTTATTTCGAATAATTGCTTTTGAAACCCTTGGTGTTTTTCCTTCATATTAGAACCATTGTCATAACTTTGACCATTTACATTATAGACATTATGATTAATAGACTTAAATGCATTCAATAATTTGTTGAAAAGTCCCAATCCAGATGTGTCAACCTTTAAAAACTCTTAAATTTACTCCTCTATTTTTATTTTTTATTTAACATATTCACACATCATACTATATTCACACATCATACTAACAGACTCATTTGTTCTCAATGGCTCAAATATGGGTTATAGTTAAGAATAATAGAAAAGTATTTCACCTCTTTAATGATTCTTATGGTAGAACTTCCAACACTATGGGATAAAAGAGAAATCAACTCATTTTAAATTTTGTGATCAAGAAAATGATGATGAATTTCATGAATTTGAACGCATCTACCATAATCTTACATTATAACATCAAATTCAACAATCATCTTAATCAATCCTAAAAAATTACCATTACTATCTTCGTAAAGTTTCTCATTGGATCCTCGAAAATCTAAACTATATTTAGTAAGACATTTCATAACAAAAACTATTCTTATCAAAACTTATCTCTAACATTCTTTCTCCTTTACAATTTCTTGCTACAAATCTTTATCAATTGTTTGATTTTTGCTCAATCTTACTCTTATGTTCTTTGCCCCATCTTATTTTCACTCCAAGTCCTCATATTAGTCATTTGCTCATCATTATTCTCATGTTTTTTTAGTCTCTCACTAAGATACTTCCAATCTATAAATCCATGATTTGCTAATGCACTTTGTTTTATATTAGATTTGAAAACTTACAACAAAAACAATATAATTTGTCTATATGTTTAGAGTAAACCAGCCATTTTTTATCGCTAATCTCTCCATTACTCAATTTTCTAGAATAATATGAATATGAAAAATGTCGAGAGGTAGTGTCTAAAAGAAACACAAGATTCAATTCTCTTCTAGACCTTTTTTTAAGTAAAATGTCTCTTACTTTATTATTAAGATTATTCTAATTTATAGGATAATAAATATCCAATATAGGGATTAGCTGTTCATTTGCCCTTAAATGTTCTAAATTGGATGCATTTACTACATGATCATCCTCACTCAATTTACTAACATCCTCATAATTATGAATCTCATCACTTTAATTTTCTTTATGTTGTTCAGAATTACCTTCACTTAATTCCTCAAAATTCTCACTAGAGGAGCCTACTCTTTTAATAAATTTATTAATAGCTCCTTTTTAGGACTCCATTAACTGTTCTACTTATTTTCTTCTTTTTCACTTCTAGATAAATACATTTTAGGCAATATCATATAAAATAATTATAACATAATTGAACTAAAAAAAGGAATAAAAGCATTTGTATAGAACTAGAAGGAGACAAGACCAATATAACAACAATAGCTTGACTATATATCACAAAGATATATCCATGTAATTATATATTTGAAATAGAGGAAAACAACAAAGAGAAAAATTTTAATATCCTATATAAAAAAGAATAATTCACCATGATATCTGGGAAATGAAAGAAAGATAAATTATCAAGATAAATTTTGATTTTAATTATCATATGATTTATGTTTAAAAGACACCGGTAAAAGTTAGTTGAAAATTTTAAAATTAGGAAACTTATTACAAATATTTTTAAAAAAGATATTTTAAGAATAAAACATGAAGATTCAAATTTGATAATAATAGGATGATTATCCTTGTATAAATTGGTTGCATTAGTATAGCATGTCTTATAATATCAATTTAATAGCCTTAACCAATATAATTAAATTGTCATAACAATGATAATTTAAAAATTAATGTTTAAAATGGACTTTTGACTTATTTTGTTGTAACATTAGGTTAAGAAGTCATATCATGTTAAAACAATTTTTCACATAAGTTTGATAAGATTTAAGTGAAATAAATAAAATTGCATGGGTCATTAAAGTAACTATATGTTCAATTTTCAATTTCAATTTATATACTTCATTTCTCTTATAAAAATATCTACTGTTTATTTTAACAAATATTTGTCCAATGATTTTAAATTAATTTAGTTATGTACATAATATATAAATTATTAGTTATCACGTAAATATCTAACACCAAATAGTGAATCTTTTAAGTGTTAAAAAAGAAGTGGGCTATTATATATGGTAGATAAAGATATGATATGCAAATGAATGTATACTTTCTTTTAAGGAAATATCAAATATTATGAAAATGTCCCAATAATTACCTCTTTTCCAAATTTTTAGTATATATTTTTAAATAAATGTTCATCCATTCTAATCTAATTATTGGTGGGACTCACTACAACTTAGTTCATCCTAAATGAGATCTTATCTTACTCATTTAAAAGTTTAAAAAAATTTTAAAAATTCTACTCTCTAAAAATCATCAACCCCACAGGACCCTCATCCCAATTTGCTTCCTCCAAATTTAACTTAGATTCATTTTTGGAAGAAAAGATCACATATAGAATATTTACATTGAAATATAAAAAGGGTCCATCCAAACTTTGTATTAAACGGTGGAGTTTAAACTAAAAGTCAAAGACTGAAATTTCAATTATATATTATGATCAAATATTATTATTTTAATGAGATGTATCTTTATTAATAAAGATTTTAGCATATATCTCTAACAAATGCAAATAAAAATATAAAAGAGAAATATTAATAAAAAACATGTTTTCCTTCTTTTTAACAAGATTAAAACAGAATCGTTGGATCATTCAATTGATGGTTAGAACCGAACTCCTTTTTATCTTTATTCAATAAAGCTTGAAATTCAAACTAAGAAACTCATCCATAAATTTTTTCTTTTAAGTTTTCACAAGATAAAGTGATATAAACATCTATAGATTTATTCAATTTTCAATGTTTACCGCTTTTAATGAAAAGATTTATTAACTTTTAATTTTTCAACTCTTTTAATAAATAAATTTATTAACTTTTTAATTTTTAACTCTTTTAATGATTAGGCCCCATATAAATCTAAGCCATAGGTAAGACAACCGGAACTGATTAAGTGGCTATATTTCTCGTATCAACTTTTTAAATTTTAATATCATTAGAAAAGAAAGAAATGTAACCCCCAAAGCCCAAGTTGGCTTGGAAATCAGTAATACTAAACTTTTATAATTTGTATAAAGTTAACCAGTTTGGTTTTGAGAACGTATTGATGCAATTCTGGTTGGAATGAAATATAACATTTGATTACCACTGTGACTAACTTCTATACTTAGTTGATAGTTTTGGTTTGGTCTACATATTTGCATATTTGTTCTTTGCAATATAGAGTAATAAAGTTCAACTATTTTCCTATTCTAACCATAGTTTTTATAAGTAGTTATGAATTAATTTTTTTCAATTATCCCATGAATAAGAAAATCTTTGCAATTTATTTGTATTGTGATTTTATTATAAAAAATTATGAATTAAATAAATATATAAAACTAAATTCTTACTTTGGATGGTGGTGCTACAGCAAAGTATATAAAACTAAATTCTTACTTTGGATGGTGGTGCTACAGCAAAGTGTATGTCAAGTTTTCATATGAAATTGTCAAATGTGTAAGAACTTGTTCATAAATCAAATGGTTTGTGCGCATATTGTAAGATAGAAGTGGAAATACAGCCATGAATGAGATCAGCAAAGTAAACTATAGTTCATTAGCTAAACAATTACAATAATAAACTATGCCAGGTCTCGTCAGTGACAAAAACAAATCTATATTCAGACACATCTGAATCAGCTGCACAGAAATCATTCCATTGCTATGTCACGTAGAAGTGACTTGGCTTCTGATTCTGCTAGAACGCCTAACTGGAGTGATCGCCTCTTCTTTGTTTCCCTTCAAAACCAGAGCAAAGGACACAACAAATATAAGCAACAAAACAAAGACATGCTTACATGTTTAGAATAAATGTAAAACAAAGATATGCTTACATGCTTGATGGGAACTTTCTCATATGAAGTAAAACTGCCATAAGAAGGCGATCCGGTTGAGTAATCTGATGAAGCCAATGATTCCCTTCTGCTATTATTCCTAGGCTTCCTTTCATGGCTTAGAGCTTTAGTTGTCCCTGCTAGTTCTTTCTTCTTGTAGTATGAGCTGCTTCTGAAACTGCTCATTTCTGAAGGGCACGACTCTCCGACCACGTCAACTTCTTCCATCACCTGCATTATGTGTTCTGAGGTAGCGAACAGGGGACTTTGATTTAGTTTCTTGCTCACTGACGGCAACATCATAGATGCAGCATCTGTATTTGTAGCCGGTCTTCGATTCTTCAGGTAAATGATTGTTGCGGCTGTTGCGAGGCTCCAAGAGAGCAAGGAAATTGCTGCTACGATCTTTGGTGAGAAAATGTATCGGTTAAGTGCGAAGTCCAGTGATTCTGAATTTCGCTGATTAGTAAGTGAAGTGTCCGCCAATTGCCAGCTTTTAGGGATTTCTTCCGCCAAAATGGATTCAAGTTGAGCAGAATTCATGACATTTTCGCCTTGTGCTTGCCTAGCATCAAGCATTTCAGGTTCGTCTTTGAGAACTGCACTGCTAAGCTCAAAAGTGTAAGCAGCTTCAATTATGTCTTCAGTTACTTCTGTTGCCGGATTTTCATTGAGTTGAGTAACTGTAATGTCTTGGAGAACTGCACTCCTGAGCTCAACATTGCCAGCAACAATTCTGCCTTCTGTGTAAACAGCTTCAATTCTGTCTTCAGTTACTTCTGTTGCCGGATTTTCATTGAGTTGAGTAACTGTAATGTCTTGGAGAACTGCACTCCTGAGCTCAACATTGTAAGCAGCAACAATTCTGCCTTCTGTCACAACTCTTACTGAATTGCCAGGGCTGGCCATGCCATCTTGTGATGCCATATTCAAGTTTTCGGTTTCAGGAATATTCCATTCCGCTGAAACCTCAGAGTTGTCTTCTGCTCCAGACCGTAACTGTTCTTCAAATCCCTGGTAGTCACCCCCTAAAACTTCTTCAACGTCCTCATCTGGTATTGTTGATTCAGTATTCTCGTGCTCTTCAGATCCCTGGTCATCATCCCCTTCAATCATTTCCATGTCATCCTCCAAGGGTTCAATATCCTGCCTATGCCCAAACACGTTCTTATCATCCTTGATTTTTGCTCCTATAAAACCATGATCAAATGTTAGGTAGCCATGGTTTAAACCATCCTTCAGCAAAGAGGTCAAGTTAGCATACTGCAAGGCTCCCAGTTCGTGACGATCTTTGAAGCTGGAAATCATCTTGTGGCCATAAGAAAGCAAATTAGATAACTGCAGCTTGAACCTTTCAGCTATATCGTCTAGAGTTTTTCTAGTGAATTCTGAGATCTCATGTGGAACATAGAGCTCAGAGCAGTCTAGATTATTAAGCAAAGAGGAATCTATGATCGGTGAATTTGTCAGCGACATCAATATGCAAGCAATAGCAAGGACTGAAAATAAAGCAAAGAACTTCTTTGTTTTACAGAATTGTAGCTTAGACAGTCTCTTTGCTGCTACAGCAGCCCCATCAGGACTAATGGAGCTGAATCCAGAAACTGGCAACTCTTCCTCTTTTTCTTTTTCTTTCGATGTTTCATCTGAATACAATTCTTCAGATTCATTTTGTGAAACATCAGAGTCAGTTCCTTCCTCGGTGGTTTCAGTATCTGACAAACAGTCGGAAAGAAAACTTTGGTCAAGTCGCTTGCTGTCTGTCTCCTTGTTAAGATACATCTCGATTCGTTGGTTTGGCTTATAATGACGAAACTGAGGCCTTGGTGAGAGGTAATTTGTCTTAGGATCATAAGGAGGCGCTAATGGATCAGCATCAAGAGGTGCCAAAGCAGGCATTGGCGAAGAACATGAAACTCTGGGACTGATATTAAAACTCGGATCAAGATTAACACAATCATTTTCCACCGGTACATCTCCTGAAAACAAACACAAATCATCTTTGGCATTTGTCTGCGACATCAAATCAATGTCTTTTAGCGCCATTTTGTCTTCAATACTTGCTTCCCCTTCCCCCAAGTAAGTTGTTGTTGAATCAAATGAGACTTCTTTCTTCTGATTCAAACCCTTTTCAGTCTTTGCATCCAAAATGTCTTTTAGCGCCATTTTGTCTTCAATACTTACTTCCCCTTCCCCCAAGTAAGTTATTGTTGAATCAAATGAGACCTCTTTCTTCTGATTCAAACCCTTTTCAGTCTTTGCATCCAACTCCTCTGTTGAAGGGCATCTTTCATCAAACGCTGACACAGAGCTGCGAATAGAATCATTCCTTTCAGTCAACACCTTCTTTCTTGGGGATGCATTAATTTTTGAGGCTGCAGAGATTGTTGGAGACATGAAGTTCTTGGAACCCTTTACAGAAGCTTGCCAACGACCTTTAGCCGATTTCCAGTTATGGTCTTTGCCGTTTTCTTTGTCCTCGGGATATTGGAAAGAGACGATGGTATTTTCTCTTCCAATGGAGTGTCTCCGTGGACACTCTGAAATTCAGGATTAATTGGTCAAAAACAAGAAAGCCAGAATTGGAAGTTGAAAAGAAAAAATAAAATCCAAACTACGCAGTTGCTGATAGAAACAGAAAACGATGAATGTCCAGAAGAGATATTGATTTAGGAAAATTACAATCCCAGAAAGGAAATTGACTACTTTATCATATAAAGGCACTTGTAATTCTGTGGAAAATAAGATTTCAACTGAACCAAATACAAAGCAGACACATAATATGCACTATCCAGTAAGAAAACCATTTAATTTCCGAAAGCAATTAGTGCAATAGTTTTTTATTAAAGAAAATATATAGACATGCTTCCGTTCCCGCTTGATCAACTTTTCCCTTTCTGTGCTACGAAGCAACAAGATCTAACCCTACAACTGAAATATCACTTCAAATTTCTCCATGGTTCCATTTATATCTATTGATACAAACAGCTAAATCACGCGAAACTTTCTTGACAGAGTAATCACTGGACTAAAAATTTCAAAGAATCCCACTAAAAGGTCTTGTCAATTTTCATATTTCCTCTTTCTCAACAGAAATCATCTGACTAGACCAAACAAGCCAATGGTACCAATAAAAAGATCGAAAAAAAAGATTAAAAAAGATAAAAAGGAACTGGGAATTTAAATTGTTCAAACCTGAAGGGCTATTAGCAGGAGTATTAGGGTTACAGCAGCCCCCTTTGTGACTGGCTACAATGGATGGTGGTTTAGCAAATGGGGTCCCACTAAAACTCCTTCTCATGGGGTCACTAGCCTCCGAGTTTCTTGCACTAGTGTTCGTCAGCCGGCTTGACACTTGAGAGCAAGAAGAAGAAGAAAGGTTCTTGCTTGAAGGCGAAGAAGCCGCCATTAAATGCTTCTGTGAGAAAAATGGCTTGGTGAGTTCGTGGCAATGGAAGGTTTCTTTTAGAATAGGAAAGGAAAGAATCGATCTTTGAATCTGCTCCAAGAGGCTTGCTGGTGAGATCCTTCTGAAAGGTGTAGAAATCTTGAAGGATATGATCACACCCGAAAGAGAAAGGGAATAGTAACGGCTAGTTTTTGGAATGGACCGTTGGAAATGCGGAACTAAGAGCCGTTGGATTTTGATATTTGGTTATTTAAAAGGGCTTGGATGTGGCCGTTATGCATCTATACTGATTTTTATTTAATCATGACTCTCAGATGCATAAGAAAATGTATTTATTAAAAAAACAACAATAATAACAATTAAAAACAACACTCAGTAAACGTGAAATTTGCAGAAGTTAATCCTTACTTATATTCATTAAAGAAAGCGGTTGTAAAATATGTGAACTTTGTTATATCATATCATTTATCTTACCTAATATAGGCTTTGTCACGTATCGTGGGAATTATCTATTGCACGGGGTATTCTAATTGTATAGGTGAAAATGACCCGTGGAAAAAGCTTTTATTTGTCTGAATCTATCATCTAATATATATAATTATACATGTACAATAGCTATTTTCACTAAAATTTTTTCATTAAAAGAGATGGAAAATAATAATTAATTAAAGAAATGTAAGATTTAATGTGTTGGTAATTAAAGCTCACATTAAAATTTTAGATTGAAATATTTCTTTAAAATTAAAATGTTAGAAATCTTTAAATTAAAAATCTGACTTAGTTATTTTCTTAACATTGAATGTCATAACAATTAAAACTCATATATAAATCTTAATCTAAAGAGATTTCTTTAAAATCAAAGTATTAAAATTTAATTACTTTCATAATTCAACACAATAAGGAATCGTAACATTCAACATAATAATAACTAAAATTTTATGTTAGAAACATAAAATAAAGAAAATCATTGTTTTCCAAACTAATTATTAACCTATAATCCTTACGGAAAAAAATTTAATTATTGTTATTATATTATAACAAATGTTATGTTTAGTAGGGCGGTTAGTAATGAAATGAAATGGAATAGAATAGAATATGATGAAAGAGAAGAGTTTTACATTGCATCATATTCCATCCTGAATAGCAAAATTAAGTTACTTACAATTTGGGAACTTTAGGATGGAATGTAAAATGATAAATATGTACCACCTAATATACTCTCAGTAATTTTTTATAATACCAATTATACCCTCAAGCCTAATAACAAGCAGCAAGATTGATACGAACAAGGCCAAGATAAGGCAACGAGACCCTTTGCATGTGCCAATTGGACCAATAACTCGAACTCATGCTAAGAGAATTAAAGAGTCGATGGCAGGGTTGATTCGGTAGATTCAAATGAAGAGTTCAAGTGTCGAATCGAAGGAGGAGGTGTTCCATTACGTCAGTTAGACCATTATAGTAAGCGTGGACTAAGTGTGGGAATAAATTTGGAAGAGAATCGAGTTCCAAAGGAAAATTATCCCAAAGAATTATTCCTTCGACAACTTTGGCAAAAGAATCGAACTTCAAAGGAAATTATCCCAAATATTGCTCTTTGAATTAGTTTTCCTATTTAGTCTTTAGATCATGTTCTTAATTAATTTAGATATTTTACCATATGTGGCTAGGCATACTCCTATACTATAAATACCTTTTTCCATTGTAGGAAGAAACTTCTCTTTTGATTAATTAGAAACAATTCTCTTGTGAGTTTGTGAGTTTATCGTTCTCAAGTCTAACGTTAGATTTTCGAATACTTTCGAACTTATCGAAGGTGTGATCATCCTTTGTGGCGTTCAACTCTCAAACTGCATCTGTCCAGGTCTAAGGTTTCATATACCTTAGGTTCTCAAGTCTTGTTTCCTAGGTCTTAGAGATTTCTGATCTATCTACTGGACGTTAGCTTTCTTGAGGATATTATCCGTTTATCTTATTCCGCGTTAATAAGTATCAGAGCCAATTTCTAACCTCCGATAAGCTATCTTTTGTTTTTCCTTTTTTTCGTTGATTTCAAAAAAAACAAAAACAAAAATAAAAACATCCTTTGTTCTCTTGATTCACGTATACTCCCCCTTTGTTAACTCTACAGTGTCAATAGCAATTGCTTCTCTCTTTTAACCCTTACTATCACAATAGTTAATATTCCTTCATGAATTGTTATTAAATAAAACCCTTTTCACGTCTGTTCCTTTTTTCCTTACTTTGCTATTTCGTGAAATGCTATTTGTAAAAAAAGTGAAAAAACAAAGAAAAAAATTATGTTCACGACTTCTCTTGCTCACTTTTCTCCATTACAGCATTATCATATATCTTTTATTACTTGTGCTGTGAATTGTTGCCAAAAAAATATTTACTCTTGATTAACTTTCCTTGTTACCCTTTGTTATTCCAATTATCTTTATTATTACTCCCGTGAGTTATTTAAATAAATCTAGTCATTTTATTGTATTTCCAAATTGAAATCCTAACCTCTAATTCTTGAATTGATCCTTCTTGCCCTTCCCTACAATATTACCCTGATTGTTGAATTAGACGAGTATGATCATTGTTTGAATGAGTTTATTGAGTTCGAAGATCAAACTAAAAAGTGAGGGCACTGAGGTAAAAGGTAGAGCGTGTGAGAATAGTATTGGGTAAAAGTCGTTGAGCTTAAACACGGGTGAAATTTTTTTTTGTCACAAGAGGACACTAACACACTTGCACATATGGTTGATAACACAGGTAATATACCAGACTATCAGAGCAAAACCAAGCTTTATTCACTCAAATACAACAGTTGCAGGAGATGGTAAGAGGATTGGTTGTGGCATTGACAGAATAGGATAATCGATTGGCTAAGATTAAGGGTGGAAAGGTAGCACCCCAAGGTAGGGGAAATAATGCAAGAAATAACGTGGGAGATACAAGTGTGAGGGTGGATGCACATGGGGATAGAGATAGGGATGTTGATGATGAGTGGGCAAGAGAGTACGACTGGGTTACGGAAGATGATGGGAGAGCTCGATGGTGAAATAGGCGACCTAGGGGTACATGTAGAGGTCGAGGAGAATTGGATGGTGATCTGGGGAGCATCAAATTAAATATAACTATATTCTAGGGTAAGAGTGATCCAGAGGCCTACCTAGAGTGGGAAAAGAGGGTGGAGTTGATGCTCGACTGTCATAGGTTTTCAAAGGAGAAAAAGGTGAAGTTAGTAGTTACTGAATTTGCGGACTACGCGTTAGCTTGGTGGGATCAATTAGTTAATGGTAGGAAGAGAAATCGGGAGACGCCAATAAAGACGTGGGAAGAATTAAAGGTTGTCATAAGAAGGAGATATGTCCCCAATCACTACTATAGGGAGATTTATTACAGGTTACAGACTTTGACTCAAGGAAATCAAAGTATGGATGACTATTTTAAGGAGATGGAGATGGATATGATTCAGGCTAACATTAAGGAGGACTGGGAGGCCATTATGGCATGATTTTTAAACGATCTAAATAGGAAGATAACTAATATGGTTGAACTATACCATTATGTGGAGTTGGAAGAATTGGTGCACATGGTAATGAAAGTAGGGAAGCAGTTGAAGCAGAGAATGATTTCCAGTCCCACAACTGGAGTTAGTAGTTTCTCAAAAACCAAGTGGGCAATGAAGGGTTAGATAAGTTGGGTTGGAAGAGTAAAGGGAAATCGTCAAGAGGGAAAGAATAACTGACACAAAGGTACAAGGATACAGTAGAGACAACACAAAAGTATAAGGAAAAGATGGGAACCACATCTTCTAGGAATCGGGACATTAAGTACTTTAAATGTTAAGGGGTCGAGCACATTGCTTCTCAATGCCCTAACAAGAGGACAATGGTGAACAGGAATATGGTTATTGAGACAGAAGATGAGCAATGTGATGAAGACAAGATGCCAGAAGCAAATGATGAGGCCTATGAGGATGATGAAGATTTAGGATTAATGGTTGTCCTGACAACTTTGGTGTTTAGAAGAGCCCTTAATACTCGGGTGCAAGTGAATGAGGCAAACTTACAGTGGGAAAATATTTTTTATACCACGTGTCTTATAGAAGGAAAGCCTTAGTGTATGATTATTGATGGAGGTAGTTGCACTAATGTAGCTAGTGTATCTTTTGTGGAGAATCTAAGGTTACCATTAATCAAACAACCCAAACCTTATAAGTTGTAATGCCTCAATGACAGTGGCGAAGTCAAGGTGAACAAACAGTTGCTAGTAGAATTCACTATTGGGACTTATAACGATAAGGTGTTATGTGATGTAGTTCCAATGCAAGCAACCCATATTTTATTAGGAAGGCCTTGGTAGTTTGATAGACGAGCCATGCATGGCAGTTACAAGAATCGATATAGCTTCAAGATGGACGAAAGGTCGATTATATTAGGGCCTTTAACACCTCAGCAGGTCTATGAGGACCAAGTTAAATTGAAACAGGAGGCAGATGAGCGATTACAAAGAAAAATATTGAGAAAGTGTTGTAAAAGAGGAAGAAAGTTTGATTGACAAAATGAGAGGAAAAAAAAGAAAAAGAGAAAAAGGAGAGTACGAAAGGAAATAGTTTCTTTCAAGGAAAGGTGAGATTATGAGGGCCTTATTGAAAACCAACAATTAATTTTGTTGGTATACAAGGAGTCTCTCCTTACTCTTAATTTGACTAACAATTCCCTCCCTAGTTTGTTTGTTTCTTTATTGCAGGAGCTTCCAGATGTGTTCCCCGAGGAGATACCTAGTGGGTTACCACCCATTAGGGGAATCGAACACCAGATAGACTTTATACCCAGGGCTACTATTCCAAACTGACCAGCCTATAGGAGTAACCCTAAGGAGGCAAAGGAACTTCAAAGGTAGGTAGAGGAACTTATGAGCAAAGGGTACTTGAGGGAAAGCATGAGCCCTTGTGTTGTACCCGTCTTACTCATGCCCAATAAAGATGGAACTTGGAGGATGTGCGTTGATTGCAGAGCCATTAATAACATAACGGTAAAGTACCATCATCTTATTCCAAGATTAGATGATATACTAAATGAACTTCATGGGGCTAAAATTTTTAGTAAAATAGATTTAAAAATTGGCGATCATCAAATCAGGATAAGAGAAGGGGATGAATGGAAAACGACATTCAAAACAAAATATGGCTTATATGAGTGGTTAGTTATGCCATTTGGTTTATCAAATACACCTAGTAGTTTCATGTGGTTAATGAATCATATCTTATGTAACTTTATCGGTAAATTTGTTGTGTTATATTTTGACGACATTCTTATTTATAGTACATGCTTAGAGTTTCACATTGGACATTTGAGAGAAGTGTTGACTGTACTTAGAGAGGAAAAACTTTACACCAATATTCAAAAATGTCATTTTTGCATATATAAAGTTGTTTTCTTTGGATTTGTTATGATTCATAATAGAGTGGAGGTGGATAACGAAAAGGCAAGAGGAATTAAGGAATGGCCCACACCTAAAAGCATCACAGAGGTAAGAATTTTTCATAGAATGGCTAGTTTTTATCTCAGGTTTGCTAAAGATTTTAGCACACTAGCAACAAATGTAAGATTTAAGTGGGACAAGGCGCAGAAATAGCTTTTACTTTGATTAAAGAAAATTTTCCTCTGCACTTGTTCTAGCTTCACCTAATTTTTCTAAGACTTTTCAAATTGAATGTGATGCATCAAGAATAGGTATTAATGCTGTGTTAATGCAAGATAGGATACCAATTGCGTATTTCAGTGAGAAATTCAACAGGGCACCACTCAATTATCCTACCTATGACAAGGAGCTCTATGCCCTCGTTAGGGCATTTGAGACATGGCAACACTATTTATGGCCAAAGGAGTTCGTGATTTACACTGATCATGAGTCATTAAAGCACATAAAGGGATAAGGCAAGTTGAATAAAAGACATGCCAAAAGGATGGAATTCATTGAGTCCTTTCACTATATGATCAAATACAAACAAGATAAGGAGAATGTGGTAGCAGATGCCCTATCTCGCAGGTATGCCTTAATTACTACTTTAAGTGCCAAATTGTTGGGATTTGAATTTGTTAAAGACTTGTATAAGAAGGATCCTAATTTTTCTGATATATTTGTCGCATGTGAGAAAGGAACAATTAATTGATTTTATAGGATGGATGGGTACTTGTTTAGAGAAAATAAGTTGTGTATACCTGTTTGTTCGATTAGGGAATTGTTGGTTAAGGAAGCCCGTGTGGGTGGTTTAATGGGACACTTTGGGGTACAAAAGACTTTAGGTGTGCTTATAGAATATTTTTATTAGCATAGGATGAGACATGATGTGTACAAATTTTGTGCAAATTTTGTCACTTGTAAGAAGGCTAAGTCTAAAGTGTTAGCCCAGGATTTGTACACAACTTTACCGGTACTTGATGAGCTTTGGGCAGATATTTCTATAGACTTTGTACTAGGTTTACCTAAAATAAGCAAGGGGAAAGATTCTATTTTTGTGGTAGTCGATCGGTTTAGTAAAATGGCGCATTTTATTCCTTGTCGTAAAACTAATGATGCAACTCACGTAGCATATTTGTTCTTTAGGGAAGTAGTATGTCTTCATAGAATTCCTAAGACTATCATGTTAGATCGAGATGTTAAATTCCTTAGTCATTTTTGGAAGGTCTTATGGGGAAGTTGGGAACTAAATTATTATTTTATACCACATGTCACCCCCAAACTGACAGTCAGACCAGAGGTAGTTAACCGGACTCTGTCTCAATTACTTCATGCCATTATAAAGAAAAATCTTAAAAGTTGGGAAGAGTATTTGCCTTTTGCTAAATTTGCATATAATAGAACTGTAAATTCGTCGACCGGTTATTCACCTTTTGAAATTATGTATGGTTTTAATCCTTTTTCCCCATTGGACTTAATGTCTTTGCCTGTTGATGAAAGGACTAGTTTATATGGTAGGAGGAAGCTAGAATTGGTGAGGTCACTTAATGAGAAAGTGAAAGCTCAAATTGAGAAGAAGAATGAACAGTATAACAGCCAGGCCAACAAGGGACGACATAAAGTTATCTTTGAACCAGGTACTTGGGTGTGGCTCCATATGTATAAAGAGGGGTTCCCAAAGTAGAGGCAAAACAAGTTGCAACCACAAGGGGATGAACCGTTTCAAGTCATTGAAAGGATCAACGACAATGCATACAAATTAGAGCTCCCAGGTGAGTACAATGTATTAGCCACTTTCAATGTTAGTGATTTATCTCCTTTTGACGCAGGTGTTGATTCGTGGACGAATCCTCTTGACAAAGGAGGGGATGATACAAATAAGGCCAAGATAAGGCACCCTTTCTATGTGCCAATTGGACCAATAAGCTCATGCTAAGAGAATTAAGGAGTCAATGGTGGGGTTGATTCGGGAGATTCAAGTGAAGAGTTCAAGTGTTGAACCAGAGGAGGAGGTGTTCCATTACGTCAGTTGGACCATTATAGAAAGCATGGACTAAGTGTGGGAATAAATTTGGCAGAGAATCGAGTTCCAAAGGAAAATTATCCCAAAAATTATTCCTTCGACAATTTTGGCAAAAGAATCGAGCTTTAAAGGAAATTATCCCAAATACTGCTCTTTGAATTAATTTTCCTATTTATTCTTTAGACCATGTTCTTAATTGATTTAGATATTTTTCACTTATGTGGCTAGGCATACTCCTATACAATAAATACCTTTTTCCATTGTAAGGAAGACACTTCTCTTTTGATTAATTAAAAAAAATTCTCTTATGAGTTTGTGAGTTTATCGCTCTCAAGTCTTACGTTTGATTTTCAAACACTTCTGAACTTATCAAAGGCGAGATCATCCTTTGTGGCATTCAACTCTCAAGGGTTCTTCAAACTGCATCTTTCCAGGTTTAAGGTTTCATATACCTTAGGTTCTCAAGTTGTGTTTGTTGGGTCTTAGAGATTTCCGATCTATCTATTAGATGTTAGCTTTCTTAGGGATATTATCCGTTTATATTATTCTGCGTCAAAGACAGTACATCTCATTATTTCTATCAAGGTTAGAATAGTCATTCATTATTATTATACTACATTACATTTCATTCCATCCATCTTCCAAACAACATTTCACTATATTACATTCTGAACCCTTCCATCAATCTCAAACAACAATTTTCTAATATTACATCCATTTATATTTCAATTCATTATAAATCATTCCATTTGATTAAAAACCTTATATCCAACCAAACATAGCCTAAATCAATATAGATAAAGACTAGAAATTACCACTTATTTAGTAAATTAAGATATTCATTTAGGTGAATTGTGTTACTATTAACTATATTTTTATTTTTATTTAGATTTAAAATTTATTAGTAAGAGAAGATTATTGATAATGTGGTACATTATTATTTGCTTTAATTATATTATATTATTTTCATACAAATTCTTGTATCTATTTACTATATATCTACATGAATTTTTTTGTAAT
>JAOQMS010000179.1:38133037-38152096 GCA_027563885.1 Erythroxylum longipes | reverse complement strand
TATATAGTAATTAAAATTAGGGCCAATAATAATATAACAAAAGTGCCCAATAAAAACTAATTAATTCTTCTTCCTAGACTGTAATTTAAGCCCAAAACGTCATTAAAACTCGTGGGTCCAATCATCCAATTAAGCACAGCCCGCAGCAGCCTATCTTGCCATTAGCCTTGCCCAAAGCTAAGTCCAGCAGCGTTGTGAGACATCCAAAAAAAACTTCAGCAGCAACTCCTTTGATCAAAAGCCTCTCAAATATGCTCAAAATGCTTCATTCTCATAACATCCAGTAATCCCTAACCAAAATATATAAAAACAAGTAAAAGCTCACATTTAAGCACGATAAATCACCAAATAAGCATAGAATTAGGAACTAAAACATGCTAGATTTGCACACTATCAAGTATCATAATCCATTACAATAAATTGATGCATATTTGATTTAGTAAAGAATGATATTTATAGAAGTTCTTGCTATGGTTGAGATACTAATAAAATCTATCCAATGGTTAATTTTATAATGAAATCCAATTGGACAGTTGAGATATGGATGAATTGCATCAATTTTTTCTAATGTGGATAAGGTAGATGATAAGTTCCCAAATGATTAAGGGTGTAAAGCATCCAATAATTGAGATGATGATGAAATTTAATTGGACGGTTGAGATTTGGATGAAATCCATCAATTTTATCTGATGAAATCCATCAATTTTATCTTATATGGATAAGGTTGATGATAAGTTCCCAAATGATTAAGGATGTAATCCATCCAAAAGTTAAGATGATGATGAAATTCAATCGGACAATTAAGATTTAGGTGAAATCCATCAATTTTATCTAATGTGGATAAGGTTGATGATAAGTTCCTAATGATTAAGGATGTAAACCATCCAACGACTGAAATGATGATGAAATCCAATTAAACGGTTGAGATTTGAATGAAATCAATCAAATTTATCTAATGTAGATAAGGTTGATGATAAATTCCCAAATGATTAAGGATGTAATCCATCTAATAGTTGAGATGATGATGAAATCTAATCTGAAGATTGAGATAATGATAATATTCATCTACAAGTCTATAAATATGAAATATAAAGTGTTTAAGAAAATCACCATTTCGAACTAAGTATTTCACTTTCTTCATCCTAAATATTACATTCTTATTAGCATATCAACTCCTGAAGAAAAATGGCTTGTCGATCGACTAGATACAACATTAGTTAAGATATACACCTGTGTCAGATTTATATGGAGATTTCACAAGATCTGGTTGTTAGGAGGCTTTAAACTTTTGCCCACTTTTAGGGACAAATTGAAGAGGGATATAATAACGAGACGATTAATGGGTGGGAGGAACGTAACAAGAGATCTTTAAAAGAGCAATGGTGAAAAACAACACAAGCTGTTAAAAAATTATGAGCGTGCATAAGATAAATAGAGAATAAGAATCTCAGTGGCGCATCCGATTAAGATATTGTGAGTTTCCTAAATTTTTAATTCTTGCAATTTTATAAATACTTTGTGGCCAGATAATTAATAAATATATATACATTGTTTGCAGTTGGATTATGCTAAGGATTTATTAACGCAAGATGTTAACTGCAAAATAGGTTCAAATATGATCATATATGGAACATTATCAAAGATTTTGAAATGTTTAACAATGATGTCATCACACTAAGACAACTTTACCAAAGACAAACTTCCAACAATGTGTCATCAGAATCTGATAATCCACCACCTGAATCTCAAGTATCGATATCTCTTGAGCTTTCTGATTTTAATGTAAATTTGAATGATGATGAAGTTAGTGGCTCTTCATCCAAAAGGCCTATTGGGGTAAAGAAGGCTAGAGTGAAGAGAAAAATGGAGGAAAATTCTTTTTTTGAGATAAATAATCTTAGAGTTGAAAATTGGGAGTTTATTGAGTTACTGAAAAAAAACAAAGCGAAGATAGACAAGTAATGCTCGAAATGACTAGACAGAAGATGGAAATTTAGAGACGGAGACAAAGATAGAAAGTATTGAAGCATTGGAAAGAAGAAATCAAAATTATGTCTCAGGACTTGAATCAAATTAGAGATCCTACTCGGCATGCTTATATTGCAGCTAAACAAGCACGGGTTCTCGAACAATCATCGCATCAAACCCATCAGCCACAACCACAGCCACAACCAAATTCGTTAAATACTATTTTTGGCGAATATTTTGCTAATATTGGTAAAGATAGAACTGATGTAATTGATTATTAATTTTTTGATTCTGTGCTGGTAGTCAATTATATTTTGCTTGTATTTTTTAATTTAGTTATACTGTTTGATTATTAATATTTATGTATGTATGTTTTAGTTTATCTTTGTTTTTAATTTATTATGCTATTCGCCTATTAATATTAATATAATTGTGGTTTACTTATTTGATGTTTTCTGATAGATATATTTTAAATTATTTATTTAAAGTATTTATTCTTAAGTAAATAATTATAAAATTATAAAAATATAATTAAAATATTTATAAACGACTAAACCTTAAATTTATTATAAAATTGTAATTATTTAAATAAATATATACTGAAAATATTAGAATATCATTAAATGACAAAAAAAGAATTAAAAAAGAATGAATAAGTAAAAAAAAAAGAAAAGGTTGAAAGAGGACAAAGAAAAAAAAGATCAAAAGTTGAAAAAAGAAAGGAAAAGAAGAAACAGTAACAAGGAATAAGTACTGTAGTCCCTCTCTAAAATGATGAAAAAAATAAGCGAATAGATTGGAGCTGATTTTTCCTCCGCGACGTCTTTCGTCCATTTCGGAGGACTGGAGATGGTCTAGCAATGCTCATAATCAGCTTGCAAAAGTCGAATAGTCGATCTTCTGACAGCAAAGTATCAAAGCTTGAGATCACGTGACATCGCACGTGCCCTCCCTTTTGGTCCTCCAAAGTCCAAACGCAACCCTCTAAACTTAAAACCCCTGTTTTGTCCGTGACACAACACGCGCCACCATGGCTCTTATCCTTAGATCTTTTCCTCTGCTAACTCTCCGACGAATGCCCTCTCTGCCTCGTCTCCGCACCATCATCTACGGACACGTCCCAAGACCAAATCCCAGAAACAGAATAACGTTTTCCTCTGTTTCTGCTTCCACTGAGACCGTTCGCAGGTTGTCCCCTGCCTCTTTCAAGGACACTCTCCAATGGGTCCCTCGTACCGAATATTGCGGCGACTTGTCCTCTGCAGACACCGGTAAGCGTGTTCGCCTTTGTGGGTGGGTCGCTCTCCACCGCGTCCATGGTGGTCTTACCTTTCTCAACCTCAGAGACCACACGGGCATTGTCCAGGTATACATAACGTAGACACAATTCATTTTATTTGTACTGAACTTCGGTGTTGTATAATTCCTATTATTGCAAGGTTCAGGAAAATTGTGAACTTGGCTTAGAGTTACTGAGAAAGTTGACCCATTTAGGTAATATCCGTTGTTTTGGTCTTGAATTTTGTTGTTTATTGCAATTGTAGGTGACAACGCTTCCTGATGAGTTTCCCGAGGCTCATTCCATTATAAATGACTTGAGACTGGAGTATGTAGTTGCTGTGGAAGGTGCGGTTCGATCTCGCCCAACCGAGTCTGTGAATAAGAAAATGAAAACTGGCTTCATAGAGGTAAGTTATATTTTGGTTCTTTTCTTTCTCTTTTTTTGTTATTCCTTGTTTGTAATCATGTGATAGTTGTTTTTCTATGCTAGATTGCTGCAGAGCATGTTCAGGTATTGAATGAAGTGAGGACAAAGTTGCCATTTTTAGTCACCTCTGGAGATGACGCCAAAGATTCTGTCAAAGAAGAGATTCGTTTGAGGTAAGAGCAATGTTACTTGAAATTGCGAAAGTGGACAATAAGTTACTCTAGCATAGATATAGGGACATTTGATACAGGCCCACACATATTGTAATGTATTTCTAATTAGAATCCAGAAAAAACAAGCTCTACTGCAAGGCAAGTAAATGCATCACCAATTATGTGTTTTATCTTATCAGCTATTTCATATTTACTTTTAGTATTCATTATCGTTCCTTGTTTGCTAAAATCTTTGTAGTATATCACCTCCTGCTTGCTAGAATTGAAAGTTTCTGCATACCGTGGTACTCTCACTGTTGATTCAGTTATTACCTTGTTAGTAGTAATCTAAATGCAAGGTTTTATCCATCTTGTAGATATCGATGTCTCGATTTACGGCGGCAGCAAATGAATAATAATATAGTGTTGCGGCACAAGGTGGTGAAACTCATTCGAAGATATCTGGAAGATGTACATGGTTTTGTGGAGGTTGATCTTTTAACATAGCTCCTTTTTTCACATAATTCCCATTTGATTTAACTTTTTCACTTTTCTTTGTCAATCAACAGACACACACATTCACAAATAAGTATTCAGAGTGATCAGATATGCTTTAGAAAGATTTACTAAGATGATGATCTTAATCCAATACCTTATGATTTTCTTCTATGGAAACTATTAGTTTCGCTTGTAATAGGGAAAAATTGCTTTTTGTGAATTTTATTTCAGTAATCATTGTTATGCAAAAACAAGGAAGAAAAGGGATGGCAATTTAACAAGTACATTTGAGCATGGCCGTAGTAATTAGTCTTCTTCTTTTATATATTCCTGTTTGTATTATATTTTGATGCAACATTTTTGTGTTTATAAGGTAGATTGAGACTCCAGTACTTTCTAGATCTACTCCAGAAGGTGCTCGGGATTATTTGGTACCCTCAAGAATTCAGGTAACAGACATTTTTTCAACTGCCCTTAATGGTTTGCCATTCTTTTACAATATCGTTACACATCTTATGTAAGTTAGTAACGTGTATATCTAATGTTCCTTATATTTTACTTGGCTAACTCATTGAATCGAAAACCACTGAGATGTGATGCCTTTCAACCCAGAGACTGTTATATCTCAAGTCCTGTTGAGAACTATACATTGCTAAAAGCACAGGTCCTTCTAGTTAGTTATTGCTTGGGATATCTTTTCATGGCTGTCTGCTCTGATTCACATCAATGTGTGTTTTGAAGCCAGGAACATTCTATGCTTTGCCCCAAAGTCCACAACTCTTCAAGCAAATGTTGATGGTTTCTGGTTTTGACAGATATTATCAAATAGCAAGGTAACTTTTTCTTCTTGCCTGTTTGAGCTCGTTATCATTTCATTATGATTGTTTTTCTTTTCAATATGCTTCTACCTTGGTCCCTTTTTGCGTTTAGATTGTCTATCAAGAAAAATCGAGCTGCAGTTTTCCTTTTCAACTTCTTGTTTTCTGTGATATGTCTGTGGTGGATGATAACAATTTTTTTGCAAACAGTTGGCAGCAATGGCAAACTTATCTTGACCATGTTGATGCTACAGTCACAAATACTTTTCTTTGCATGCAGGTGCTTTAGAGACGAAGATCTTAGGGCTGATAGACAACCTGAGTTCACTCAGTTAGATATGGAGCTGGCATTTACTCCCTTAGAGGACATGCTAAGGCTCAATGAGGATATGATACGCAAGGTTAAGTCATTTGTTATTGACTATTGGAAAAAATGTAAATACGTTTTAAAGTGATAAGGAGTGTCATCTGGTTTTCCCATTGCTAACTGTAAATTGTTCTTAGATAGTTTCCCCCATCTTATGATTCAGAGCAAAGGTTAGAGATGCATAAAACGAGCACAGCTTAATGTTAAAATACTTCTATCAGTGGTTATTTCTTTTCTTTTTAGATAAAATAGCTTACTATTTACTTGAAGTTGCTGTGGACCATTCATTTTTGCATATTTAGATCTTAGAGATTTCAGGTCAGGTGAACTTGTTGATAGCTCTCATCAAACTATTGGTATTGCAGTTAGATCAAATATGTCTAATTGTAGATGTCACTACATGCTGCAATAACACCATACAGAATTTGTCTTGGTAAATGTTTATGTGACAAAATTTTTGGTTGTTGCAGGTTTTTGCAGAGATTAAAGGTATCCAGCTGCCAAACCCATTCCCAAGGCTTACATACACTGAAGCATTAAGTAAATATGGTTCAGACAGGCCAGATACTAGATTTGATCTTGAGTTGCAAGAGGTAATGTTCTATCCCATGGCGTGTGTGAAGGTAGGGGAATTTGAATGCTTTTAAAATGTCATCATATATCTGATGAGCTCTACTTGCTAAGTTGTACACATCACACTATTGATGAAGAACCACTTGGCTGATTCTAAATTTTGCTATTGTAAATTTTATAAAATTTTAATTTTATTTTCTGCGGCGTTAAATTATGCTATTTTGCTGTCAAAATGTCTTTATGAACAAGTTTCTATGCTTTTAAACTTCTTTATTATTACGACCTATTACCTTTTTTTTCCCATTCACTCTGTGATTAGTTAACATCTTTTTAGTTTAGGCAGTGAATTAGTTTCTAAATTCTATAAGTTTCCACTGGGCTTTCTGAAAAACTAAGTTTTCTCCAGATCTACTTGAAGTTTAGCATTGTATTTGAATAATAAATGAATCGATATCATCTTTTTCAGTGAAGGAGTGCATGATCTACTTGAAAAATTCTGAATTCTTGATGTTAATTAGATTTTGGGCTGCACTTTATCCCAGATACCATGTATGTCCAACTTGGCATTTAATATTATCTCCATCTTACTTAAGCCCTTTAAAAACTTGTCACGTTGGCATATATTTGTTATTACATATGTGGTACCTTCAGAATATCTGATGTACAGGACATCTTCTAGCCATAAGTTACATACTTCCATTCAGCTGTTGAAGGTTTGTTCAAATATGTGCAGGTGTCTGATATTTTTGCAGACTCCCCTTTCAGAGTGTTTTCTGATAGCTTGCAAAATGGGGGAATTATAAAAGTATTATGTGTGCCTTCAGGTGCCAAAACTTATTCGAACACAGCTCTTAAGAAAGGAGATTTGTACAATGAAGCAACCAAATCTGGAGCCAAGGGTTTACCTTTCCTAAAGGTCTTGGATAATGGTAAAAAATGTTTTTTTATTTCCTGAAATTTTTGTGTCAACCTTGAAGACCATTGGTATAAGTTGTTTCAAAATTTCACTATTTGTTTAAAATTTTTAGGTGATATTGAGGGGATTCCTGCTTTGGTTTCAAGTCTGGATCCAACCTCTAAAACCCAACTGTTGAGACGATGCTCCGCAGGACCTGGGGACCTTATTTTGTTTGCTGTGGGTCATCATGCACTGGTTAATAAAACTTTGGACAGATTAAGGTTATTTGTAGCCAATGGATTGGGTTTAATTGACCATGTATGTACCTTGACCTCCCTGGATTTTGTATTTTGTATGTACTTCTTTATTTTCTTTGCGTTGTACTACTGTGACAATATGTTCGTTCTTTCATCATCTATAATTTTAGTCCAGGCATTCAATACTCTGGGTTATTGATTTCCCAATGTTCGAGTGGAATGATACGGAGCAGAGGCTTGAGGTCTGCATCGGAATTATACCTGTGTTTTGGCTTTTCTATGACATAAGTGCTCTGCATTTTGACAAAAAATGTTACATTCACAGGATGTGCTGGTGTATAGCTTGTCTTATGGTATCTAACATTTTCTGTGTCTATTTATTTGATGTTGTCCTCTGGCAGGCATTACATCACCCCTTTACTGCACCCAATCCTGAGGACATAGAGGATCTTCGCACAGCTCGTGCACTTGCATATGACATGGTCTATAATGGGGTTGAGGTAATTATCAATTTCCTTTTGATCTACTGGAACTTCTGTTACAATATATAAGAGTGGTTACCTTTTACTTTTATACTTTTGCTAACAGATTGGTGGAGGAAGCTTGAGAATTTATAAGCGTGAGGTCCAACAGAAGGTTTTGGAAATTGTTGGCATTTCACCTGAGCAGGTGAGTAAAGGACTCAAGTTACTTGCATTTATTGCATGCATCCTATATTTTGCAAAATGCCAAGATGTTGCTTGTGATCCATATTGTGTGACTGCCAAGATGAAAAGACAGGTGGCTGTTGTATCTTTTTAAATAATTGAGAGAACATGGTAACGAGAATTTGGAATTGGTTTCTCCAACACTTACAGTCCAACTCAAATTGGGATCAATTTCACTGATGCAAGTATATGCAAATTTCTTGTGGAATGATTCATTTTTGAACTCTAACACATGCAGATTCTTGTTATAATTAGGTTCTTGATAGCTTTAACTACTCAAAATTGGATATGAGAATCCTAGTAATTGGTTATTGTACGATTGACCATCCAGCATAGTCATAAAGTGGAACACATTCTATGTTGTTTGCAGGCAGAAGCAAAGTTTGGCTATCTTCTGGAGGCTTTCGATATGGGTGCTCCTCCGCATGGTAGGAACTCTTTACCCTGCTTTTTCTGTGTTTTGAGTTTTTTAAAATGCAAATCATTTGTCTTGGTTTAACATTTTGTTGCAACAGGTGGGATAGCGTATGGGTTGGATAGATTGGTTATGTTGTTGAGTGGAGCTAATTCTATAAGAGATGTAATAGCTTTTCCAAAGACAACAACTGCTCAATGTGCCCTTACTCGGGCACCATCAGAAGTGGATCCTCAACAGCTTAAGGAGCTATCTTTTCAGACCCAATAGTACTCTAAATTATTTATGTTTTTGTCATTCTCAACCTCTGATCTAATGTGCAATCATAGTAACTTCTGGTTTCTGTTGTACCAAAAAAAGAATAGGCAAATCGTGATTCTTATATTTCTGACAATAAAACGAAAGAGCATTGTAAGAATTATGGACACCATTCGAGTTTTTCCCAAATAAATGTAAATTAGAGAGGAATCTTTTCTTCTGTTTAATCAGTAATCTGTGTGGTTCCTGTTATAAGAGTTGGGGGCAATACACAAAGTGGTCGGATTATGCTAGCTGTTACATCCACTATTTGATGTGATTTCAAGACCGCTTAGAAAAGTCAAGACCAGGCTCATTGATAAAATGTTTTAACCAATCCATTACGTGCAAATTTGTACAGAAGCTTGGCATTCTGACCAAATTTTGGAGAGGATGATACCAAAAGGAGTCATTATTGAGTAAAAGCTGCATCGAAACAGCCTTATAAGAAAATGATAAGCACCATGACTTTATAATCTTCTCGTTAGGGTAATTTGTCGTAATCTAGCTATAAGGATAATTACTTCCTTTAGTTTGACAAGTCAAAAATTTTTAAAGCAGTTTTAATTTTAATTAATAAGTTACAAAAATTAATAAAACAATTTAATCATTACTGTAATTGATCCCGATGCATTTTAACATTCTTATTTTACGTTTTATGTCCACACAATATTGCTTTCTTATAAGTTTCTCTTAAAGCACCTGCAATTGCTTTCTTACCAAATCATACACATGCTAATGCCCATGAAATTGATAACTCTGGTTTTCATTCTATCACTGGTTCTACTGTCCTTCTGGATCCAACTAAGCACCGCCTTATAGTCGAAGAATTTATTACTGATTAACATTGCATCTTGAACCTTTCTCCAAATCTATTTTGTGTACTTATATTTGAAGAAGAGGTGGCTTGATGTTTCGGTTGCTGATTTACATAGACTCATAGAGCACATGTATCTTGAATATTAAGAAACTTAAGCCTATTTTTTTGTTGCTAAACCGTTCTTGACAGTGAGCCATAGGAGGAAGGAAACCTTAGTGCCACATGCTTGTTCCAAACAAGCTAATGCCACCTAACTTTTTAACCCTTTCTCTTTAATAGCTCTCAGCATGAGCTATTGGTGAAAATTCCTGATGCATGAGCCTTCCATATATATATATATATATATATATATATATATATATATACTCTTCATTCTCTTCGACTGTCATATGGAAGAGGGTTCTTGTTATTTCTTATGGGTAATTTGACCATTGGTTCCTGGCTATCCAAAATTGAACCTTAACATCAAAGCTGAAATCTATCTTGGCAGTTTTCTCTAAGGTTAGAGAGGTATAAAGGGTCTTCTTTTAACTAGTTATCATAATATAATGAAGCTTTCTTCCCATCCCCTATCCTGCATTCAATGAATTATACAATGGTGTCTTTTGCTTTAATTAGTTACAACATGAAATTTGAGTAGTTTGTATCCTTTTTTATTTCCCATAAGCTTCTTCCTGTTAATATGTAGTTGTGCATCCATCTAGATCACAGTGACTTTTCCTCTATGATTAATTCCCATACTAGTTTGGCTATTAGGGTTTGATTACTCAGTTTGATAGTCCTTATCCCAAGTCCTCCCTCCTTATATGGTATGCAAATATCTTGCCATTTAACCTTTACCAATGAGTTCTCTTCTCCTGTTCCTCCCTATAAGAATGTTCTCATAATTTGCTCTAAAGATTTGATTATTTTTTTGGACAATAACATTTGTAGAACCTGGTATATATAGAGTGAACTAAGCATTGATTTTAATTCTAATCTACCTCCAATACAATAACTCCTTGTTACATTAGTGATTAAGTCTCTTTTGGATCTTTTCAATCAAAGGAGTACATTCTCTAAACCTTAATCTCTCTGTGGAAATAGGCAGCCCAAGGTAGTTGAAAGGGATTTAAGTTAGTTGAACCCTGAAACTCTAAACAACCGATCTACTTCATTCATTACACTCTTAGAGAGTATTACTTAGCTTTTTCCATAGTTCACACTCAACCTAGAATACTCCTTGAAGATTTTTAGAATACTAGATATTGTATAGGCCAAATGGTCATTAGCCTTGCAAAAAATTAGAAGATCATCTACAAATGACAAATCCACCAAGCCAACTCTACTACACTTGGTGTGACGTCCAAATTTTGGATTTAGAGAAATGTTGTGCTTGACTATAATGAATAATGCTTCCATGCATATAATGGATACATAGGAGGATAGGGGATCCCTTGTCTTAATGCCTTTCCTCCTTTGAAGAGCTTTTCTGGCTCTCCATTAATCAACATACTAAAAGAGGTTGACGTAATGTATTATTTCACCTAGTTAATGAACTTACCAGGAAAACCATAAGCCTAGAATAGATTTATAATGAATCTTCGGCTCACACTCCTAAAAGCTTAGTTGAAATCCATCTTAAAGCATAATTTTTTGGAACGATCTGCTTACATAGTTCTTAAGCCAATAAGATGTTATCACCAATATTTCACCCTTCCATGAACGCTCTTTAGTGTCTCCAATTATTGTTGGTAGTTGTTATTTCAATCTAGCTGCAAGAACTTTAAATATGACTTTACAAACAAATTTATAATAAGAAATAGGCCTATAGCTTTTCATAGATTTAAGGTTATAAGTTTTAGAAATCAAATAGATGTGGGTTTTGTTCAACTACCTTAACAACTAGCCATTCTTAAAGAATTCTTAGACAACTTCTATTATTAAGTACCTGGTTAATCTCAATATCTTATGAAAAAAGTAACCATTGATTCCATTAGGCCTTGAAGCCTTTATAGGGTTTAACTTAAATATCATTTATTCAATCTCTTGGGAAGATATTGGTCTACATATTGCTTCCTTAAGCTTATTAGGTAGAACATTTTTAATGAATGTTCTAAAAATAGTGAGTGATGAACCAGTGAGAGCCTAGGTTCCAACGAATTCATTATCATATATGAATGCTTCTTTTTTAAGATCTTAAGTAAAGATGCAGTCCAAATTTGGTTTCCTTAAGGATGTTGTCCTGTTTATAATGCTTCAAGATTTGATTATGTTATGAAAGAATTTAGTATTTTGGTCTCTATCTCGACTCCATTTTAACCTTGCCTTTTATAAGGATTGATGAATATATACAACCCTTGTGTATTCTAGTAATGCTTTCCTTTCATCCTCTTTTCGATGAGGTTCATTTGGATGATGATATAAGGAGTTGTGAATTTCTTTAGTGTGCATTATCTCTTCTCATTAAACTTCTTTATTTCCATTTTGATAAATTCTAGTTTCATATCACATTGAAATTGTTCACTTCTTTCAAGATCCATCTAAAGACAATTGTTCATCACTTCTAGAACCCCTTATCCTTGATAAGAAAATTATTGAATCAAAAAGGACATTTTCTTCTCAACTTAGTCTTTATATCCTATATTATTATTGGTATATGGTTAAACATTCTTGAGGCACGAAAACATGTTTTGCTTCCTAGGAACCTATCAATCTAGTGTTTATTGATCAAGGTTCAATCAAGCTTCTTCCTCAACATAAAGTTGGAATTTTGTTTGTTGCACCATGTAAAGAACTTGCCTTCAATCTTTATATCTGTAATACCTATATTTTGGATACACTCTTTCAGGTCACTTATGTAAAAGTGTAGCCTACTATTTCCATCCACCTCATTCCTGTGTAATATATTGTTAAAGTCACCTAAAATGATCCAAGGTCCTTGTATTGCTATGTTGATAGATTCTATCCTTTATCTTAGAGATTTCCTTCATAAGTTTAGGCTTACATCATACACCAAAGTTAGCGAACAGGTGTATTTGCCTTAGAAGACATCCAAGGTTAAGTGTAGCATTTGATCGCTTAATTCTTCCATTATAACTTTTACTCTCCATTTGTCATAGGCTCCAATAATCTATCTATAATGATGATGTTTATGGTTTGATATGAATGATCAATAACTGCCTAATATACAGAGCTTCTTAATATTCTCTTTCTTTATTTTAGTTTCAAGCAAATCTAGCAAGAAGGGCTTTGTTTCTTAGACAAAATCATAAATAGCCTCTAGCTTATTAGGGCTATTCATACCACCTAGATTCCAAACAATTACGAATATAGTTCAGAATTTAAAGGTTTAGGACATTTTGGTTTAGTTTTCCTACCTGATTTCCTTTTTCTGCTACTTTGAATTCAATAATTGTTTCTTTACTAATTGGAACTCCTGACTCTACTGTCTCATTTGTACTTGTCTAATCACCTGCTTCTTCATTATATTCAGATTATCCTTCATGGCTTGGCTTCCCCAAGTCTATCTCTTTGTTGTTATTCTTCTAAATGATCATAATATTGGTGGCTTTTGGTTCTAGTAACTCTTTCCCTTTATCCTTTGACTTGTTTACCTCCATATTCTACTTTCTTCTTAGCTTCTGCACTTTATACTCATCAATTCATCATAGTCCCCTCTTTCAAACCTTTTACCTATTGGTACCCACATTTTTCTTTTTTTATTTTAGAGTAGGTTTTCAGGTGTAGGTTACATGGACTATATCTTCAACTAACTCTCCTCCTTCCAGCCTTAATATAGGAACAATTTTCTATATGCTATTTATTTATCTCAACACTTAGGTATATTATGATGAATCATATTCTTTTCCTTACAGTTGTTGTCTCATCCATACAAAGGGGTTTGCTAATGAAACTTGTTAAGGAGCTTAACGCCTTGATGGACTAATATTCAAGAAGTATGCTATGAAAATTTAACCACAATGGCATATTTTCATGTTTAATTTTGTCCATTCTTAGTCCAAGTCTCTATACTTGAAGAAACAAAGGAATGTTGTAGATGTGCCAAGGTCATTCTTCTACTATTTTATTGGCTTCATTTTCACTCTAAAACTTAAATAAAACATGATTATCTTTTCAGATTAGAATCTCTTGCATTCCCTTTCCTTTTGATGCTCTAACTGCCCAATTTTGAATTGTTTGAAATTAGGTTTGTGTTCCAAGAAAAAACCTATAACTGCATAATTCCAAACCTAAGCGCCTTCTCATAAAATCTAAATATCTGAAGCCACTATGCTTTATCCATCTAAAAGGGTAATTGGGGGTATATTGTAGGGTGAAACCAAGAGCTTCTCTAACCATAGATTTCCAGTTCTTTTGCAAGGGTTTTGGCTCAAGATTGGAGGGATTGGAAGAGTTAAATACTTTGCATTCCTTTATAACAACTATATTCTCAAAATCCAAGTTCTCCTTTGTAACAACTTGGAGAGAATGGAGGAGCTAGCTACTTATGTATTCTCCTTTGCTCTCCTTTATAATAGATGCCTTGCTCTTATTTATTTTCTTAAAACCTGAGTTCTCCTTTGTAATAGCTTTTTTCATGAGTCAAAAGTAGCTTTGGAAGCGAATAGTTTTAAAAGTTAGTTACTATTTAGGGAAAATAAGGAAGGCAGGAATGTTGCAAGGATAAAAAGGGCCCTGATTGGTAAGATAAGTTTGTTTATGAGGAGGAGTAAAGTGAGGAAGAGAGAGAGAGAGAGAGGAAGAGAAGAAGGATACTAAAGCTAAGGAAAGGCTAATAATGGAGCAAAGCGTCGGTTAGGGCAAGAAAAGGAAGGCTTGTTTGTGAATGAAGGATGTGTTTCTGGTGTAGTATAAGCTTATGGAACCCACAGCTGAAATGGATACTAACAAAGGTAAGACTAGCTTCTTAGAGAGAGAGCTTCCAATCCTGGTGCTTTAATTTGAGACCATATCCACATATTTTTTAAAAAAAATTTGAAAGTTAAATAATTCATTGCTAATGCAACATTAATATATTTAGTAGAATAATCGTAATTTCAAGAGAGCTTAAGATAAGCTTATTGGCAAATAAAGACAATCTTCATAAGGACACGTGTGTGGTCCAAAAGCATAGTTTTGTTCCAAACTAAACATATTCATTTCTAATTGTGCTCCAAGTTCACTCCCTTCTGTTTTCTTACTTCTATATTAAGGATCTACAAGGTTCACAATTGAGCTACTATTCTAATGGTTGCTGGTGGGATTTAGAACCATGTTAGTCTTTCATTTTCTACTGTATTCCTTCTCTCTCTCTTTCTTGTGCCTTTCCTAGAAGGCATATTGTGGTGTTTGTGTTGCATGTACCTACCAATTTATTTATTGATGTTTTACATGCTAGTATCTTAGAATCCTAGCCTCCAATTGCCAAAAGTAATAGGGTCAAGTTGTGCTTCTAGTTGACAGGCAATTACCTTTGATCTTATGAAAGTGTTGAGCTATCCTAGACAGAAATTCACATTTGTAGGAGTGTATCCAAATAGCCTTTTGTTCCTTTCACCCTAGATGTGGTAAATAAAGGCTCCCAAAGAAATTTCGAATAGTTTTTAGTCCTCTTTTATTCTAAAGTGGTGAGTAGATGGCTAATCCAGGATATATGAGTAACTGCACAATAGGATAGGCCTCCAAATCTAGCTTGAGTAACTGTAGTCAAAAAATAGATGATTTACACTTTCAGGTTCCACATTACACAATAGACAGTTCATAATTGATATTGGAAATTTAGGATATCTCTAATACCTAGTCTGTTATGTGCCCCTAGGCATAGGATATATGAGTGGGAGGGGGTTATTACAGAATCCCATATTAGTTTATGTGCTGAAAATACAGGAAGTGACTCTTGTAGGAGTTTTTTGCAAGATTGTGTTGTGAATATTGAGGATGTGTCTAGGTAGTTAATTGTATCCTGTGTATTTGAGTTAGGAGTAACTCCTTTTATTAATCTATAAAACTCTTGTCTTCCTCAAGTAGACTAAGAAGGCCATAACTAAGAGTTGTTTCTGAAGAGTGTGTGGACTTTAGTATTGGAAGGTATAGAATTTCTGAGTAATTGAAAGTTAGGCCTTCTGTGGAGAGGCCCATTGTTATGCCATGAGTCAAGCTAAAAGCAAGTCCTACCTCTATCACCAATTTTGTACTTAATGTGAGGATGAGTTAACTTCCTCATTTCCAAAATTTGATTGAGAGTCCAGGAGATCCCTAGGTTAGCTTTATAGTTCCATATAGTTTTATCCCTTAATATTTATGTGTGAGTCCATTTCACCCATAGACTTTCATTTTTAGAGCATAGGATCCAAAGTCTCTTTATGAGCATTGCTTTACTTATTGTACGTATGGATGTGACACCTAAGCTTTCAAATTTCTTAGGATGACTTACTATTGCCCATTTCACTTTGGAAATTTTGATTTAAAAGTTGATATAATTATTCTATACTTTCATGCATTATGAAAAGAATATTGGAGAAAGTAAATTTTTTTAAGTTTAGAATATACTACTTTTGAAATTTTCACATATATTTAAAAATTATAAATAGCAATTAATAATTATAAATATAATATTTCTAATGATCTTTTGATTTTTCTAACACTTCTAAATATAATTTACATGTCTACATGTCTTCAATTAAAGATAGTATGAATTGTTCTTTATCTTTTCATATAAAGGAGTGGGATGTTCAAATTATTGTTATAATACTTTTTCATATCTTATTTATTTTTTTTTATTTTTTTGGAACGGAAGAACTCATAGCTGCTATCCTTTAAATGCGCACTGGGTAAACCTTCGGATTGACGCAATTACCTGCAAATCATATCAATCACATACTCCGCACTAAATAAGCCCTGTACGACAGGCTCGATTGAGGGCATGTAAGTAGGGGGATTCAAACATAGAAATGTTTAACCTCATGCTCCCCCACTTCACCAACTCGACCACCCCTTAGAGGTTGTTTATTTTATATGGTTATTGGTACTTTACTTTTTTATTAATTACATTTTTAAAAAAAAAACTTATATTATTTCGATCTTATGATTTTCATAAGGAGTGGTAGGAGATAAGTTGATGACAAATTTGAAATAAAATAGTTGCAACTTACCAAATATATTTGTTGAATATATGAAAGCTGTAAAACTTTTTGCTTGAATTTATTAGTTTTATTTGAACTTAAAATTTATATTTAAATATCAATATAAAATAACTAATTTGTTTAATATTTAATTATAAATTTTATAATGGATTAAGATTTATGATAAAATATGTATTTCACAATTTATAATGTTATTTTAAACTTAAGTATATTCAATTATTTTAACTTCTTTTTACAAATATAATTATTTAACATGTAATAAACTATCTGTATTCATTATAAAATTATAGAAATACTAAAAATTTTATTTAAAATTTATGTCTGTAAAATACTATACTAACTAATTCGATATAAATTTTTTATAATACTTGATAATGAACTACCATAAATAAAATATAACAGAGATACACATATTAATTAATTTTTTTAAAAATATATATTAAATAAAATTTTATATTGTTACATTAATGAAAAAATGATTACATAATAGGTAAATGATCTATTAGTAAAAATAAAATATAAACATTTAAAAAATTAAAAAACACTAGAGAGCACCTTTTGTAATTCCAACTATAATTGTATTACTCGCATTCTTTACAATTCCCACTATATTTTGCAAACACAATATCACCTATTATTTGCAATTTAAAACCTTGCATATCTCCTCATCTTAGTCTTAAAGTTTTTCATTTTGACTATTGGAAGCGAAATTGTGAGTCAAGCTTCGTAAAATGACAGGTTACACTAACCAACTGGCAAAAAAAGCCTGACTTTTGAATTAATTGCCAGACAACAGTTCTAAACATTTAATTTTGTATTTATATTTCTTTCCTTCTATTCTAACAAGGAAAAGATGCTACAATCTCCAAAACAAGAACCTACTCAACTCAAGCACTGTCGTGATTGATTTGCTATACATCTGTAGTATATTAGAACAGCAATATCTGTAACACAGAAAGGCTGCCATAAAAATTCCAAAAACCCATTTCTCACGAAATAATGTTTTTCTTTGAAAAGTAATCTCATCATGAAATAATGTTGATCCTTACAAACATATCAATCAGTTAGATATATCGTTTTTTAATAACTATAAGTAGTCTTAAGTTTTCAATATAGGATCACCTATGTTGATGATGAGAAAAAAGGTGAAGATGAAGAAGATGATTAAAAAAAAAAAACAATCTTCAAGTGACCTACTCAGAGAGACGTCCAGGGCTTTTCAAGAAGGCAAGTGATCTCTGCATTTTTTGTAGTGCTGAGATTTTCATCATCTTGCTTTCAGCAGGCGGAATGGTTTTCCCTTTTGGCCACCCTGGAACTGAAACTCTCATCGATAGTTACCTCAGCTGCAACCACATTCGTGGAACCAAATATACAGCTCATCCAGGAGCTGATTGATTCATTGATTGATCGGTGACTTTGCATATTATACACGCTAGCTAATTGTATGTGCATATATTTGCGACTGACAAGAATGTTGAGTTTACATACTTTTATGCTAAAAGGTTAAAAGTTTGGTTTTGAAGGTAAAAACTCCTACATTGCTCTTCCGTAGCATTCGACATGGGTAATATTATATAACTAACTAACAAAATGTTTATTTACTAAAAAGTTTTAATATAAAACTTTAGTAATAAATAATTTCAGTATCTTACTATTTGTTTTCATTAAAAGGTATACTTGGTGAGTACTATTAGGAATAAATGGAACTTAGGAGCTAAAATATTCATGATAAAGAAAATAAGTTATTTTGGAAAAGATAATAACAATAAAATAAAAATAAGATCACATATTTTAACTAATTTAACTTTCCGTACATCCACGAAAAAAAAGAGCTGAAGCGTTCATTATAATGATTTTAATGAAGTAAACAATATGTGAAAGTTAATTTAACTGTAAAACTCAATAATTCATAAACACCTAACAAATGACATCTCATCATTTAATTTATTAAATCTGTTTTAGTAGGAAAAAACAATATACATATAATTACTCATCCAACCTGGTCTAAAAAGAAAATAAGAAATAGAAGAAACCTGTGTGATATATCATTTGAAAAGATCAAGAACATTGTTTATTCTTTCATGGGCAACAGGAAACTAATTCAAAAAATACTAAGAAATTGAAGATTATGTCAGATTTTCCACCAATTGAAGATGGAGAAGAGCTTTGAAGCTAGTTAGATTTCGGGATGACGATGATGGAGATTAAGAAGACCGGCATTGGGCAAGGACTAGGTGGGCACCCGTCCAGGATTCATCCTTATAAATAATAAAATAAGACTCGTTTTTTATTTTTATAAAAAATAAAATGAATTAAAATAGAGTGTACTCTTCACCTCTTACAGTCTGTTTGATTACTGTCTCCAATATGCAGAGATGAAACGAGACAGAAATTTGGAGACGGAACAGAACAGAAATTGGAGACAGTGAGCTGTTTGGTTATGATGGACAGAAC
>JAOQMS010000179.1:38028109-38051062 GCA_027563885.1 Erythroxylum longipes | reverse complement strand
TATGGCATTTCATAGAGCAAATTCAATAGCTATAGTATGAATGCAAACAAACCAATTAACAATCCAACAACTTGATACTTATAAGTTAGCATACCTGCTTCTTGTTTTCTAATGGCTCTTCCAACTATCTCCTCCTCACACTTAGAAATAGTATATATCATAAAGCATGATAAATTAGAACTAAACTTTAGCAATTAAAAGTATAAAATCTTATGAACAGATATTGTTCAGTATAGTAAAAGTCACAAAAGGAACCTATTTCGGGCAAATCAATTTTGGCTGAATCAATTTTGGATGAAACCAATTTTGGGTGGGAAGAAGGCAGAAAGAAGAAACTAGAGAAGAAGAAACATCAGAGAAGAAACTAGCAAAATGGTAAGAAATGAACGCGCCAGAAGAAAATGTTACTTTTCAGTAATGATACATCGTTTTATCATTACTTACATATTAATTAAACAAAAGGAAAAGGCTAACAATGACATTTTATTCAACAAAACGTCGCAGTTTATATTTTGTGACGTTTTAATAAAAAAAATGTCTCAAAAAGTGTTACAAATCTGCAACATTTTCATCAAATGTTAAGAAAATTTTGAACTTTTTGTGACGTTTTTTAAATGTCACGACTTCACATTCAGTGACGTTTCAAAACGTCGTGAATTGATTTGTTTTCTTATAGTGTACTAAATTAAAGGCATTTATTAATAATACTAAAAGAAATTTTTACATATTATAATATCACATGTACTATTCATTATTAATAAATTGATTTAAAATATTGGCGTAGCATCTATGTGAATGGGACATCATCATCTCCGTCGTCCTTTGTATAGTTAACATTATATACTACATTTATCATTATGTTAACTCTAATAAATGAAAAGATTTTAGTAAAAATTCTAATGCTAATTAAATTAAAACACTGCTGAAAATATTTGATTTAAAAGTTGAATATATATATTAGCCCAGTGGAAATACTGTTATATCCCTCATTTATATATGCAACTCCAATTATTTATATTTAAATTTGACGAGCAAATCATATCGAGTGCTTTGAGGTCAATTAAATTAAGAGACAAGGTCCAAAATGAGTTTTAGGTCAATTTAGAGTCTTATTCTCAAATGCATCTATTTAATTGGGTTAGCCTATCCAAATTTGATATATTTGTTAATGTTAACTTAGAAAAATGATATCGAAGAACTAAAAAATTATATATGAAATTCTATTGAAGTCGTTAGAATACTAAATTCATTATATAATTATTGAAAAGTGTTGAAAGAAAATTTATCACTGAAAGAAAATTTACCAATATAAAATTATGAATTGGGAAAGTTGGCTATTTTTGTGAAGAGATGTTAATTTTCTTTTAAAAGAGTAATAATCAGCGTAATACCTTTTATATTTTTCAATCTTAAAGCCCTTGTAAACTCACTCTTAAACTCATTTATTAGGATTTTCTCATAATTGGTATTATTATGTAATACCAATTATTGCGAAGAAACCAAAGCAATGTGTATGAAAATAAGAATAAAAAAAGTATTCTAATCACAACCTTACACAACCTCCCAATAATTATTTCCAAAGGTTCTCTAGAGTTTTAAAGGCCTCAACTTACAGAACAAGAAGAAAGGAAGAAAGTAAAGATTTTCAATGTGCTTATGGACTTGTTGAGAACAAAGCTGAAGTTAAAGGAAAAAGGTTGTAGAGAGAAGGAGGAACATTTTGGGTATAGAGAAGAAAAAACCTTGGGAAGCTCAAACTTATCAGCAAAAGGGTGGATGTACTTGTCTGTGGAAGAGAGTGAGTTGGAGGTGAATGACCTATTGTCTTCTAGTGCATAATTTTCTTTCAAATATAAGTATATTGCCGGATAAAAAATATATCTCCCTATAGTTTAAGAAACTTAAAAAATCTCATGATTTTTAAAATTCTTGAAAATTTTCCTTCTAATTTTTATTTTTAAAATAATTATTTCTCATCGAATTCGACTAAAAATAACAAAAAATACAAATATTATGAACATCAAATATAATCTAATTCAGCCTTTAAACTTGACTTTAACTAATTAAATTTAACTTAATTTGAATTAGATTTAGTTGATTTAATTTGAGTTTAAGAGTTAAGTTGAATCTTAGTGTAAACTGTATTTGATTAGTTCATGGATGATATTCATATTGTGTGTATTTTTTATTTTTTAAACCAAAATTTAAGAGAAAATTTTTTATAGAAAAATAAAAATAGAATAGTTTTGTTTGAGAATTTTAAAAATAATGAATACTTTGTAAATCTTTTAAATTATACGAGAGATGCATGTCTTTACCGTCATACTTCTCTAAATTTTAATAAAAGAGAAGTGGAAAGGAAATCATTAAGACTTTATTGTATTAGGCTAAACAAGTATGACTACCATTTAATTGTCAGAATTGTAAAAGGCTAATATTGTTCTTCTATCTTTTATAGCCAAGACTCAACTCTGAGAGTTTGACTTGATATTCCAACGTATCTATTAAGGGTGAAATGAAGTTGGAGGCGAATTGGATATTTCACGGAGGTTAATTACTCTAAGTAGTTGGCTTTAGTTAAGTGATTCAAGAGTTGTAAGAACCGATGACTTTGGAACTTTATTCATATATATGGGTTTATTTAGCATCACATAGTGCGATGATAAACATTATAAGTGCAACACCTTTTTTGTAACATAATATTTAGACGTTGATTCTTCAATAAGGTCGTTGGCCAATGACGTTCCCAGGAGGATCATAGTTGCAGCCAATGAAAGTGCCTCCATTACTACATCTTACCTTAGCACAACCTATGCGAACGGAGTTTCTCCACACCACCTGAGTGTAGTGCCCACAAACCTTGCCTCCCGTGCAAGAATTGGAGCCGTGGTCGTAGAAGGGTTTCTCGTCAACCCACAGTTTCACCGCTTGCGCTCCGGAGAAGTCGCCTGCACTCTTCGCTATGTTTTCTCCGTACGGCCGATTGGTAGAATGCACAAGATTGCAGTCGCCTGCACGTTGACTGGCGTAGTTTTTGGCAAAGGCAGCTACCTTGTCGTCCCAAGTCACCGGTCCGACACCCACTGCTGCTCGAGCGGCATTATGTGCTTGGACATAATCGTTGGGTGCGTCTTGAGCACGGATCATAGTTACTAAGGACAGGCTCGTTATGCAGAGAACAACAAAAGAAATCTTGAACATTACCATTTTGGCTTTTGAACACTAACATGCATGGAGTTTCAAGAGAAGTTTGATAGGTATTTATAGGCATAAAATTGTGACAAGTTTCGTTAAAATGATAATAAAATCTATCACCCTGCCCACTTTTATTTTTTTTTTAAAAATTACATGTAAAATTATAATTTATTAAAAAATTTTAAATTTATTTTAATTAATATCAAGGGTCCATATTTTCTCTTTCGTCTCGGGTCTATAAAATTTCAAGACCGACCCTACCTGCTTTTTTATTGGGAGTCAAATTAAGAAGCTCAAAGTACCGTGGTGATTGGGTAAAGTAAGAAGGAGGCTTGTGGTGACTGGGATTTCTTTTCCTATTTTTGTCTCAGCGATGGAAATTTAGATCTTTACTTTGAAATGTTGCCATTTTTTGTGTATCTGGTATTTAGGTATTGAACTTTGTCGTTTTTTTGGGTTGATCGGAGAGTGTTATGACTCCTCAAATTTGTATTTCTCTTCTATCTTTAATTAATATTATTTTTAATTTTTCAAGAAAAGAAAGCTCGACGTACTGTGCCCACATGCAATGTTCAAAAGAGTGTGTTTATGAGTAACCTGAAGATGCCATGGAATGATACTGGCCGAATTAATATGGTTTACAATTTCAAAATCTTTGATTGGTACGCGTGCCATATATTTCCTAACAAATCTGGAAGTTCATATCTTATAAGGAGTTTAGACTATTCTTCGAGAGAAATCCACCCCTCAGGGACGGACATTCCATGTTAGCTAAATAGATCCCATGTTAACTAAGCCAGAACCTCGTATTTATCATGTACTACCTTGATTTTATTAATATCACTAGTCAATTTAATTAACTAAACCAGAGCCTAGTGTTTATTAACTAAATTGACTAGTGATATTAATAAAATCAATTACTACTTGATGAATATCAAAAGAAATTAAGAAATGATAAATTGTACGAATTTTTTTTTGAAAAAATTTAATTGTTTATGAATAAGACATCTTATAAGTCATAAGTTTTTAATTGTGAGTATATTTTTAATCTTTTTCTTAGATATACCTTGTATATATCTACTTATTTTATTTTGGTATATTTCTATAAATTGGACTTATCATATTTTTTATTGTCTTGAATTCAAAAGAATTATTTTGATAATATTTTAAATAGTATGAAATCCTATTTTGAATAGAAGTGAATATTGTGAAGACTTATGGTGCATTACGTGAATGTGAGGGCTGAAGGGCATTATTGAAATTTGCCTTATGAATCAAGTGGTTTTCAATAAAAACATGAAGTGCGCAGCTTTGAAAAAACCTATGTTTTCATGTCTATGTGTAGCAGCTGATGTTGGGTAGGTGAATTGATTTTGAGTAAGAAAAATAAATCTACAGTTAATTGGTGGTGAGAAAGGAGAGTGATTAATGAAGAGGCCCGAAGAAACTTGCTATAGAAGTTAACAACTTGTAGACTTTTCTCTCTCTCTCTCCTCAGTAACACGTTGAAGATCAGTTTGTAGTTAGTAGTATCTCATATAATTAGGAAATAATAGTCCAATCAAGTAGTGGATTGGACGTGGTAGCTTATTTGTTTTTAAGATCCCATATATCTCGACATTTATTGTTTAGCTTTATAACGGGTGACTATTTAAAGTTAGTGGTGTCAAAATCAATAAAGTGTAGGCCATTTGTTTCCAGTTCACAATTTTATTCTCTTCTTATTTCAACATTCTGGTATCAGAGATGTGGTTAACCATCCGCCATTGTAACTGAAGCAAATGACAACCAAAGGGAGTTTCGTGCAGCCAACCATTCCACGCTTCGATGGTCACTATGACCATTGGAGCATGTTAATGGAAAATTTCCTACGTTCTAAAGATTACTGGGAAATGGTGGAGGTCGGGTATACTGCACCAGTAGATGATACATAACAAACAGATGCACAAAGGAGAAAGGATGATGAGATGAGGCTAAAGGACCTGAAGGTGAAGAACTATCTTTTCCAGGCCATCGATCGAACTGTTCTGGAGACAATGCTCAAGAAAGATACAGCAAAAGACATATGGGATGCCATGAAGAAGAAGTTTGAAGGTAATGCAAGAGTGAAGAGATCCCATCTTCAAGCTCTCCGCAAAGAGTTTGAAACACTAGAGATGAAGACAGGAGAAATGGTGAATGAGTATTTCTTAAAGGTGATGTCAGTAGCTAACAAAATGAGGAGTTATGGAGAAATGCAGGACATAAAAGTGGTGGAGAAAATCTTACGTTCTCTTACTGAAAAGTTCAACTACATTGTGTGCTCGATTGAGGAGTCCAAGGACATTGATGCCCTTACAGTGGATGAGCTACAAAGCTCATTAATAGTGCATGAGCAAAAGTTTTCAAGAAGGATTCGTGAAGAGCAAGTTCTGAACGTGACTCATGAAGGAGGCCGAGGTGATGGTCGTGGTTTCTATAGAGGAAGAGGAAGCGGAAGAGGAAGAGGAAGAGGTCGAGTATCCTTTAACAAGGCCACTATAGAATGCTTTCGGTGTCACAAGTTAGGACATTTCCAGTACAAATGTCCAACAATCAACAGTTCGGCTCACTATGCAGAGCGCAATGAGCAGGAAGAAGAAATGTTGCTAATGAGTTATGAGGAGCCTAGTGAGACTCAGAAAGGAAACATGTGGTTTTTAGATTCAGGATGTTCTAATCACATGAGTGGTGATCGAGCTATGTTTGATGAGCTTGATGAGGAGTTTCCCCATGCAGTAAAACTGGGAAACAATAGCACAATGGATGTTATGGGAAAAGGGAGAGTTACACTTCTACTGGATGGTGTCAAGCACATTGCTGAAGGAGTCTACTTTATTCCTGAGCTCAGGAATAATTTATTGAGCATAGGACAATTACAAGAAAGGGGCTTGTCTGTTTTGATTGAGGGACGGATGTGTTAAATATTTCATCCCTCAAAAGGAATGATCATTCAAACTAAAATGACCACTAATCGGATGTTCATGTTGCAAACACAAACTCATGATGAAGATACTCAGTGTCTACAATCAGGTACACAGACTTTAGCTCAACTTTGGCACCAAAGATTTGCTCACCTCAGTTACAAAGGACTGAAAACCTTGCAACTCAAAGACATGGTGCGTGGTCTTCCTCAGCTGCCCATCACCAGTGAATCATGTACTGATTGTCTCACTAAGAAACAACATCGTGACTCCATCCCAAAGGAAAGCAGCTGGAGAGCTTCTCAGCCATTGGAGCTCATTCATGCAGACATATGTGGACCAATCAACCCACCATCACACAGCAACAAGAGGTATTTTTTACTATTCATTGATGATTTTAGTAGAAAAGCATGGGTATATTTTTTAGTGGAAAAATCAGAAGCCTTTTATTCATTTAAATGCTTCAAGGAAGTGGTGGAAAAGGAGACAGGTTTAAGTATTAAATGTTTACGTACTGATAGGGGAGGAGAGTTTACATCAAATGAGTTCAGTGATTTCTGCACACAAAATGGTATTAAAAGGCAGTTGACTACTGCCCACACTCCACAGTAGAACGGCGTGGCTAAGAGAAAAAATAGGACTGTGATGAACTTGGTCAGATCTCTTCTGTCTAGTAAAAGCATTTCCAAGACCTTCTGGCCAGAAGCTGTAAACTGAACCATCTATGTTTTAAATAGAAGTCCAACCTCAGCAGTAAAGGACATCATGCCAGAAGAATCCTGGAGTGAAGTGAAGCCATCAGTCAATCATTTTCGAGTATTTGGATGCTTAGCTCATGTTCACGTTCCAGCAAAAAGAAGGATCAAGCTTGATAGTAGAAGCATTACATGTGTGCTGTTGGGGGTCAGTCAAAACTCAAAAGGATACAAATTGTATGATCTCGTTGGTAAGAAAACTATTGTCTCAAGAGATGTAATATTTGAGGAAGATAAACAATGGAATTGGGGCACAAGGTATACTGACCGAGCAAAGATAGATGTTTGTGATACTGATGATGAAAAGGAGGGAACTAGAGTAGACAATATGTTCAATGAGAGACTTGCACAAGAGGAGAGTGATGAATCCGATGGAGAAGCAGGAGGAACAATGGTCTTAAGGAAGCCCCATGAGAGACATCCTCCAACATGGATGGATGACTATGTCAGGGGTGATGAGGTTCACATGGCCTTAGAAGTGTCCACTGATCCTCTTCACTATGAAGAAGCAATGCAACATGCTCACTGGAAGTTGGCTATAGATAATGAGATTAATTCTATTGAGAAGAACCAAACATGGACGCTCGTGGAGCTTCCTACTGGAGACAAAATGATAGGAGTGAAGTGGATTTATAAAACAAAGTTCAATGAGCACAGTCAGATTGATAAGTATAAGGCTCGACTGGTGGCTAAGGGGTATTCCCAGCAATATGGAGTGGACTACACAGAGGTATTTGCTCTTGTAGCAAGGATGGATACTGTCAAAATAATTATTGCACTAGCTGCACAACAAAGTTGGACAATCTTTCAGTTATATGTTAAGTTGGCATTTCTTTATGGTGAATTGAAAGAAGACGTATATGTAGAGCAACCAAGAGGTTATGAACAGAAGGGTAAGGAGCACCTTGTTTACAAGCTGCATAAGGCACTTTATAGTCTTAAACAGGCTCCTTAAGCCTGGTTCAGTAGAATTGAAACAGACTTTCTAAATGAAGGATTTCAGAGATGTGGTAGTGAACAAACGTTGTTCACTAAGACCAGCCAAGGAGGCAATATTATCATTGTAAGTATTTATGTTGATGATCTACTTTTTACTGGCAATAATGAAGCCACGATGACTGACTTCAAAAAATCCATGATAAAAGAATTTGATATGTCTGATCTGGAAAAGATGAGGTTTTTTCTTGGCATAGAGGTACAGCAGCATCCTGGTGGCATATTCATCGGGCAAAAGAAATACACTTTGGAGGTATTGAGAAGGTTTGGAATGCTGGAAAGTCATCCAGTAAAGACACCAATAGTTCCAGGATGCAAGTTAAACAAGGATATGGAGGGTGAGTCTGTAAATGAAACATACTACAAACAACTTGTGGGGAGCTTAATGTATCTAACGGCAACTAGGACAGATATCATGTTTGTGACAAGTTTGATAAGCAGATATATGGCCACTCCAAGGAAGAGTCATCTACAAGCAGCAAAGAGAGTCCTTCGATACTTGAGGGGGACAGTGAACTATGGGATTAACTATGGAAGAACAAGAGAAGGCAAGTTGATGGCATTCACAGATAGTGATTATGCTGGGGACACAGATGATAGAAAAAGCACTTCTGGATATGTGTTTCTTCTAGGATCAAGTGTTGTTGCATGGTGCTCTAAAAAGCAGCCCATTGTAACACTATCTACTACAGAAGCCGAGTTTGTTGCAGCAGTTCTCTGAGCTTGTCAAGGGATTTAGATGAAGAAAGTATTGAAGGAGCTGGGACATTATGAACAGGAATCCATTACTATAATGTGTGACAACAGCTTCACCATTAAGTTATCAAATAACCCAGTTATGCATGGGCGTAGTAAGCATATTGACGTGAGATTCCATTTCTTAAGGGATCTCACCAAATAAGGCACGGTTGCATTAGTTCATTGTGGAAGTCAAGAGCAAGTGGCAGATATCATGACCAAACCTCTACAACTTGAAGCATTATACAAGATGTGGAAGTTAGTGGGAGTATGTGAAGAACCTAATATTAAACTAACTGCTATACAACAATTAGTTTAAGGGAGGGAATGAAGAGGCCCGAAGAAACTTGCTCTAGAAGTTAACAACTTGTAGACTTTTCTCTCTCTCTCTCTCCTCAGTGACACGTTAACGATCAGTCTGTAGTTAGTAGTATCTCATGTAATTAGGAAATAACAGTCCAATCAAGTAGTGGATTGGACGTGGTAGTTTATTTGTTTTTAAGATCCCATGTATCTCGGCATTTATTGTTTAGCTTTGTAATGGGTGACTATTTAAAGTTAGTGGTGTCAAATCAATAAAGTGTAGGCCATTTGTGTCAGTTTACAATTTTATTCTCTTCTTATTTCAACAATTAATGTCTATGTGAGTAGTGTTGGTCTTTGTTGTGTGAGACTCATATATGTCTTTTATCATGAAAAAAGTGAATTAAATGCGTGGGTGATTTTTGTTGGTTGGGAAAAGATTAACGGGACTGACTTGGAAATTGCTTTTGTTCTTGGTTTTGGTTTAAGGGTGTGCGTATTGTGTATATCTCTATTGGGGGCTGAAGTGTATTTGTAAGAGACTAAGAGGACTTCGAAAACCAATCACATAATCGTCTCATTCACGTCTGAGAACTTTCTCTGCCTTGTATGCGATTGAACAGATTTGAATGTGTTAAAGTAGTGAAGCTTGAGAAACTCATAAACCCGCTGTGCGTATGTGTGGGTGGGACGTCGAAATTCAAAAGAAGCCACTTTGTGCAGCTGTGATTTCTGCAGGAGTTTCCGTGAGTTGATATTGGAGTTTGCAAAGATTAGTCTATAGTTTGCTGCGACAACTTTCAGATTTATTTTAGTTGAGCTTAACTTTTTAAAAAGTTGTTCTTTTTTTAGTCTTAAGTATTTTCGTTTTTATTTCTAGTTATTTTAATCACTTGAGTTGTTCGTTAATTATTTGATTAATTGTCTTTTATTAAGAGTTATATAGAAAAATTCTCTGTTGAGGTTAACATAAGTCGGTCGTGCTATTGAGTGTGAAAATCTTTTATAGTAAATGAGATTGAGAGATAGTGTCAAAGAATGAGTGGTGTCGGCTCAATAAAGCCTTGGATAAATCTATTGTACTTCGGTGAAAGTGATTAAGCTGGGTGAGGGCCCTATAGACGTAACCAAGGAGTGTCAAATTGTGTTACTAAATTTCTAGTGTCATTTATTATTTCACTTTTGATTAGCTTTGTCTTGTTTGTGTCAGAGACGATCACGATAAAATCGGAAAGTTTGCGAAATAATTACCCCTACGATTTTTCACTTTTATTTAGTGCTAAATGAAACATCCCAATTTTATATATAATATTTAGATCCTTTAGGACGTAGGAAATAAAAGTAAAATTGAAATTATTAAAAGTTTAGACAAGTACCCAAAACGTAGGAGTGTCCCCTTATTAGCCGGAAAAGGAAATTTTCGAAAATATTTTCAGTTATATTTTGGAGGATATCGGTGATATTCCCACAGTCCATTTTTTATGCAACTTTTGTTCAGAATTAATTTAAACAACAAATATGCAATTTATATAAATAAAAATAAATTAATTTCTTTAACTTTTTTATGGAGAAACTTGAAAATTTCCATTCAAATTCGTACAATTATGAAACCACTCCAATGCCACATGTTAGTTATAACACAAATTTTAATTATGACTCACGATCAATCATAAACTTGTATTAATGGAGAAAATGCAAAACAAATATTTGTTTTTACCAGCCATTGAATGATGAACAAGTTGCTAAGTTGCTGAATTGTTTAGACAAGTTCCTAAAATTTTCGATCAATCCTTATGAAAATTGTATATATGTATGTCGTTAACATCTTTTTGTACATTTCTTAACGCGTGGACTTCTTAATAAGTTAGAGAAATTAAACATTCACAAACTTATTGACGCAAGTAACAAGAGACCTTAGCAATTATTTATAATAATCATAATAGATGTCCCCATCACAGGTCAAATAAATAATCGACCCACACTAATTTAAGGTTCTTTTTTCTATTGCACTTCTAAACATTTAATTAGATTTTTTATTGGACTTCTTTATTATCTTCAGATAAAATTTAATTTTTTAACCTTAATTTTATAAAAAACTCGTAATTAATAATTTTCAAATTAAAGGGTCACTAACAAATCATATCTCTAAATGCATTGACTACCCTGATAAACCGGCAAAAAAAGGATTGGAAAAAAGGGATTATTTTATTCCTATTTTCTTAATATTTAATATTTAAGCAATAACAGGTCGTGTGGCAGCTCATGTGTCTAATGCGTTGCTGATGTGACATCGTACAGTAAATTATTTTTAAAAAATATATAAAAATTTTAATAATTTATTTCCTCTTTTGAAAGATTTAACAAGTACTAAAATTTTGGATTTTTAAAATAATTAAAATTTTATAATTAGAGTTATTCTTTACTAAAAAGAAAAATAAAAGGAGGAAATTAATAAGAAAATAATTAATAATAAGGGGGACTTAAGTAAAAATTTATAAAATTTTACTGTGCATGGTAGCAAAAACCTGTAGATGATAACGAAAATAAAGTTATAAGGATTAATGTATTTAAACTTCACATACCAAAAAGAGATTACGATTTTCTTAATTAAGTGAAGAGTATTACTACCCAAAGAAAGAATTGGTAAATAGTATGAAAAAAATAAAAATTTGTAAAATTTTTTTGTAAGAAATCATGCATGAAATTTTATGAACCTAGTGTTAAAGAATATGAAACCAATTGAGTTGGCCTCACACAATAGCTTAAGCTATTGTGGTGAAATGGTCGCTTAATATGGTATCAGAGCCTCTGTGACCAAGTGGTCGTGAGTTCGAATCCTACCACCCACCTAGTAAATTAAGCACAAAGTAAAGTAGATATGTGGAAGTTTCAAGTTTAAAGGGCTTTCACTTCAGGGGGTGTGTTAGAGAATATATAAAATCAATTGAGTTGGCCTCACACAATAGCTTAAGCTATTGTGGTGAAATGGTTACTTAACATGGTATCAGAGCCTCTGTGACTAAGTGGTCGTGAGTTCGAATCCTACCACCCACCTATTAAATTAAGCACAAGGTAAAGTAGGCCTGTGCAAGTTTCAAGCCCAAAGGCTTTCACTTGAGGGGGTATGTTAGAGAATATGAAACCAATTGAGTTGACCTCACACAACAGCTTAAGCTATTGCGGTGAAATGATCGCTTAACACCTAGTATGTATGATTTGCAGTGTACCAAAAGTGTTTTCAGTTTAGGAATACTAGTTTTTTATATTAACTTTTAAAAGAGAAAAGGGAAAGGAATCCTTGATCAAGTGCAACAGGGTGAGTGCGTTAGACTCTTGCTTATAATGAGAATTGGGCCCAAAACATACGAATGTTCCATCTTAGTTTACTAGTACATATTTGGATCAACCAATTTTGAGTTATCATTCAAGTAACCTTCTAATTTCCATTCCAATTATATGAAGCTTTTAAGTTAGGACCTTACAAATATAACAAAAGAACGCATTGTTAGGCTATATATATAAAAATCTATATATGCACACACTTATATGTACGCATGTATATATATATATATATATATATATATATATATATAGAACGCATTGTTAGGCTATATATCTCATGTATCATCTGGACATCCGCTCCAATCATAATAAGAGAAACAATTTAAGGTTAATGATGAAGATTTGGCAAAAAAGAGACGATAATTCTTTGCATATTTGAGAAAATACCCCTTTCCAATATTCTCGAGTTAAAAAATGCATAAATTGGCATAAATTATCCACTAAAAATGATATGTTAGTTCTTACTATTATTAACAATTTTATATTTTACATGTTTTTTAGAGTTGTATAATCTTTATAATTGATTGGATTAGAATAATAGAAAATATAAAATTTTAATGATTGAATAGTCAACTTATCGTTTATTATTTATTATTAATTAATGGTCCAATTACTTTATATTCTATGACATATTTTATATGAATTATATTATTTTTTTCTATGTTTAGTTTATTGTCTTGTAAGTAATGAATATGAGGAGTAAAAGAAATATTTACTATAATTGTCTCCATAATTATTTAATTAAGGAGATTTTATAATAATTTGAAAGATAAGGAATAGACAAAAACTGTGTTAAAAAACATTAAAGCAATAACTCTTCATTTATTTCTATTTCTTCTCTTATCATTAAGAATCAATATTACTAATTTAGAAATTTTGTTACCAATTTATGAATACCAACTTTTCCTTTAAAAGTCTTAATACATAACAAAAGATGAAATATTATTCTTATACATTGATTTAACAAAATCTAATAGTATAATTTTAAGATCTATACAATGGAATAATAATAATCTATGGCGATTATATTATTCTTTAAGATGATAAAATAAAAACTATTTTTAGCAAAAAATTACTATGTTCTCAATTTGACAATGCTTGTACAAATATAATTGATTTAAATAGAGTTTCAAAAATCTCATTTATCATGAATATTCTAAACAAAGAGTTACTTATACATTCAATTATTGATATGCCTAATTTTTTATTTCAAGCTATAGACCGTATTAAAAAGTTCCCGCAATCAATTTATATAAACACACAGAATATTGAATAATCATCTCCCATCACCAAAAAAGATCACTAATTAAAAACATAAAAATTATTTAATTGAAGATTTATATTCGTTACATTTTAAAGATATGCTTTAATTTGTTGTTTTATTTATATTTCTTTATATTTGAGCTTTATTTTACCATTTTATTCATATTTTTATTTATTATTAATATGCTTTAAAATTTTTAATAAAACAATAAATAAATCATCTAAATAGATATTATCTTAACTAGAAATACAAAATTTATATTATTGATAGGATTAAAAAACAAAAACTTCCCTTATAATTAGAAAAAAATTTTAAAATGCCCTATCGTTTGGAATTCTCAGGAAAAAAGTTTTTATAATTTGAAGTTGTCCAAAAAAACTCTTTAGAATTGAATTAAGTGACAAAGAACATTTTGACCCAAAGTTATACTCAACTTATTTATCTACGAAACTCCACTCATCCCTTAAAATAACCTAACATCCATTTGGAATAATTTGAAGTTTCTATAGCATGCAAAGACAAGGAAAATTTTAATCAATTCCAATCCAACAACAGATACATAAGTTTCATCAAAATCAATACCTTCCTGTTGATTGTAACCTTAAGCAACAAGTCTAGCTTTTTTCTTACCATCTTACCATTTTCGTCAAGTTTTTTTTAAAAACCCATCGAGTCCCAATGATTGACTTGTTTTGAAGACGAGGTACTAGATTCTAGACTTTGTTTTTGTCAAATTGATTCAGTTTGTCTTTTATGGTTGAAACCCAGTTTTTTTCAGTAAGGGCCTTATCAATAGTCTTTGGTTCTGTTTGTGATATGAGAACAACTTTGTTGTTCTTGAACAATGATCTTGTTCTTAGACTTTCAAAGAGGTATCTTAAAATGTATTGATGTGTATCTTGACCTCTCCATTCTCTTGATGTTTTTCTTTGCAAAGGTTCCTATTGAAAGGAAGGAGCCTACTCCATCCTGGCTTCTGAACATCTTCTTGATCTTGCAGTTTGAGTCTCCAGTGTATTTTTAGGAACCAGGGGGTGATCTTCATCATCTGAATCAGTTACTATTGTTGAAGGTAGTGCTTCATTAAATAACACATGTATTGATTCTTCTATCTTCTGTGTTCTTTTATTATATGCTTTGAATCCTTTACTAACAGTACTGTAGCCCAAGAAAATAGCTTTGTCTGATCTAAAATCGAACTTTCCAATGTTGTCTTTTCCATTGTTTAGAATGAAACACTTGCAGCCAAAAGCTTAAAAGTAAGCAACATTTAGTTTTCTTCGTTTTCACAACTCATAGGGAATCTTTTTCAGAATAGGTCTTATAAGACATCTGTTAAGTACATAACATGCCGTGGATATTGTTTCTGCCCAGTATCCATGAGGTAGTCCACTTTCACACAGCATGGTCCTAGCCATATCAACCAAACTTATGTTTTTTCTCTTTACAAATCCATTTTGCTAAGGCGTCCTTGGATAAGAGAAGTTGTGATTTATACCATTAGTGTCACAAAATTCTTCAAACATTTTGTTGTCAAATTCTCCTTCAAGATTCTCCGAATTGAAGTGATGCAGTATCTTTTTTCTATCTGAATTTTTCTGCAAAACTTTTCAAACACTTCAAAATATCATCCTTATTTGATAAAAAATAAACCCATGCAAATCTAGAGTAATCATCTACTAGAACAAAACCATAATATTTACTATCAAAACTTTAAGTCCTAGTGGGACTGAATAAATCCATATGCACAAGTTCAAGTGGTTGGTTAGTAGACATAATATTTATAGAAAGAAAGCCGCTTCTGACTTGTTTACCTTTTAAATAAGCATCACAAACCTAATTGCTCTCAATTTTAAAATTCAGCAATCCTCTTTTTTTTGAAAAATAATTCAACAGTCCTCTTACTAACTCTTTTTTGGATAATTTTAATAGAATGCTCATACTGGCATGTCTGGAGCTTGCAAAGCAAGAGGAGTCTGTTATGCGATAGGACCCTATTTAAGCAATAGGAGTCTGTTAAATGTAAAACCTAGAAGAAGACAAGAATTATTTTCTGAATAGGGATCGATAATTTTATTAGCTATCAACAGATTCCTTTTTATAAAGTTACAGAAGAGTCTATTTCCTAATTCTTAGGCTACATATCGGCAATTTACAGTTAATGGAAATTATTTAAGTATGGACAAGAATCCTATCTAAACATGGTAAACATATTATACATAATTACAATATATTCCGTAATACTTCCCCTCAAGTTGGAGAGTAGACATCATGAACTCCCAACTTGTTCCTTAAAGTCACAAACTGATCTCTTCCCAAAGCCTTTGTAAATATGTCTGCTAACTGCAGTCGTGTAGGAACAAACGAAGGCTTGATCATTCCTGCTTACAACTTCTCTCGCACGATATGACAATCAATCTCGATACGCTTCGTGCGCTCACGAAAAACTGGGTTTGCTGCTATATGTAATGCTGCCTGATTTTCACAATATAATGATGAAGCGCCTGATATAGGAACCTTCAAATCCCGAAGAATAAACCTTAACCAAGTTAATTCCAAACATGTATTCGCCATTGCTCGATATTCAGCTTCTGCTGACGATCTCGAGACATTCTTCTGCTTCTCTGACTTCCACGATATTAGAGAATTGCCAAGAAATATGCAATAACCTGAAATTGGTCTCCGCGTTGTACGACAACCTGCCCAATCTGAATCACAAAATGCCTTCAGTGTGAGATCATTATTTGAGGATAACAGTAAGCCTTGTCCCGGAGTGCCTTTAATGTAACGAAGAACTCGTAAAGCTGCATCCCAGTGTGGTTTACGAGGCTTATGCATGAATTGGCTTAGAGTGCACACGGAATACACTGTATTCGGCCTTGTAACAGTCAAGTAAATTAATCTTCCAACTAACCTCCTGTATTTGGTCGGATCAAGCAATAATTCTCCATCTTCTAGCGTTAATTTTAAACCTTGCTCCATTGGAAAGTTTTCAGGCCGTGCTCCTGTCAAGCCCGAATCTTGTAAAATTTCCATTGCATATTTCCGTTGTGACATGAAAATACCGCTTTTGGAACGAGAAAATTCTATTCCCAGAAAATATTTCAAGCATCCCAAATCCTTGATAAGGAACTTCTTGAGCAAGAAATCTTTAAGACGCTTTATCTCATGAAGATCATTTCCAGTTAAAAGAATATCATCGACGTAGATGAGAGCAGCAGTAAAAGAAGTACCTTCGGACTTAGTAAATAATGAATAATCAACCTTGGACTGACAATAACCAGTATGTTGAATGGCAATGGAGATTGTAGAGAACCAATTCTGGGAGGACTGTTTTAGGCCATAAAGGGATTTGTTAAGCCGACATACAGTGTTCTCCCCCTGTCGGCGAAGACCTGGAGGCGGTGTCATATAGACAACTTCATGCAAATCACCATGGAGGAAGGCGTTCTGGACGTCTAATTGATGTGTGTACCAATTGCGAGCAGCAGCAACGGCTAAAAGGCAGCGAAGTGTAGTGAGTTTCGCTGTAGCAGAAAATGTGTCTCTGTAATCAACCCCTTCAATTTGTGTGTAGCCTTTTTCGACTAAACGAGCTTTGTAATGCTCGATGGTACCGTCGGAATTATATTTAATTTTATAAACCCAACGGCAACCAATGGGCTTATGTCCAAGAGGAAGTGGGATGAGACTCCATGTGTTGTTTCGTTCCAATGCAGTTAATTCCGTGGCCATGGCTTATTGCCAGTGTGAATGAGCAGCTGCTTGATCATATGAGGTTGGTTCTCTGTCTGCGGTAATAGATGCTAGAAAGGCACGGTGAGCAGTGGAAAAAGGAGAGAAAGAAAGGTATGAAGACATGGGATACCTGGGGGAGGTGGAGAATTGACAGGAGTTGGAGACGGGGATGTAGGAGTAGGTATCCCATGTCTTCATACCTTTCTTTCTCTCGTTTTTCTACTGCTCACCGTGCCTTTCTAGCATCTATTACCGCAGACAGAGAACCAACCTCATATGATCAAGCAGTTGCTCATTCACATTGGCAATAAGCCATGGCCACGAAATTAACTGCATTGGAACGATTGGACAAAGGTCGAATGATTGGACAAAGCAGTCACGTCATAGATGTCATGCCATGTTGGTGGGAATCTATCACGGTTGGAACGTCGTGGGGGACGTGGAGAATTGACAGGAGTTGTAGACGGGGATGTAGGAGCAGGCGATGGGGATGTAGTGGCTGGCGACGGGGATGTTGGTGATGGGGATGATTGATTATCTAGGAGAGGAGTTGGAGTAGGAGTAAGTGGTGATAGTTCATGGATGGGAATGGAAGTATCAGAAGCAAGATTAGGCAAAAGAGAGGGGGCTGGAATCGTGGTAGGGGAGTTAGAGAATGGAAAAATGTCTTCAAAAAATTTAACATCCTGGCTGACTAAAAATTGCTTGGTGTTTAAGTCAAAAAGCTTGTAACCTTTGCGGCCTGTAGGGTAGCCGACGAAGATACAGCTGATGGCACGGGAGTCAAACTTTTGTTTAGGATGAGTGTTGGTGGCATAACATTGACAGCCGAAAACACGCAAGTGTTCCAGAGATGGTGGACGATTATGTAAGGCTTCGAATTGGGTTTTATTGGATAGCAAGGGTGAAGGCAGACGGTTGATAAGATATACAGTTGTGAGAATGCATTCTACCCAGAAAATAAGGGGTATATGTGACTGAAAAAGGAGTAAGCGTGCCATAGAGAGTATATGGCAATGTTTACGCTCGACGACTTTGTTTTGTTGTGGAGTATAGATGCATGTACGTTTCAGCTCTATGCCATGTGTATGAAAAAAATCTTGTAATGGCAAGAATTCGGTGCCATTATCTACTCGAACAACTTTGACAAAGGTGTTAAACTGTTATTGAACAAAACAAATAAAACGTTCTAGTAGATGTTGTGTGGCAGATTTATTAGTTATAAGAAAAACCCATGTACAGCGCGTGAAATCATCCACAGTATTAAGGAAAAATCGAGCCCCAGAGTGTGTAGGAACCTTGTGAGGTCCCCAAACATCACAATGTAAACGATCAAATGGAAAGTGTGTTGTTATTGAACTTATGGAAAACGGTAATCGAGTTTGTTTTGCCATTGGGCAAACACTACAATGTTCAGGGTGAGTAATAGTATGTGTAGGTAGTAAGTGAGAAGCTAATTGAAGGCGAGGAGCGGAAGGATGGCCAAGTCGGGAATGCCAGAGATGTTGTGACTGGGAGACATGGTGTGCGGAGGCTGTTGATGCGTGATAAGGAGACAGGTAATAGAGACCATCGCGTTGTTTACCCGAGCCAATCATCTTCCCCGTAGTCAAGTCCTGCAAAACAAAAAAATCAGAGAAGAAAATAATGCAACAGTTAAGTGCTTTGGTTAATTTGCTTGCAGATATCAGATTGAGATTGAAGGAAGGAACGTCCAAAACGTTTTCCAAGTGAAAATTGGAATTAAAAGAGACCGTTCCTGTGTGTAAGATGGGTGCTGTCGATCCTGTGGGTAAATTAACAGTGGTAATAGAAGATGGTTGAACTTGGGATAATAATGACAAGTCAGAAGTTATATGGTCAGTGGCTCCACTGTCTACAATCCAGGATTGACTAGAACAAGAATTAATGGAAATAGTGGGTGTCGTAAGCAGACCTGCTGCATTCACATAAGCATCACCACTACCAGAGGAAGAACTATTTGAATTCATGGCTGATAAAGCGCTGGCTAACTGTTGTAGTTGCGCTTGAGTAAACCCTTGTAAGGGATTTGAGGAGCCATTTGTTATCTCACTCGGTTGGCAAGACCCTTCTGCTGTATTGACGGCTGGAGAATTACCCCGTCCATATCCACGCTGCCCTCGTGGCTATTGAAATTGTGTAGGATGAGAATTTCCATTCTTGATCCTGCACCTATCTTCTGTGTGGCCTTTTTTGTTGTAGAAGGTGCAGTAGAATTTGAGAGTTCTGCACTCCTCAATTGTGTGACCAACACGATTGCAATGATCGCAAGATTTTTCTTTGCCAGATTTTGATGACTGTTGTTTACATGGAATGGCAGCAGCAATGGAAAATTTTTTTGTTGAATCTGATGACACATGTGACTGGGTTTCTTCTTGAATAACAAGGGAATAGGCTTGACGGACTTTGGGTAACGGCGTCATCATAAGTATATTAGATCAAACAACCTTAAAATTCTCATTTAATCCCATGAGAAACTGCATAAGCTTGTCTTCCTCCCTTTCTGCAAGGTGTTGCTTTGATTGATTGCACGTTGGTATCACGCGATACGTTTCCAATTTTGCCCAGAAAGCTTTGATTTTAACATAGTATGCAGCAACAGACATATTGCCCTGAGAGAATGTCGGTATCGCCTTCTGAATTTGAAATATTGCCGGCGCGTTCTTTTGGGAAAACTGGTCACGAAAATCATCCCATACTTGTTGGGCAGTTTTGACATTTACAACTCCGTCTGCTAGATCTGGCTCAACTGAATGAGTGAGCCATGACAGAATCATACTATTGCATTGATTCCACAAGGTGTATTTTGATGGATCTTCGTCTTGGGATAGTGGCTCGATAGTTCCATCGATGAAGCCGATCTTATTTTTAGAAGTGAGAGCATGAATCATGGCTTTGCTCCATGATTGATAATTCGTTCCATTCAATTTGGTGGGAACAAGAAGGTGTCCTGGTTGATCTGAGTGATGCACGTAGTATGGACGTGATGGATCTATATTATTGGCTTTGGAAGTTTCTGTCGTCATGGTTAAAGAATGATGAAGCGGTGGCGGTGATTAAGAGCACCAAGATCGGTGCTCTGATACCATAAAAACTAGAAGAAGACAAGAATTATTTTCTGAATAGGGATCGATAATTTTATTAGCTATCAACAGATTCCTTTTTATAAAGTTTCAGAAGAGTCTATTTCCTAATTCTTAGGCTACATATCGGCAATTTACAGTTAATGGAAATTATCTAAGTATGGACAAGAATCCTATGTAAACATGGTAAACATATTATACATAATTACAACATATTCCGTAATAAAATGACAAGAGCCTGCTAAAGGATAAATCCAGTTAAGACAAATTAAAATAAAAACCGCTTGTTAAAATGAAAGGAACTTTTAGCAAGTTGAAAATAGAGGAGCCTCTTGCTGAAATGAACACACACATACAATATAATACATAAATATAAAAGTTAACAGAGAGAGAGAAGGAAACAATCAATTTATACTGGTTTGGCTTACAACCCAAGCCTACGTCTAGTCCCCAAGCATCCAACTTGAGTGTTTCATTATGAAAATCCAAGTAGTAATTTGACGAGTCTCGTCAAGTTCACGAGTACATATTTTTTAAGGTTCTCTAACCTTCCACACTAGTAGTATTTATCCAGCCTCTACAAGCTCACTTAAACATATTTTTCAAGGTTCTCCAATCTTTCACACTAGTAGTATTTTGCTAACCTCTACAAGCTCTCAACAAATGAAGTAATTTGCTTCATATGAGCTTCAATGATCTTTTACAAAAAGAATTGTAACTTTCTAAGGAACAAGAGATTTTGACCAAGATATGGCTTTTGAGAATATTGATGCTTCTGAAGTATTTCAAAGATTCTGGCTTCTATCCCCCTGTTTGCAAAATGCAGTGACTCTTCTTTAAATAGACATTTTCTTCAAGTAGTTGTTGATTCATTTCTATTTTGAGTTAACTTTGAATCTTCAATATTATCTCTGTCAGAATCTTACAATAATCAACTGTTAAGAGAAATCTGGAGCTAATTAACGAAATATATGATAAGATAAGGAAAGTGAAAAACAAGATATCCATTATACAATGATGGTTTTGGTGAATTCTGAATGTTTGTCGTCATTCAATGTCTCAGTTTGCGTGGAAAACATTGACCATAGTTAGCTTCAATCGAGATGGAGGCCTAATATTAACCTTGACTTCGAATACCACTATCCAATACATGTTTTCAAACAAATTGTGTCCACGGATAAAATAAGTTACTTGTTCGCTACCTAGTCCGGTTTCTTTCTTCTTTCTTCTTTTGTCAATGGAGATATCTAACTGAAGTTGACATTGCAGTGGAAAGAGTTTATTAGGTTCTTTATTATTTTCCGTAGGTATCATCGATTTGTTCGTTGGCCTAACAAAAATTATAGGAATATTAAAGCACCAGGAGATAGGGAATGAAAAATTTCCTAAAGATATAGTTTCACACAAATTATGAATGATCGTAGTCATTATAAATTTTATGATAAAAATGAAAACAAAAAAAATCAAAAATGAAATAACAAATCAATACCCGAGATTTGGTAACATAGTTCGGCACACTTTGCTTACGTTTGTAGAGTTCTCACCCAACTTAGTTACTTTCACCTATGATACAATAATAAATTTACTCAAGGCATTACAAAGTTAACTTACCAACCATTGATATTATTTCTCGTCCTCACTACCTTTGAAAGTAAATTACACCTAATAGTACGACTGCTTCATGCTAATCTCAACAGAGGATTTCCTCAACTGTATTTGATAATAAAGAATGAAAATAAAATAATTCAATTGATTGAAATAACAACTAACATAAACAAAGATACTTGAGAAAGAAAACAAGTTCCCTAACAATGTAGTTTTCAACCAAAGAATGAGAAGTTGTCTATTAAAAGAATCAGGAACATCCCATACACAACAGTCACAAAACGTCTCAAATCAATAAACATTTCATCACCAAAATATCATACACGAAGAGTTGCAAAAATAATAAGTTTGTTGGAAGTATTTCTCATGAAACCACTATCGCAGACAGCCTTAAAATCTCTTACAATAGATAGAAAATGCAGCAGCGATAATCCCACACACACATCAATGGTTCAGCCAAATCACGCTAGCACCAAATCGAAAACAACCATAACTCACTCGAGTCCCAATCAACAATAACTTTTGGAAAAACGCAACTGCAAGGATTTTTTACCTAATCACGAAATTACCCACCCAAGCAGTAGCAAAACTACCCAATCAACAATGCAGCCACAAGAGAAATGTTGCACGCAGACAATTAAGGAGAACATTAACAAAGAAAAATTGCAACACCCACAATACAGTCTTTGTTAATGATACACCAGAATTGCAGCACGCACACCTTCAGCCCAAGTTGCGTGATCAACCAAAATGTTTGTGTGAAGAAAGACACATGATTCTTCAAAAATCAACACTAAAATACTACAGATCAAAAGCTACAGATGATGAGTCGAAGCAAAAGCTACAGAAGAATAGCAGAGACATGAAATGGGTGACTCTCGAAAGTTCTAAAGGAGCTGTCTAAAGTCATTAACTCACCTAAGCCACTTTTGTTCAAAACACACGTGACATAAGGAGGCAAAACGCACAGC
>JAOQMS010000179.1:37982295-37998771 GCA_027563885.1 Erythroxylum longipes | reverse complement strand
TCATTATGGATATATGCTTTGGAAATTACCTTATGTTTATTAAGCATGATTCCTACACTACAAGAAAATTAGGAATTTGTGACCTATTTTTATTAAAATTATCATAACATTAATTTTTAACATTACTCCCACTAAAAGTCCATATTTCTATTTCAAAATAAACAATATTATTTTCTGATTTGCTTACTTTAATATTAAAAAATAACAAACTATTGAACAAGTGTATTATATTAAATGCGAAATCTTCTTTTCACAGACCCTATATTGTGTTGAAGAGCGTTGCTCATCCTTTTTCTTTGTAATCTAAACTCGTCTGTCCATCCAGGTAAGTCGTCTAACTAATGTCTATCGTATGTATTGCTTTAATAATACGATTATGATACATTTAGGTTTTGTATGAATGCAAAGGAGATCTTGATTTTGTGTTGTTTAGAATATTTTTACAATTATTGATGGGTTTTTATGTTCTTCTTTAATAGTCTAAGTATTTACTATATGTAGAATGGGTTTGAGAGCTTATGGATGATTTGAGGCATTAATAAACCCCTAGGACGGTATATAGGTTAGAAACACGTGATGCAGCTCTTGTGAGGCTTATCGGTGAAAAATTTCATGAGCTTAGGAGTCACAGCAAGAACTTACTTTCTTGATTCACAGGTGTAAACAATCCCACATACCATAGTATTGAAATCAATTATAGGTGATTAATTGAAACATAAATACTTTAACTTCAATGTGATTAATGCAAACTTAGTATTAACACAAGAAATTTATACGTTTAATAGACAAGATAGTTCTTTGCATAATAAACCCCTAGGATAGTATATAGGCTAAAAACCTATGATGCAGCTCTCGTGAGACTTATCGATGAAAATTTTCACGAGCCTAGGAGTCACAACAATAACTTGCTTTCTTAATTCATAGGTGTAAACAATGTCGCCTCCTTCATCTACATCGACCTTTAATATCTCTGTCGATATAGGGATGGTGGTTGGTGTAGTAGCAGGTACAGAAGGTGATGTCTCATCTACAAGTATGATAGCTGGAGGTACAACATCTGATTTAATTGTAGCTGCAGAATGTGATGCTTCACTTGGACGGTAACTGGCTCCAAATCGTGGTCTAAACCTTGGTCGCATCATATCCTATTTTATCTTTGGTGACATATTTCAACCTGAAATCCATACAACATAGCATATGTTGGAGAAGATTGATCTTAAGGGTTATATACGGAAGAATATCTCTCAAAAGATAAAAGATTTTTATTATCAGGAGTTTGAGGTTTTTTTGTATTTTTAATTGATTTTATACATTAATTAGATCAATATTGTAGATTATAAGTACTTATCGTATGTTTTTTCCTTTCATTTCAGAAAGAATTTTTTTAGATTCTAAATTTGACTTGGTCATTTATAAAGTATGGGAGAGACGAGTACGTACACGTTATTGAGACTTTCTTAGTACGATACATAAGACTGATGTATGACTGCCTTATATTTCTAAATAAATATGAAGTCGTTGGGAGCAGTATTGGACATCACCCGAGGCAATGTCTATTTTAGATTGTAATTCTACCAACAGACGTGGAGGATCGAGAGGAGAAAGTCTTTCTGTACATACTGGAGAATCTATTACTCACCACGAGTATACAGAGAGACTTGTAAGTATCTACACTTTACACTTATACTATGATTTTTTTACTTTGGTGTATTTCAATTTATTTTTATGTGTGAATTTGGAATAAAAATATGTATATTATGGAGAATGATAATGTTATAAATATCTGATGCTATATATGGTTATGTTGTTAAGTTACTTTATTTGTTCAACAGGGAGTAAATATCATAAAATAGATAAAATTCTATCGAAAATTTTGTAAATTGTAGTTCACTTATAACATTTTATTCTGATGCAGGAAAAGTTTATGGACATGAAGCCTACATCCCGTCAACTCTTTTTGCACACTCACAATAAGAAGCATGACAGTGTGACCTTCGTCAACACCCGATGTAGAGAGCTAAATGTATGTGAAATTTATGCTTTAATATTAATGTTTAATAATTATCACTTATTAACGTAAATGTTGCCTTCTGATAGGACCAAATATAAGAAAGCATTCAATGACAGTCTCAGCCGTCTGAAGATGTTGATGAGAGTCAAACCTATCTTCATGCAGTAGGTGGTAGGGATCGTCGTGGAAGGATATTCAGCTTAGGTTCATTTGCGAACATATGTTATTCGCAATCCTCCATACCCAGTACAATAATATCTAGTAGGCAGTCCACACTTAATGAAGTCCATGAGCTTCGGAGCACAGTACAGACATTGGCAACTTAGTTGCACCAGTCGATGAAGTACATAACTCAGTTCCGTAATGAGGTGGATGAGTTGAAGGAGAGGGACAACATCTCATTGCAGCAGTCAGAGCATCTGCGTTCACCAAATGAATAGTATACTTGTAGTCATTTCGTATGAATTAAATACTTATTATGTATAAAATAATTTTTTATTTTCAATTAAAATAATTTTTACTTTATATCATCAATTAACTTTCTGTTTTAACAAATTAAATGTAAAAACAAATCAAAATATTATCAACAGATAACTAATAACTGTCTAAATTATGCATCAACCATAAGATTATCAAATAAAATTAAATGCAGGGAAAAATTAAAAAAGTTTTAGTAAATTTACAGACAAAAATAAAGTTCGTCAGTAAAATCTATTCAATTTATCTTCAGACAACGAAGTTCTGTCGATAATGTTAGTCATTAATTTGTCGATGAAATAACCAATTCTTTCGGTAAATTTACCAACAGATAGGATTTGTGCGTCAGTAAATTTACCAATTAAAACAATCTTTCCATCACTAAATTTACCGACATCACATAATAACTGTCAGTATTCACCGATGGTAAAACAAAATATCCATCGGTAAATTAGCGACGAAAAATCTATGTTCGTCGCAAATTATTACCTACGATCGTTTCTTTGACCCTTTGGTTTGTTGGTAAACTCCGTTGCTAACTTAGCTTACTAATAAAGTGTGTAGGTTTTCCGTCGATAATGTTTGTCGCTAAACTCCATTTTTCTTATAGTATTGGAGAATGAGACTCAAACTACAATTCCTATTTGGGTCAATTTGCGTAAAATTCCCTGTGAATCCTGGTCATCTGAAGGATTAAGCTACCTAGCTAGTTACTTAAGTGTTCCTCTTATTATGGATGAAACTGCAACGAATATTAAAAGAGTTGGTTATGCAAGGGTGCGTATAGAAGTGGAACAAGAAAATATTGCCCGAATAGATTCCTCTCATGAAGTATAACTGTAGTGGAGAATTGGAGGAGGATAAAATCCTGCTGCTTATCCTTGGAAACCACATATGAAAGAGGGTATCAAAGGTTGGGTCCCTAAGGCTATGTTTGGTTGGACGTAAGGTTTTTAATGGAATGAAATGAAATGAAATGAAATGGAATGTAAATGGATGTAATATTAGAAAATTGTTGTTTGGGAGGGATGGAAGGGTTCATAATGTAATATAATGAAACGTTGTTTAGATGAAGGGTTTATAATGTAATGTAGTGTAAAGTTGTTTATCATTTTACATTCCATTCTAAACCCTCAAAATTATAGGTTTTTCATTTTTACTGTTTAGGATGGAATGAGATGTAATATGAAACTATCCTCTTTCATCCTATTTTATTCCATTCCGTTATAAACCCTCCTTTTAAATAATGGAATAATATTATATTCCATTTCGTTCAATTAATAAACTTCCAACCAAACATAGCCTAAGATGAATAAGAATGAGGAGGGTAATGGAAGAAATGAAACTAGGCATACTAGAAAAATTAGTAGCTGAGCATGGTATTGTTGCAGAGGACAAGAAGGAAAAGAATGTGAAGAATCTAATTGATGCAACTGAAGTATGTGAAAGTGAAGAAATTAAAGAGCAACAGGTTCAGTTGATATAGGGGATTCTAGTGTTGTTATTTTGAATGTAGTTGGGAAAAACAATGAAGAGAATGTGCATAATGTTAAACATGTTGTACGTGTAATTGGACTAATTCAAAAGGAAGCATTTTCTATTTCTATAAAATCAAGTGTTGTACATAAGGACGTATAAGTGGAGAAAATGGAAAAGAACAAGCAGCGATCTAATGGTAATCAACTAGTTGGATTAAGGATTGAACAATTTGTTACACATATTTCCCAGGGAAAGATAACTCTTGACAATTACAGTACAGACAATGTGGAGAATCTAGGCTCGACCCGTCTTGTATTTTTTAAAATAAAAAATGTTCAAAAATGATGTCATTTTGAAAATAACAGACAGGCCACGGGTCGAGTCGCAGCCCACTAGTGGCCCGGTCAACGAGGGCCAAAAGCAAGCCGAGCCCACTTTTGACATGCCTAATCTAGACAGTGGCTCGAATTATTTCACCTCCCAATATTTGGAGCATTGTCAGATGGATAGGGCCAAATGCTGACTTCAGTTGCAACTATTGAGCAAACTGAAAATTAGGGGATAAAGAATATTGAACAAATAGAGGATGACGATACCCCACTAGTTCTAGACAATGTCCCAGACATCCCTAGCGATTTTTGCGTGCAATCTAAATTTGCAAAAAGAAAATCTGCTAGGAAGAAAAAGCAAAATCTCAAATACCAAAAATGGTGAATGAGCTTTCACATGAAAATGAAAGCTTAATGGTGTCTATAATTGTTTTTTGTTGTTGTCTATTATGCAAATAGTCATACTATCTTCTTTAGGGAGTTTTTGTTCTTGTATATATTACAATATGATGGTAGGCTTAAAGCCTTAAATTCGTTATAACATTGATTTAGTTTAACTATAATATAAATTCTTTTTAATTTCAAAAAAACTTAAGTCCAAATTCAAAATTTAAATTTATAAAAAAATCCAATCCAAACTCAAAGCGCGATCAAATCAGGCCTAGCTGGACCATTTTTGTCATTATTGAGTGGCATTAATAAAAAAATCTCCATCACCACTTGTTATATCATCAATAATAACCATCCAGTAAAAAAAAAGTGCAATTTAGAGAGATACAATATATGCAGGCTTAATCCTAACTACTAAAAAAGCTGTTTCCCAGCCACTTATATATCAGAAGAAGTAAAAAACAACTCATTAGATTAAGAGTTGGTTGTGTCCTTCACAGTCAATGGTTTTAATTAGAATAGACATAGTCTTTATAAAATTAAAAAAAAAACTTATCATTCTACGATTAACATTTTCAACTGTTTATTAACCATTAAAACAACAAAAAATCATAGATATACTAACCAATAATTTAACAACAAATAAGTGCATTAGGGATAATTAACCCTACGGATGCTAAGGCGGGCACTTGCACTTGTTCTCAAGGGAATGACTTGAGGTGGAAAACCTGACAAACCGGCTTATATGACCTCTTTATTGAGGCCTGTTCAAACTTTTTGACAGAAGCCTCATTCTCTTCTAAGCTAGTCTGCATGAAGAACCTTATCCACCAAGATGAGCTCCTAAATTTGGCCTTCAAAACATCCAATACTTCATTACTCTTCTTCCACTAATGTCAGTTTACTTAACAATGAACCCAAATTTTAATCAGACTTACCGGACGACCAAATTTAGGCAACTCTGAAGCTTTCCCTCTTTGCTGACCTGGAAGCCCTGTGCAAAATTATATTAAAAGGCAGAAATGATAGCTAAGAATTATCAAGTGCTTTAAAAGGGAACCGACATTCGCATGTCTGCTTATAACATACCTGGAAAGTAGAAAAAAAATAATACTTTGGCTGTATTGGCAATCTTAAATATATCAAAAAGTTATACAATAACTATAAAGCGAAAGGCTTGTGTCAAATTACCAGTAAACACGACAATGCCATCACTAGATACCCTTGCCAATTCCGGCAGGGTCTTGTTGAGATATCTTGGAGATAAGTAATCTAAAGCGTCTGACACTATAACCATAGAGAATGATTTTGCACGGTACGGCAGAGGATACTTAATATCAGCAACACGAACAAAACCTCTGCGAACAAGACTCTTGCAAGTGTCATCGACATCATCCAAGTCATAAGGTTCCACGCCCCACGCTTCAGTATCCTCTTCTTTCAATAACTTTGACAATACTGAACAAGTATCAGGTCCAACATGTAGCACTTTGCGCATGCTGTCACCATAAGCCTTTTTCAGAATAGGTAAACCTCTTTGCACTTCTGATGTGCATGAAACAGCTCCTGTGCATACATATTTGAAATCTTCAGATTGTTGTTTCATTCAATCGATGACTACGTTAGCAGCTATATCTATAGATAGTGCAATAACAAGATAAATACAGATTTTACATGGCGAAACAAATGCTGTTTTCGGTTTTCCATCCATTATTTTAAGATGAATAGGCAAGAAGGAAGTAGATTTCTACAAACTCAGGCATAGCAGATATCTAGGATTTCCAGGTAAATGCTGTCTCGTGCAGAGTAATTGAGAATGGTTGCTTCATGCAAGAATATGAAAAAAAAGGATCATAACCACAAAGTTTCAACACAGGAGAAAATTTTGCCAACATTAAGTTTTGAGTGCAATTTGGTTTTGAGTGCCGCATCAAGTTAAGACGTCAAATAGATCTGGAAAATTTGAGAACAAAAATCAACAGAAGTCAGTCATTGAAGCGTTGATTGAGCACACAAAGATGTTCAACAGAACGAGTCTCCCACTTGCTGCCAATGTGACCTTTTTTTGGTATCTAGGAAAAAGTACTTGCAGACTCCCTCATCCCTTGCACCTACCAGGATTTGAATCCTGTTCAGGCTAAACTCCCGATAGTTAATGCAACTTTGAAATTATCATTTAAAATAATATTTTTCTTCATATAAAACTAAACAGGACTTTACATATAAATGGAATTAAATATGCTCTCAAACAAGAACAATGGCAGAAATTAAATGAATGATACCAATGTAAATTCATGTTCAAGTAGAACCATCTACTAGATAGAAAACCCGAAAACAAGTCAAAGAAACATCTCAAAAATTTTTGGCATACTTGCAGTCACATTTAACGTACTAAAAGCAGTCACCGTCCAACAAGGGAGAAACTATATATATACTAGCACAAAACTCACCTTCCACCCTATTCAAAGCTTCCTTATCTGCTATTCTTCTCCCTATAACATAAACATTAAAGATTCAGTTGAAACACTATTATGGCAAGTAAAAGTAAGACCAACAGACAACAGTAAAAACGTGTGCCAATTAACCCAGTTGCAATAGTTTAGTACTTCAGTATATTAAAAAGATAAGAAAAAACTCAAACCTGAAATGAGCTAATTGAGTTCAGAGACCTGTTTCCTGTTATATCTTTGGAGACCAGTCCATGGGATTAAAAAAAAAAAAAAAGAACTGACGCTCGTCAGGAGCCTCAAACAAACACTTCGGCACCAAAAGACTTCTAAATACAATATGATGGGAAAATCTAAAGAGGGGCGATGAAAAAAAAAAGTTCCTGGAGCATGTACACACCCGACCCACTGTAGCAATAACCGATCAGAAGAATTGCACCCTGAAAGAAATAAAGCATTCCATCATTGGTTTCCAGACTAGAATTGGATCAGATAGTACTCAAGTAGGCATCCGCGCTAGTATGTCAATAAAAAGTCCCGAGGAAAAGGGATGTTTCTGGTGAGCTAAGTCCGGTATTTTGTAAACCAATAGCATTGCTTACAATATAAAAGTTGAAAACTGAAAACTTAAAATGCAGAAGACACACAACCAAGAAACCCACCACAACCACGAGTCCAATGGACAATAATGGCGGGGAACGTGATCTAGAATTCGCCGAAAAGGGGATCCCTCCCTCGTTTACTAAACGTCTAGGGTTCCCCGGCCGCCGGGATATCATTGCTTATTCCTGGAAGAGTAGCAAAACCCGTAATTATTAGAAAGAAACAACTTTTTATCATAATCAATTATAAAGAAAATACAATTTTCTCATATGCATTACAAAGAAAACATCTTTTAATCATATATCAACATAATGTGAGACCTATCTGTCCCTGTTCTTTATTTACATACGGACGGAAACTCGAGACCTCCATGAAAGCAATTCAATGACCATTCCCATTTCAAGTGAAAGCCATTCTCTGAACCATTCCAAGCCCGGCAATAAAAACCCAGATACTTTTTACCAAAGCAAATCAAATGAGAAAATGGGTAGACAATTCTCACTACCAACAAAATTCCCAACCAAAACACATTAACCGCTAGAAACACCGAACAATGAAACCGCAACACGGATGCCAACTTTACCTGGAAAATCCAATAAGGTGAAGAAACTTCCGACTCTTCAAAAGCTCGATCTAGATCTGTTTGTAATGGTTTTATAGTTACGATGGCGAGCCATGAGACATAAGTCGAGTTTCAGTTGATTTTTGTCACTGATCACTGATGATACATTATAGTAACAATTTAAAAAAGATCATATTATATGAATATATCATATGTGTAAAAAGTATATATTATATCATACTTTAAATAATGCATATTATATATTAAAAACAGAAGTTTAAAATTTGCCAGTTTATGAGAAGGAAACCCAACTAATAAGAAACACCGTAGTAAGAATGAAAACAAAAGGCAAAGAGGCAAAATATATGGTACCTTTCTTCAGGTAGCTGCTATTATGCGCAAGGATGATTTACACCATAATCCAGGATGGTCCTTGCAAGCTAATCAGATTTTCTGTTTTATGTTTCTTGTATTTAATTTCCTTGTGTGGTAAGAAAATATTCAATGACTTGAAACAGGAACCCCAGTTTCCCACTACAACGAGAGACGACAATGGATTTTAGGGTTTGATATATATATTCGGAAGACGAAGGCTTCAAGCGAAACTGTGAAGTAATATTATTATATTATTAGACTTTTTTATAATTTCACTTAAAGAGAAATTCTGTTTCTTGTGAGATTTGTTTGGAGTGTTTATTTACGATTCATCTTTCCAGGTTTCTCTTGTTAAAGTATACCAAGTATATACGCCAGTTTTTACTAGCTTTTTGGTATCAATTGAACTTCAAAGGAAGTACTCTTGACGCTCTTGTTTAAAATGGCATTTAAGGATTGTCCTATCCTCATATATTATTGTTTGGTCCAACCATTATCTTGATCTGGTTGACTTAAAAAATTATGTTCTGTCATTGAAACGAGATCCTGATCAATCTCTCTGGGTTACCTTACATCTAAGATAGGTTCACTTCCATTGCATGCAGACATCATGAGGCTTAAAAGTGAAGGTCTGTATAGTTTCCTTCGGTGTGGTTTAGTTTGAGAAAAGTACAGGGTTCTAGCCTATATATGGTGGATAGTTTCTGATGTGCTTGCTCAAGAACTGATCAGAAAGGTTCTTATGCTGATATCCACACATGTTTCTTCTGTACAGATTATGGAAGGTTGGCGTTGACAATCATGTGTGCAATGAGAGACTTGGTTAAAGCGATTGGTTTCTCGGAACAGTTATCCCACCACTACAAATTTGCAGGCCATGCACGTAGTACTTTCACTTGTTTAAGGAGAGAGAACTCTTTTCAGCCTAAAAGAAAGCATAGAACAGAAAGAGGTACAGATAGTAGGTGCGGTAACAGTCAATGATGGAAGAAGTCCAGAATGCAGGATCGCGCGAGTATTGTTTAAGGAGAGAAAGGTGTGTTGACGCGGGAACAAGGTGAAGTTCTACGAGTTAGCAAACTAAGTCATACAGAACTGAGAGTGCGCGAAAGCAATTAACTTTGGCGAGATAGGTCGAAGTTATATAAAACGTGCGAGATTTTATACTAACTCAGATTATGACTTGTACTTAGTCATGGAGCGACGAGACTGTACCATGAAGTGAGCTTGATCATGAAAGATGGACTTACCCTTGGACGTACATTGATGGACCTATGTGCAGATAAGACTTGGTGAATGCATCAGCAGTGACGTGGCAACTGTGGATAATGTGGCACATGATGATGTAGCGGATAAGATCGCAGTGGATGAACGTTATCTTTAAGAGATAAAGATCATCTGGAAGGATCATCTGAAGATAGAGGAGATCTTCGCGGATAAAGATAATCATTCCTAGATAGGGTAGTCTTTTAAATGTGATGTAACTTAATCATATTAAGGATAAGATAGGATAAGATTGTGATCTTAGCTAGTAAAGTTCTATTAGGACTTTTAGTCATCTGAAGGAGCCTATAAATAGTTTATTAGAGTTGAGCGCTATTCATTCGATCAGTGAGAGAGCTCATTGAGAGAAATCACTCAGAGGAGAGAGCTTTGAGAGTTGAGAGCTTTTAGGGGAGTTCTCATTGTAAGGGCTTCAAGTAGGAAGTTCCTTGTAAGGTCTTCGAGTGGGGAGTTCCTTGTGAGTGCTTCGAGGAAGAGGTACTTGTGTTTTTTGTTAAAATTTTGTGGAGAGTTAATGAAAGAGTAGCTTCGGCTACATATATATATATACTTGTTGCCTTCTTTACTCTATTTTACACTGGTGTTATTTTGTTTGTGAAAGAAACACTTTAAACACTTGTGTGTGCATGAGGTGTTCGAGGGTTAATAGAATTGTTCGATGACATTCACATGAGAAGACTGAATCTTGCTTAAACGGACCGAAGCGGGATTGCCGTGCGAAGTTGGGCGCAACTTGTGGAAAAAGTTCGAATCCAAAGTAGATCTTTGCGACAGTTGGTATCAGAGTCAATCTAGAGCGATGGCTGGTGGAAGTAATCTGATGGAAAGGTTTACTAGAATAGAGGCAATTCTTAAGTTTCTAGCCCCAACAGATGCAGGAGTAGCTCCTTTGTTGGAACGTATTGCAGCCTTGGAGAGGGAACTTCAAGCAACTATGAGAGCGCTCAAGGAATAGAGGAAGGCTCGTGAGGAGATGGGCTATGATCTGTTGGTGCTCAAACGTGCGATGGCAAAGCACGAGAATGGTGTCCTAGTAGAAAGCACTATGGTGAAGGTGCGAGAGCCACAAGTTTTCGATGGCATACGGAGTGCTAAAGAGCTCGAAATTTTTTTGTGGGACATGGAGCAGTACTTTGCAGCGGCAAAGGTGGCAGACTCGCAGAAGGTGTCAATCACAGTAATGTACATGGTGGGTGATGCCAAGATGTAGTGGAGGAAGAGGACCTCTAACGACATCAGTGCGGGGAGACCTCCCATCGACACTTGGGAGAAGATGAAGAAGGAGCTAACGGATCGGTTCCTACCCAACAACACTTCTTGGCTCGCAAGGGAAGCTTTAAAGGGGTTAAAGCAAGACGGCTCAGTGAGGGAGTATGTGAGGGAGTTCACATCGGAGATGTTGGACATGCAGAACATGTCAGAGGAAAACAAGTTGTTCAACTTCATTAGCAGCTTGCAAGGTTGGGCACAAATGGAGCTTCAGAGGCAGAATGTTAAGGACCTCCCTAACGCAATAGCAGCGGCAGATGCCTTGGTGAATCTTCGATTGCCACCACCAATTCTACCTAGCGGAGAGGGCAAGAAAAACGGTGGAACTCGAGATGAAAAGGAGAAAGGCAAAGAGAAGGTAGGAGAATCTTCTCAACATAAGAAGAAGGAATCGAAGGGAAAGGTTGTATGCTTGATTTTTGATGGGCTGTACTATTCTAGAGAATGCCCAAAGAAGAAGAAGCGCGAGGAGCAGATGAACTCCATAGTCACGAAGGACAAAGGAGGGAGCGATGAAGATGACTCGGGGGAATAAGCTATCAACAACATTGCGTATTTGTTTATGAGGCTCCTGAAGGAGGATTCATGCAAAAAGAAACTCGACGGAAAGAAGAAGTGGTAATTGGGAGAGGTACCAATGGAAGAGAAGGCTTGCTCCAGTCTTCAACAGTTGGGGAAGGAGTCATTGAGGGAACCGCTTAAGGAGGAGTGTCCACATATTATTTCGATGAGGGCATCAAATTCTTCTAGTGGGGGTGGTTTGTTAGACCCCTAAGTCCAGAATGTGGGATAGTGCGAGTGTTGGCGAGCCTTGGCCAATGTTTGACACGTAGGTTGGCACGAGAAAGGAGTGTTGATGAGGGAACAAAGCGAAGTTCTGCGAGTTGGCAAACTAAGTCATACGAGACCCAAGGGTGCGCGAAAGCACTTAACTTCGACAAGGCAGGTCGAAGGTATGTAAAACGTGCGAGGTTTCATACTAACTCAGATTATGACTTGTACTTAGTCATGGAGCGACGAGACTACACCATGAAGTGAGTTTGATCATGGAAGATATACTTATCCATGGACGTACATTGATGGACCTATGTGCGAATAGGCCTTGGTGAACACATCAGCAGTGACGTGGCAACTGTGGATGATGTGGCACATGATGACTTAGTAGATAAGATCGCAGTAGATGAACATCAGCTTTAAGAGATAAAGATCATCTCTAGGATCATCTAAAGATAGAGCAGATCTTCGCAGATAAGGATAATCATTCCTAGATAGGGTAATCTTTTAAATGTGATGTAACCTAATCCTATAAAGGATAAGATAGGATAAGATTGTGATCTTAGCTAGTAGAGTTCTATTAGGACTCTTAGTTATCTGGAGGAGCTTATAAATAGCTCATTAGAGTTGAGAGCTATTCATTCGATCAGTGAGAGAGCTCATTGAGAGAAATCACTCAAAGGAGAGAGCTTTGAGAGTTGAGAGCTTTTGGGGGAGTTCTCGTTGAAAAGGCTTCGAGTAGGGAGTTCCTTGTAAGGTCTTCGAGTAGGGAGTTCCTTGTAAGTGCTTTGAGGAGGAGGAACTTGTGTCTTTTGTTAACATTTCGTGGAGAGTTATTGAAAGAGTAGCTTCGGCTACATATATATACATATATATATCTCTTGTTACTTTCTTTACTCTATTTTACACTGGTGTTATTTTGTTTATGAGAGAAACACTTTAAACACTTGTGTGCGCGTGAGGTGTTCGAGGGTTAATTAAATTGTTTGACGACATTCATGTGAGAAGGCTGAATCTTGCTTAAACAAATCGAAGCAAGATTGCCGTGTGAAGGTGGGCGCGACTTGTGAAAAAAGTTCGAGTCTAAAATAGTCCTTTGTGATAGAAGATACGTGTCTTATTTAAGGCTGTCTTCTTAGACTTAAACTTGGGTCAGATTACCTTTTCTCTCGTTATTTTATTCTTACTCTTTTCTATAAAATCCATCCATTCATTTTTTACGAGTCTTATTTATTAAATAGATGGGTACTCATGTTAAGAATATGGTAATAAAAACAGGTGATTTGTTCCTCCTGTAATAAGGATAAAAAATTATGTCGTTTGGTTTTTTATTTTTGTTGTAATTTTCTTTTAAATAAAAACCAAAACTTATTTAGTATAAATATATTTTTATTACCAATAATAACTACATGTCAGATAAATTTAAAGGTAAATTTTTTTAATTAATTAAATTTATTTTAGTCTCTTAAATAATATTCATTAATAAATTATCATTAAAATTGTTTTATTTTATTAACATAAATAATTTATAAAACTAATATTTATTTTAAATACATTCTAGTTATTAAATCAATTTTTAATTGAATTTCCCGCCCTAGGCATTGGTTTATAAATTCCTCTTAGTTTTCACTTTATGAATTAATTTTTTGGACTAGAAGATTTAAGTTGTATGAATTGAAATCTTAGATTAAAAAAAACTATGTATGGATGAAAAATATGATTTACTATTAACTAAATATATATTATTAAATTATTTAATATAGTAATTATTAATAAGTGATGGCAAAGAAATAATCTCTTTTACATAAGAATTATGAATAATTTAATTTAGTCTCTCTCTTCTCCGATTTTCTTTCTCCTTGTTGTTGGCTCTATCATTCTTTTAGATTTTATCTTTTCTCTATTGATTTCTAGCTTATTTTAGTCTTTCCCAGCTCTTTTGTTTTGGTCTCACTATCTCCATGTTTTCTCTCATCCTTCATACTTCTTCACATTAGGCTCGCACTTCTCTCTTCTCTAGTTTCCTTTCTCCTTGTTGTTGGTTATGTTTTTCTCTTAGATTTTCTAGCTTATTCCAGTCTTTTCCAGCTCTTTCTTCATGGTCTTCATGTCTCCCTGTTTTCTCTTATCCTTCACACTTCTCACCTTCACTTTAAGGGTATCTCAGTAATTCCACTTCTCCCTCCAACTACCTCCTTCTGCTTTTATCTTCTAGTCATTGTCAACCCATCTTTTTTTTCTATCACTATGTTTGCAGTAGGTAAGTCTGTTAGCTTTAAGCAGTGTTCCCCAGCATATTTCCCCACTTTACCCTTGAAACAATTCAATCTTCTTCCAGGAGAATGCTCCAAATTTGCACTTTCTCCTCCTTCTCAAGCCAACGCTCTTAACTCCATCCTCCACTGTCCCCCCCCCAATGGACTATCAAGCTTGGGCGATTTTCAGGTGACTATCCCCTAAGTCTCGCATACGACTGGCCTTGGTTACTCTTCTTTGGTGATTCTGACTCCATTACTGGGAAGTTTGGTGTTGTCTTTACAGACCTGATTATTGATACTATTGCATTGTGGGTTTGTTTTGTGAGTGTTGCATGGGTCTCCGGCTGTGACTTGGTGGTAGTGTTTCTCAGGACGACAGTAGGGAACTTTTCCAGAGTTCTTCCGGGGTGTCTAGGCTATGGGGAAGTGGCGTAAGACGTCAAAAAAGGGAAGGGATATCACAATCGAATGTGCTTTAGGGTTGAAATCTCCTTTGAATGAGGATGTTGGAAAGGATGACTGTCAGGACAGTCGGGCTACTGTTCAATCAGTTAGGGGGTACATGGGCTGAAGTCAGGCGAAAGGATTAACATAGTAAGTGCTAGTCGGGAGACAACACTATGCAAAAAGGGGGACAATGTGGCAAATGCAAGGGGTCCCCGGAGTGATAAGGGTAAGGGGGACTGATCTTGAAGTCGAGGGGAGTAAGTCAGGGTAGAGGTGAACCTGATACATCATCTTCGGAGGATGAGGCATGTGATTTGGATGAGAAAGGGAGTGCCTCCAGCGAATCTGTTGCAAGCTTGGGTGAGGAAGGGACTGATCGACAAGTGCTTGAAGAAATGCCAGACTCTTTACCTCTGGACAAGCACAACGAGCCACCCATGCGATCTTCTGTAAATAATTGAGAGGAGGCCAGCACCTGATAGGAGTTTGACAAAATGCCAGAACCCATTCGGTCTCCTAGGTCAGAAACACATAAAAAGCCCTCCTTTGCTAGGTTATTTAGTAATAATAGAGAGCTTAACTAAGACCTTCATCTGAAGTATTTAATAGTAGAGGATGAGGTAGTTATTGAGCCTACGAATGTATCTTCAATTGAAACAGAATGGGGGTATTGTCTTGTTAGGTGTTTTACAGGAAAATTTCCAAGCATGAAGGCTATTGAAGGGTTGATGGATGAATGGGATGTGAGATGTAAAGTGTTACCCCATGATCGTGGGTGGATTATTTTTCAATTCGAATCTGAAGAGGACAGAACTACTATGCTTGCCGGAGGGCCTTACATTCTCTTTGGGAAGACTCTGCTATTGAAGAAGATCTCATAAGGTTTTGACTGTAGAGAATTCATGGAAGTGCCAATATGGGTTTAGCTCCCAAATGTGCCTCTGGAGCTTTGGAATGAGAGGGGACTATCAAAGCTTGGGGTCCCGGCTAGGAAAACCAATTTGTACAAATCGTATGACTAGTACAAAGGCTCTGGTAGGGTTTGCTAGACTGTTGGTGGAGGTTAATATAGCAAAGAAGCCAACCCTCAACTTTGATGTCTGAATGCCAGGAGATAGTAAGTACACTCAGCAGGTTTTGTATAAGACTTTTCCAAGTTATTGCTATGCTTGCCAAAAATTCAGACACACCCCTTTTGAGTGCAAATCCAAGAGCAAGAGGAATCAAGTGTAAGAGGCAACTAACACAGAACCTACAGAGAATCAGTCACAGAAGGTGCATACTACATCAGCCCAGAAGGGTGCTACGCATGATGTTGAGGAGTTCACAAAAACAACTAGGCAGCAGGTAGATCCGAAGCAAGCTGTAACTGACCAGGAGACTGTTAATTCTGTTGGACAGGTGGGAGCAATTAGGATGACTACGGAGGAGGAGGAGGGGACTAAGAATGTGATAACTGTCTTACCTAGACGTTAAATTCAGAAGTTTAGCAAAGCTAGGACAGAATCCAATACACCAGGAGAGGAAGAACAGCAGAAAGTTTCACATAATCTTGGGAATAAAGGAAAGGGTACTTTGACTATTGGCCCCGGTCCCCGTACGATTTATAATAATAATAATAATAATAATGATAATAATAATAATAATGATGATGGACGCGGAAATTTAGTGATGGGATCATATCAAATAAAAAATAAGGTATAATTGTATTTTCTAAATAAAAACTTAGGAAGAGTGAAAATAATACTTAACAATGTAATAAAAATTATCC
>JAOQMS010000179.1:37966297-37976330 GCA_027563885.1 Erythroxylum longipes | reverse complement strand
CGCCCAGCTTCTTCACCTCGAACAATAAATAATTGTGGAATTCTTTTATTAGAAGCAATATGGATAAATGCTTGTCCAACTTGGAATGGTGTCATACCTTCCCACATTCCCAAGCTCCATTCCTTAACACCAAACTCTCGAATCACTCTCCCATCCTAGCACAGATAAGCCCTCCAAAGTCTTTTCACTCACCATTCAGATTTAATAATTTTCTCATTGATATTGTAGGTTTTCTTGGAGTGGTGAAGAAAGGCTCTAACATATCCTGTCATTGTTCAAAATAGTTCATCCTCAAGAGGAAACTTCATTCCATCAAGGAAGCAATAAAATTGTTCCATAAGAAAAACATTGGTAACGCATATCATCTAGTGTCTACTGTTAAAGCTGCTTTTAAACAAGCTCAATTAGCAACCTATTGTAATCCTTCTTCTGTTTTGTTTGTTGAAAAGGAGAAACAATCTCTTGATAGTTTCTTACAAGCTCTAAAGTTTCATCATTCTCTATGAAGAAAAGGTCCAAGGTAAATTGGTTGAAGTATGGTGACAAGAACTCAACATTTTTCCACAGGGCAATCACTTCCAGGAAAGCTTCAAACAACAATGTATTCATCAAGTAGCTAAACTCCAATATGGACTCACAGCCTCTAATCACCCAAGCAGCTGAAGACTATTTCACAAATCTACTAGGTTCTCATCCCAATTCCCAATTCCCAATTCTTTTTCAGGCTCATAAGTGAAATTGTTCAAGATCAACTTTCTCCTTATGAAGTTTGCATTCTTTCTGCACCTTTTTTCACTCAGGAAATCAATCATGTTTTTAAATTAATCCACCCAAGAAAGCCCTAGGTCTTAATGGTTTTACTGCCAACTTTTTCTTCAAGATCTGGCACATTACTAATGAAATGGTAGTTGATGCTATATTAGAGTTCTTCAATCATGGCAAGCTTTTAAAGGAGGGCAACAGCACTTTCATTACTCTTATCCCTAAAGGAATCAATCTCACTAGTTTTGGTTATTTTCAACCCATAGCCTGTTGTAACACCGTTTACAAGGTTATCTCCAAGGTACTCTCACTTATACTTAAAAACCATTCTTCTTAATCATGTTGATTGCAATCATGGTGCTCATATTCCTAGTAAATCAATTGGTGATAACATTTCCATTGCTCAAGAACTTTTCAAGCATTATAAAAGGAAAAGAGGACATTAAAATTATGCCATGAAATTTGACTTTTAAAAAGCTTATGACATGTTGGATTGGTCTTTTATCACCAAATCTCTACAAGCTTATGGTTTTCCTTTAAATTTATCATTTGGATTCATCAATGCATAAGTATTATGACTTTTAAAGTCCTAGTAAATGGAGAACCTTCTAGGATTTTCAAAGGTGCAAAAGGTATCAAGTAAGGGAATCCTAGATTCAAATTTCATGGCAAATTAAAAAAGTTAAAGCTAATCAACTTGAGTTTTGCTTTGCTTATTATAGTTTCCTATTATCTCAAGCAAATTACAATTCAACAGCTTCACTATGCAATGTTCTTAAGTTGTTTAACAAAATGTCAGGTCTCATCATTAATTACCATAAGAGTGCTTTATTCATCTCTAGAAGTGCTACTAGCCTTGCACTAATTATGGCATCAACTTTTGGATTCATAAGTCAACAACTTTCAGTGACTCAACTTGGAGTTCCTGTATCATCGGCTAATCCATATACATATGATTAGAAATGCTTGATTGATAATATCCTTAATAGGATCAATAGCTGAAGTCATAAAGAACTTTCCATAGTAGGCAAAGTTCAATTAGTGAACTCTGTTCACTCCTCCATGGCTGTTCATTGGGGATCCCATCTTATAATTCCTAGATATATTCATAAGAAGATTGATAGGATCTTTAAAAACTTTCTCTGGTCTAGATGCAACTTGAATCCAAAGGCTAGAAAAATAAAATGGATAGATGCATGTTTATCTCATAGCTAAGGAGGAATTCGTCTCATCACCAAATTGTTAAATCAAATAATGTTTACTAAGAAAGTGTGGAGATTGATTCAAGACAGATAATCTTCGTGATTTAAAAGGGTCAATGATTACTATACTAAAGAGAAATCCATCTAGTGTTTTAAAATTCCTAGGAATGCTTCTGCTTTGATCAAATACATCGGTAAGATCTAAGAAAAGATCATAATACGTTGTAACTATCAACCTGGTAATAGAGAAAATTTAAAGTTCTGGTTTAACCTATAGCTCAATCAAAGGATACCTTATAACATTCCTTAATTTCATATGCTCAAAAGCTTCATTTGTATAGATACTAATGTGGGTCAAGGCTTAACTACTCTTTAACAACTCCACAACATAAGTTCTCTCATGATGTTTTCCCCACTTTTAACCAATTTCACTTTTACTAGGTAAGTTGATAAGATGTTGTGGAAGCTAACAAACTCTAGTTAGTTCTTCACTTCTTCAGCTAGAAGCATATATAGAGAAGATTATCCCCAAGTAAAATGATATCATGTGGTATAGAGCAAGAACTTCAGTTCTAGACTTGCTCATCTGATATGCAAGGATTCAAAACTAAGCTTGCCACTTTGGATAAAATTGACAACTTTTTATGTATTCCAAATTGGTGTTCCTTGTGCAAGAACAATGCAGAATATCATAACTATCTCTTCTTTTCCTGTACTTACTCGAATTAGATTTAAATATTCACGATGGATAAATGTGGAATTCATGAGCCCCCTGCCATCTTGCCAAACATTATGGAGGGGAGTATTCAACTTAAAATAACTCAAGAAGGCGATGTATGGTTAATATTCACTACTCTAGCTTACCTTATAACAGGCATTTGGACTAAGAGGAATAACAAAATATTTGGTTAATATTCACTACTCTAGCTTACCTTGTAGCAGGCATTTGGACTAAGAGGAGCAACAAAATATTCAAATATATTGCTAGCACACCATAATAGAAATCAATAATCATTCAAGATCAGATCAAGTCGCACATATTCCTCTACAAACGTAAGCATAAATTCAGTCATAAAACGTTTTCATAATGGCACTTATTTTAGTTGAATCATGGCAATACCAGCCGAAGCACTGAATACTAAAGTTTATACTTCTCAACTTGTTTTGAACCTAATACAAGCTGATGCACACTCTTACTTATTTAGGATCCTTTTAGGGGTTAGTCCCCTTTGAATTGTATTCTTGTTGTATTATACTTTGTAGGCTTTTCTTTAGTTGAATAAATTGCCTTTTGTTCAAAAAATAAAAACTCTTTTTGTGGTTTTCATAAAACTTGAAAAGTGAAAGAAATAAAAAACAATGATCAAATAAACTAGTTTGTTTACTAAATTTTAAAACAAAAATTAAAGATCAAAAATATAAATAGAAACAAATAAGTCCGCACAAATAAGAGAGTTTTTCTTAGTCTAAAGACCAAAGTTCCACCATTTTTTAATGCACCTAAAAAGCTTTATTATGTTATTGTTGTTTGTAAGGTCTTAACTCATTTTTTTTAACCTTATAATTGTGCTAAGCTTTTCTTTTTTTAAAATACCAAAAAGTTTTTCTAGAACCGAAGTTCTACAACTTTAAGTTTAAGTAATACCTAATTACTATATTTTATGAGTTTATACAACTTTTACTCAAAATGTTGATGAGTTTTTTTAACTTAAAGATTTGTCTTTATTTGAAGGTTAATTATTTCATTTAAAATTTTAAGACTTTTTTTAATTATGTATGTTGTTTTGAAAATGGTCTAGATGCTATTATAAATATGATTTTGTAGAAAAAGAAAAATGTGAAGAGATAGAAAGAGAATTTTTATTTTATGAAAGTCAATTTTCTTCATCAAATACAAGAAAAATTTTCTTATCTTTTTCTCTTTATTTTACTATAAGTTTTCATTTTTTCTACTTTTAATTTATAGTAATTTCAGAGCTTCACATTGTGAGATTATTTGAATTCCAAAGAGGGTGATTTAAATATAAACTTGTGAAATTAAGAGTTAAACGTCATGACAGCAAGTGACAATAACCTTAGGTGGTTTTTCTTCAATACTTGTTCCAATATTTAATGTACAGTTTGGATAATAAAATAAAGGCCTATTTGAAATTAACTACTTTATAGAATCAATTAACATTGATCCTCCACCACTTGGAGCAAATCCTACTATATATCGATGAAAAAAAAGAAGCATAAAGAAATGAAAATTAAGAAATCTAAATCTCTCACTTATATATATGTTACTTTAACAAATGTAACGTTCTTTAAGATTATGAAATATGAGAAGCCAAGCTCTTCACATTAAAAACATAAGTTTGAAATGTTCAAAATAAAAAGAACATCGGTCAAATAAAGAATATACCACTAAGTTCATAGAGTTGGTTAATGAAATTAGACTTTTTAGGGAAGATCTTATAGATCAAATGATAGTTGAAAAATGCTATAATAAGTCTTTATGACAAATTTGAGGTAAGAGTTGTAGCAATTAAAGAGTTATGTGATTTAATAAATCCCTCAATCGTTAAACTTATTAGTAAGTTTCATATGCATAACGAAGAGTCTTTTTATTAGAATTGATGAACTAGTTGAGAATGCACTTTAGGCCAGGAAAAGGGTAATGAGCTTTTTTTTTAAGATAAAAAGGCTATTTGATAATTATAAAAACAAGGGTAAGGTAGCTGAAATCTTCAAGGAACTTGACAAAATATCCATCAGGATAACTCTGACCGCTTCCCCTGTTTCCGCCGACGTATATGGGATATTTTAAGAAGTGAGCATCTTTCGTATTCGCGGGATCCGGAGAAAGAATAGGAAACAATTTTATCCACCAAAACATCCTCTTCAACAAGTCAATTATATAAAAGAGTTAAAAGAAAAGGATGCTTACTTATTTATTACAACTCAACAGGAATCTCATCTGGTTTATAGATGGTGAATTTACTAGTCATATGGAAAAAGATTCGATATGTCCAACTTACTTGATATAAAAAATCAAATCTAAAACTGTCTTAGGAAACAGAACTATTGTATAAACTAAGGCCAAAGGCTCAATAGCCATAAACATTAAGAAAGGTATATAGTAAATTCTCTTTATGACATAGTTGTCTCATAATTTTCTTAGTATGGGTTAAATGATGTGTAAGAATTTCTCTCTTTATTTTACTTGTATAGAATACACAAACTATGATCTTTATGGTGTTTAAATTGAAAAAAATTAAATATGTGATAATATATTTCCATTAAATTTTGTTTATCTCAAGGAAAGTGCTCTTATTGTCAAAGTATGAAAGTTTTAAATAGTATATGATATTTATCCATTTGAATTTGAGATCATTAAAGAAGCAAAACAACAAAAGCACCCCTTTTATATTGATGGTGTGATGAGAACCAAATAAAAAATTAGAGTTGGTTCATATTGTTGTTTGTAAGTCAATAGGGCAACTCTATTAAGTCAAAATAAGTATTTGATATTATTTATAGATGATTTTAGAATAATGACTTGGGTCAATTTATAAGTTGTAAAATTCAAAATTTTTTTGTTAAAAAAATTAAAGCTTTAGTTGAAAACCAGAATGATTTTAGAATCAAGACTCTCAAGTCATATAATAGAGAGGAGTACACCTCGAGTTAGTTTGATAAAGATTGTGGAATTAAGTATCAATTATTAGAACATTTATAGATATGACCAAATATATATCATTTGGGAAAAACTTTTTAAAGAGATTTTTTTAAAATGCAGTTTGCATCTTTGTATATTTACTTAACATGTTACCTATAAAAGCAATTAATGGTATGACACTTATAGAAGCTTGGTTAGGCATTAAGTCATCTGCTAAACATTTGAACGATGTTTGATCTCTTTGATGCTATTATGTTCCTTTTATGAATATAATTAAGCTTGAGGAGAAAAGCCTTATTTGGAATATTTGTCAGTCATGCTCCTAATTTAAAGGAGACATAAGTTATGATGTGAAATCCTAAACATATTTTAACAGCAAAGATGTACAATGGATGGAGGCAACAATTGAGATTTTGAAAGACAACAATATCTTGGAAGAAATTTGAGTCTTTAATTGAGTCAGATGTTATTGTAACATTAAGTAGTTCTTTAAAGGCATTTCAACAACATTTTAGTTCAAATTCACCTCTTAACGTTGGCTTAATTATATATAAGGTTACAAAGTCAAGTCTCTAGCAAATATATACAAGAGATGTAATTTTGCTATTGTTGAACCTCGTAATTTTTAAGAAGTTGACAAGTAATTAGAATAGGCAGTAACAATAAAAAAAGGAATATGAGATGATAAACGAAAATGAAAGAGACTTATATTGCGAGGGTTTTAAAGTTGAAGTATATCAAAATTTTGCCTTCAAGTTCAACAAGGCCCCCAATAGTTTGAAACAAGTGCCGAAAGCTTAATATAACAAAATAAACTTACATCTGGTCCATCAAAGATTTAGGAGTAGTAATAAAGATATGCTTTATGCCAAAAGTTGTACAGATGGGAAACAACCCATCATTTAACTTTATATTAATGATTTATTGTTTACTAGTAATGATCTTAAGTTGTTAAATAACTTTACATAATGAAATGGAACATGAATTTGAAATGTCATATTTGATTTGTTCATTATTTTCTTAGGATGGAAATCAATTAGCACAACTTAGGGATTTTCATTTATTAAAAAAGTACATTTTTGATATTTTACAAAAATTTAAAATACACACCTGCAACTCTGTAACTACACCATTTGCTCAAAATGAGAAAGTCTTAAATGATGATAATGAAAGATTATATGATGTAACTCAATCAAAGAGTTTATTTTACAGTTTGCTCTATTTGACTACAACTAGACATGACCTTACTTAATTTTTGATGTAGGTTTTCTATCTAGATTTTTTAGCTCATGAATTCACGTTCATTTTAGCATTATAGAAAAAGATCTCCAATATTTGTAAAGTATATTATGGAGTTTTGTAAGAAGCTATTAATAGTAGGGCTTCGAATCTGTTCGATACTGATCAAAAAATGATACTTGAGACACTGATACCTTTTTGGGCTTTAGTGCCAATTGATATTAACAATACGTAATTTATACAGGTCGGTGTTGACAATTTGGCTTGGTACCGGCCGGTAACAGTTGATATTTGGAATATCAGGCAACTATTAGCTAGTATTGTAAAATTTTAAAAATTGAGGGATTTATTTGTAAACAAAATTTAAAAATACCCCCTGGTCTCGACATTCTCCTTTCCTTCTCTCACTCCTCTCCATCTCTAGCTGGCAATCTACTATGCCCAGCCCAGCCTTAACATCATACTTGCCGACCACCACTGCTTTGAGAGTCGCCGGTCACCGCCTACCATCACACCACACATCTCCATCGCAAATGACACATTAATTAATAAAAATATTCAGCGACATGATATAAATTTGTTTTAGAGAAGGCGAAGAATATGGAAAAGATATAAACGATAATTGATGGAAATGGTATAAAAACATATGATGTCTTTTTTAAAAGATGAAAGAGAGACGATCAAGCCCTAAAAATGGGTCCACATATAGGAACACACAAGTTGCCGACAAAGCAGTAGTGAGAGAGAGCATATTGGGATGAGGAACAAAAAAGGATGGCGACCTTTCTATTGTTTGTGGCTTAAGCTCCTACCTAACAAAACTCACAAAACCAAAGCTTCTGTTAGAGAGATAAAGAAAGAGAGAGAGAGAAGTTACAAAGAAACTACAATATACCTTGCCGATGGATGTATATGTATATGTACAAAGTTAGTATTTTTCAGGATGGTAACTTTTTGTTGGAAGATGATAAATTTGGGCTACATTGTAATTTTAAAAGAATTTAGATATTATTTTATAAATTTAAAAAATTATCTAAAATAGCACTTAAAATTTACGGATAATAATACAGTACCTTATCAGAACTAAATATGGTATCAATACTATAATGGTATTTATAACATTGAGTCTTAGACTGCAGTTGTTTATTTTTTGGACAGCTCTTGCTCCAAACTAGCTAACTGTACCTATTTATAGAAAGGAGAAGTGTTGGAGCTTTTTATTTAATTTTACAACTATGCAGAAGCAAAACCTGTCTCTCTTAATCTCCTTATTTTTAGTATTTATGCTTGATAGCTAAAACGCTGAAACTAAGAAGAACTTAATTTTGTATTTCATTTATTATTATCATATTATACAATAATTACATTGCAATTAAAATTGGATAAGTAAAGATAGAGAGTTGATACGGAGAAGTCCTCTACATGTTACAAAATATTTTTTAGATTTATCTTTTTGTAAAATAATTGAATTTGTGATAACTTAAAAATCTTCACCATTTATCAGTAATTTAATTTTAAGTATATATGCATCGAGTTTCAATGATTTAACTAGTTATTCAGCCGATAAAGTTTAAAATCAAATCAACTGTTCTTTTAAAGTTTAATATGATATATAGGTCACTAACCATAAATTTTATAACTATTTTTCCCAACAAATAATTAGACCTTTATACTAACAACCAATTTTATTAAAGTATTTCCATCACTCGATAAAAAAGATCACTCTATAAAAAAAGGATTAGTATCCTTTTCTGCAAATCTTCATATATCTATTAATCATTCAATTCAAGAAAGTTCTAAAGACAGTGAACTAGATTAACAACTTAGTAACCTAGAATAGCTTTAGAATTACTTTTACACCTTATTAGAATATGATCAGCATTGTTTCAAGAAGAGGATTAGAAGAATAAAAAAGTATTGGTATTTTTTTTCCTAGGTTATATACAACAATATTAATCATATTTTAAAGATCTTGGTTGAGACTTTCTTAGAGGTGGAAAGATATAAGGACTATGGGAAAGACAAGCTAAAATGTTACATTCATCTATTATGTGCCTCAATTCTAAGCCACATGGTTTAGGAATACATAATCTTTGATATTTTTTCTATCTATCTTAGTCCTTTTTATTCAAGTCATTAATTCCAAGTTTGAAGTTGAAGTACCTAACATGAAGGTCAAAAACTTGAGCTAGGAATTGATGTCTTCATAGCATTTTGCTAGATTTTCTATCACATTAGCCTTATTAGTTTTTTAAAAGTATTTGTATATTATCAATATTATCATAATTTAATTTTAACTTTTTATAGCTAATTAATGATGTTATATGTGAAAGCTTTAGTTTTATATGAAGCTATTAATTTAATTGTACATATATGTTTATATATTTTTACAAATAAATAAAGAAAAGTTCAGGTAATCATGATAATTCAACCTCTTCAAAAAGATTCAACGATCTAACTTGGGCTCATGTTAGATTGGTTCTTAGAATAAAGAATCATAACATTTGTTTGTATTGTAACAAACATTTGAAAGGTATGGGAATCAACAAAATAAAGAAGCATTTAATTGGGATCAAATATAATGTTTAACCTTGTAGAAAGTTAGTCATGGCGTGAAATGACAAATGAGAGTTTTACTTGAATTGTATCAACATGAGAAAGAAAAAAGGCAAATACTAAATTATAAAATTGGTAGTGAAAGTACTTTTGTGATGGTCAGGATGATATTGTAAATGTTAAAGGTGGTATTTCTACCTAACAAGAAGATATTTTTGTACTTGATGTGAGCAAGAGAGAAAACAAGTGGCTAATTTTTTTATACCACGAACTCCTGGTGCTCAACTTTAATTTGTAGTGCCTTACAATCTAAAGAAGCAACTCATAATGTAGACATGGCAATGAGTAAATGGTGGTAAGATACAGGTGTATCATTCAATACTACTCAGTCGTATTATTACTAGCTTATGGTGGATGCTATTTCCTTTAATGGTGCAAGATATAAAGCTCCTTTAATTAATAACTATAGAGATAATCTTTTGACTAGCTCTATTTTTCCAATAAAAAGTTATTTGAATGAAAGAAGAATGACTTGATTATTCAGCCGATAAAGTTTAAAATCAAATCAACTGTTCTTTTAAAGTTTAATATGATATATAGGTCACTAACCATA
>JAOQMS010000179.1:37944932-37960861 GCA_027563885.1 Erythroxylum longipes | reverse complement strand
CAAGCCTAGTACTTACACAATTACTCCCTGTGGGACGATATTATACTATACTACGTTGGACCCGTGAACTTGCGGAATCACATCACTTGTGAAGTACCTGCAACATTGTATCATCTGTGTCATATTGAGGACTATTGGAACCAGTCATATCGACTTCTGGTTCTTCAGGTTCACCAGGTATGAATTCTCCAAGATATGGTCTAATAGATGTAGATAACACTAGTGTGTCAGGAAAATGATTGATCTCTTTGAGAAAATCTCGAAGAGGAAGTAAAACACTATTCTGACATCTTGGCCGATACAGAGATGTATGATAATGTTGGACACATGGCTTAGTTTAAAGAACACCAGTAGTATGTTCACGATATGGACGATGAATGACATAAAAGCAGTGAGAAGATTGTCGTCTTATAGAATATGTTTGAAGATGATGTTAGGAAATGATATTAGCACATTATTGCTTCCATTGAGTCAAAGGCTGAAACCATTCTAAAAAAGTCCATAGCAGAGAACTTCCATTGTTGATGTCACAGAGATGCTGATAAAGCTCTAGAGGAGAAAAAGAAATAGCACAGGAATAGAGAAAAGATAATGCTCATAAATACCATAATGTGTTTTCTGAGAGTGAATCTGAAAGAGTCATCACATTTAGGTATGGTGCTTTGAGATTGAACATAATAGGACTACCAACAAGATTACGTTGAAAAATTGAACGATGTAAATAATAAAACAAACTCATTCGACAAAGAGATGCTACTTAGGACACACTTGTAGGCATTTGAGTAAGAGGAGGAAAAGACTTTTTCATGAATGCAAAGAGAGAAGAACTAGCCATTAGATCTAAGCTAGGAAATTGAAAAATGACTCATCTGAACTGGATATTTATAGGGAAGAGAAATATGCACAAACCATGGGAAGAAGTTATCAGGAGGCCATGGTGGATGTTATGGTAGCAAGGTAGTAGGGTCGGATGAACTGGGTTGTCTGTTGTCTAGAATCTTTAAAGGTTGTGAATTCTGACAGATTTGCTTGAGATGCTTGACAACTTTGGTCTACTCCAAAGTCTAAGATGGTGGATTCTTTGTCAAAGTTTGGATAAGCATGATGTAAATGCCGCCACGTTAGGAATGAAATCTCGGATGTAATTAACAATCCTGAGGAATTGTTGTATCTGTTTCACTGTGAGATTTTCATCAGGAAATTGCAATTATTCTTGTGCAATATATAGACCAGACTGATAGAATCCATCTTTGAATTGCATACCCAGAAATTCAATATCTATAGTGCCAATAGTGCTTTTCGAGGCTAAAAGCATAATACCATACTGTTGAGTAAGATCTAAGAATTGTTGTAACAAGGCCTGATGTTCCTTATGGGTCTTTGAGAACAATAAGATGTCATCAATGTAGATCAGTGCACTATAGAGAATAGGCTCATAAATCTTGGTAATGGATTGTTGAAACAGTGATGGGGCGACTTTAAGTCCAAAGGGCATAACAGTCTATTGATACTGTGCATTGGGAATGCAGAATGCAGTTTTGTAACGTTCTTTAGGGTGAATACCCAATTGCCAAAAACCTGCCTTAAGATCAAACTTTGAAAAGATAATAGCTTCCTTAAGAAATAGTACCTGTGTACTGATTTTAGGTAGAGGAAACTTATCATCTTGCAGGAATGCATTTAGAGGTTTATAGTCAATGACTAATCTCTTTTTTCCACATTTTTGCTCTAAACGTTTATTGACATAAAACGTTTGACATGCCCAATCTGACTTGGTAGGCTCAATCAACCCTTGCTTTAGTAAGATAGCACACTCATCTTGTGCGAGCTTTAAATCGTCATGGTTCATCCCTATATGAGTTGCTTTTGTGGGATTGATATCCTCATTTTTCCACAGAGGATATGGATAAGTAAACTGTGTATGAGATTCAGGACAATATTCCAACAGTTTATCTCATACTGTAGTGTACTGTGTAGGAATCGAGCTAAGTTCAAACACATTAGTAAGAGCAGTGTATGGACTGAATGGGTTTCGATACCTGAGGCTTGTAGGTAGGATTTGCAAAGGTGAAGCTTTACTGTATACATCCATTCCAATCAAGATGTCTGGGCCTGGTAGGTTGCTACCAAGAACTTTTGTCCATACTGTACATTGAGGAAAGAACCAAAGACCGATTCTTTTCTTTGTCATAAGCCCTATTTTGAAAGAATAGCCGTCAGCTGTTGTGAAATATTCTTTATGGGAAGTCTATTAGTCAGAAGGCAAAATATTAGGCTTCATGATCGTACGACTTGATCCAGTATCTATAAACCCAATAGATCTGATGGGTCGATCATATTTATCCTGTTGAAAAACATGGATTTGGACGTAAGGCTTCAGAACTGGTGTACGATCTAACTTCTTACAGGTCTACTGTAGCATATAGACTGAATCATCTGATTGTGTATCAGTAGATTCAGATTCTGTAGATATAGAAACAGCAAACTTCGTATCCTTGTCTTCCTGAGATTGTTCCTCAATAAGATCTTCAAAGTTGTTGGAAGAATGTATTGGAAGAAGTAATTCTATGTGTTCTAACAACTTAATATCCTTTTTAGATTTGTGAGGACATTCTCGTGCAAAGTGTCCATGCTGTCAGCAGAGAAAACATCGAGTAGCTTTCTGTCGATGTGAGGACTTCTTGAAGCACCTCATGTAGCATCTTTTCTTTCCATGCTTTCTATGATAGGTCCTTTGAAAAGGCTTTGTGCCTTCTTTCGATCTGTGAAACTGTCTCCTTTTATAGTAGACTTGAGAAAGATGAGCTTTCTTTATGCTATGACACTCACAAGTTTTTTTGTCTTTGCACTTGATTTGGAGGTAAGGCTTCTAGCAAGCCTGTTTCAGAACTGGACTGCCTTTCATAATATTCTTGAATAAGGCTTGTTGATCACATAACTTATCAAGAGACGATAAAGCAAGCTGATAGATTTCTCCAAGAGAGATATTTGTCGTATCACGTTGTAGAGAAACTATGGTTCTTTGTAACTCTAGTTGTAATTCACCTGGAAGGGATAAAATAAAAGTGTAACGAAGATTAACATCGTTCCATCCATTCAAAAGATAATACATGTTCGTCATTCTTTTGTAATGCTTTTGAATATAACGCTTATTAAGAGAATAACATTTTATTGACAAATATTCTTGACGGATCTACTTGTCAATCAGTTGAAAGTCACCAATAAATTCCTTGTGAATGATTCCAAGGAGAGCTCCGGCTATAGTGACTTGAATGTACTGAATTCGTTGATAGTCATTAATACTTTGCCACCATTCTTGCAAAGTACCAATGAAACGAGAAGTAAACTTAGACAAAATCTCCTATAAAGGATGATTAGGTCGAGTCATCTGCAAATCAATCCATGCGCCAAATTCATGTAGTCAATCTCTCCATTTTTTAAGTGGAAGATCATGAAATGTAAACCACGGACCAAAAGAAGGTTTAGCTAGTCTTGTATCCTATGCAGCTGGATCATCTTGTGGTGCTGATGTAGGTTTGAAGTGTTCAGTACCTATGGATTCTGCTTTACTTATGTCAGGTTGTTCTTTAATAGGTTTAGGCATCGTCATGAGAACTTTGGAAAGTTCAGAAAGATTTGCAAGCTGTGCTGAGTCATCTGTTGAGGGTTCAGAAATCTGAGAGGATGGTTCAGAGGCTTCAGAGGCTCCAGAGTAAGCACCTGATTGTAGATCTAATTGATCTGAGGTAGAAGTTGATTCTACTGCAGTCTGTGTCTTAAGAGTTGCAATGAACTCTGGCATAGGCGCTTTATCCTTTCCAGTAGACGTAAAAGGAAGAGACTGTTGATGAATCTGTCTTGGAGAGCTTGGCTCATTTAGAGAGTGGATACGAACTCCTCCAGGTTTTCTCTACTGATATTCTGGTTCAGTCTTTGTGTAAGACGATGAAGGCTCAGGTACCTTTTCAGGCTTAGGCTTAGATTTCGATTTTCTTGTCAACTTTGCTTCAATTGCCTGTGTATGAACATACTATCTAATCAAAGGATAATTAAATTTGAATAACTTTGGATAGTCAGCTTCTTTAGGATACTTCTGATACATAGGAGATGAATACACTAGTTGTGTATTTGGAAAGACAGTAGAAGTCGAACCATATACATTCCTTGTTTGAGCAGAGTGCATATCAGCTTCCATTTACTGTACGATTCCTTGCATCCTTTGTATCTCATTCACCTTAAAGTCAAAGTAAGGCCCCATATAATGGGCAGAGATGTATTAACGAAGTTCAGCATCAAGATTTTGAATATGTTGTTTAACGAAGTTCAGCATCAAGATTTTGAATCTGTTGTTTGTAAGACTAATACATCTGTTGAATCTGTGCAGTAACTAAATCAACTTTATGTTGTGTAGCAATATTTTGTTGACTAATTCCATCCAGCTTAGAATCAATCCTTCTCAGAACTTTGTTCTGTGCTACTGCATTAGATGTCTGCCAATTTAACACTTCATCATAAGGGTTTGATATGAGAGTACCTTGTAAAGTGATTCCTGTAGCTCGGATATAGGGTTAAAGATAACCTTCTGTGATTCATCAATACTCCTAGATAATTGAGGAAAGTCATCCTCGTATGGCCTTACCATCATACAAGGTACAGGAGTAAGAGTCAAAGTAGGAATAGTTGACTTTGGCTGACATGAAGAATTCAGCATCTCATCAAGGGATCTAGGTCGAGATCTGTAGATTTGTTCAAAACGACCTTTAGACGTTGTAGAACTATAAGATCTGATCTATCCAACTTCTGGATCTGGAAGTTTCTCACCCTTCAGTAGATGAGATGTAGCATAGATGTTCCCCCTGTGAGAAAAGGAGAACTAGGTAGCTTTTTCGTCAGTAGAGAGGCTATAGATAGTCCAGACAAAGGATCTGGATCTATATCATCCTTCAGTAGGTGATCTGCTACTGGGCACATTCCAGAGGATGGATCTGCATCATCCTGGTGTGGATGATATTTTTGAGAAGGTCTGCACCGAGATTTGGGCTTTTTCTTTTTTCTTCTCCTTCTGTAATAATCATCATCATCTTCACTGTCTGTTTCTAGGTTGAGACAGACTTCACAGTTGGGGTCAACATCCCATACAAAATGTCCACAATGATGGCTTACATACATTAGATCTCCATTAGATTTGAAATAATGAACAGGAGGACCAGATTTACCTTTCGTATGTGAAGATAAGGGTTGGATCAGCTGAATCATCATAATTTCCCCAGATGTAGAAGATCTGGCTGGATCTTCATTGTTGGGCCGCGCATAGATGGACTTCACACTTCCATCTCTGAGAGTCTACAAAATCGGTGGAGTAGTTGTATGAAAAGAGTGTCGATGAGGCAAGTGGAACACCTTCTGGTAGTTGGCGATCCATTCTGTAGGCATCAACTTTTGAAGCTCCACCGCTGGTAGTTGCTTCGGGATCTGAATGGTAGTAGTCTGATCATTTGAACGATCTGCTACCATATAAAGAGCATTCGAAGTGGAATTAGGAAAATTGAGGTCCATAGTATGATTTTATAGACGATAGATCATCTAGTGATGTAACGTAGCCATGATGGCTGTAGGATCTTGATTTGCACCAGTGATCTGGATCTGAACGTGAAGACGTTCAGATAATGTGGGATCATCCAACCTGATGTTGAAATCAGGTGCTATGGTCAAGATGACACTTCCGTTGTTGAGAATTGTCAATAGGGTACCAATCAAGGCGTTTTGGTACGTAGTGTAGGCAGTCTCGAGAAGAGATATCCTGGCTATCGCAAAGTATTCCCTTTCTTCTATGAAGAGTAAGAACAAGGCGTATAGCTCCAATATGTAAGTGCGTATGGTTCTGTTCCCTCTAAAGAGAGATCTGTTCCTTAGAAATCTCGAGCTTTACGTACTGTTCTGCTGTGGTAGATCTGAGACCACACTGTTCCAGTTTGGAACTCTGGATGATTTCCTTTACTTTTGGCCTTGAGGTAGACAAGATGGTACGAATACTCCTTGTCCATGAACGGTCGCAACTGTAGATACTGTACGGACTCAACAAAGGTAAAGACTCACACACACGATTTTCTACAGGTACATGGGTAATTTTTACAAGATTTTCTATTTTATTTGATAACACATGCTTTGCAGACGAAGGTAAACTAGACAAAGATAAGTTAGAAGATAAATGAACAGGGTCTGAAGATAGTGTTTCCATATTTATGGGTGTCTCTCTCCCTACTCACTCAGTCTATACTATAATGTTACCGCCAGTCAAGATACGTAGATGTTGGTGTATGCCCTTGCAGCCAATTTATGTTGGTTGTAAATTTATTTGTATGATAATATGTTATTTAATAAAAGGCATTCTTTATCTTTGTGTATTTATTAATTATTTAATTATTAATCATAAAGATAAAATCAATGGAATAATTATTATGCAATTAGAAGTTATAATGTGATTATAATTATGATATTTGAATTACATTTGTTATATTATTCCTAAAATATTATTCCTAGTCGTAGTTTCATCAAGACGAGGTATTGATGAAATGGTTAGACTAGCACATGTTTGTTTCTTTCTTATAAAGGAAGTAATTGATCTCATAGATTAAAGTGTGGAAACATTTAAACAAACGTGTGGGTGCTTATTAGAGAATAAGTTCACTGAATTGACCCAATTATAAGAATCCTGAATGGAACATTACTTTTGTGTTTGCAGATTATCTCATTATGATGGTTGTATAATAGATCCTTAGACTTGAGATTACGAAAGTTATCTCATGTAGGAATTACTATGCTTTGATGTTACTTATGTTCTACTCTTAGTGTAGTCCAATTCAGTAGTTATTGGATATCGTATAAACTATATGGAGATAGTTGAGTAAATCAATAAAGAATTTGTTGTCCTACAGTAATTAGGAAGAATATTCTGTTGTTCTTGATTAGTAATGATTTTGGAAATCTCTGGCTAGAGTAAATTGAAATTTGAAAAGGTTGTTTCCAAATATCAATTATAAATCATGTACTAATTAGCAAGAACAAAAATGATTGGATTATTTAGAGTAGACACAAATTCCATACTCTAAATCCAATTGGAACATTAGATGATGAAAGGATTAATTTATACATCACAGCCATGCATAGACAGGTTAAGTCAAACCACTTTGACATTCCTAATATTTGGGTGGTCATGACATGTTGCTAGACGTCAATCATGATCTGTGATTATAAATTGTTTAATTAGGGAATTAAAAATAAATTAAAAGGAGTTTTAATTTATCTGATTCTAATTATGAATTAGAATTATAATTTATAATCATGGTCAACATATTAGGAACCTAATAGGTCACACATAAAAGGTCTATAAAGGAGAAAGTGAAATTTGAATTAAGTTAGATTTAATCGAGAAGTTTTAGAAACTTTGAGGGTCAATATGTGATATTTGATCTTACAAGGATTAATTCATAATTATAATTAAAGTTTGACTTTAATTGTAATTTTGATAAAATCTAAGGACATGAAAAATATGATTTTTCATATAAAAGAAAAAATTAGAAAAAAAGTGGAGCTAACACTTCTTACAATTTTTTTTTCTCAAATTGGATTTGAGTTTTCTCCGAAAAGATCTGTGGATACCGTTAGAGGTCGGACGATTGAACGGCTCGTGGATTGAAGGATTTAAGGAGAAAGGAAAAATTACAACAGAAAATCGAAACAGGTTAGTATGACTGTGTTAATTTCTTGTTTTATGTTTGTGATTAAAACTTGTTAAAGTTGATTCTATGGAAAATTTTAAATGTATTCCGCTGCGCTTAGATTTGATCTTGCGTTAATTTTCCAACAGTAGATGACTCTGATACCGCACGACATACTTACCATCCTGAGCTATTCCTAACTCAAGCTGAAGGGAGAGACACAGGGAAATCAGGAAATACGTACTCCAAGTACGACCAATATGTCCTAGTAACCAAACCATTAGAAACCTTATGATTAGAAGGAGTAACTAATTGAAAATTGCTACTGCTTTCACTATCGATCACCTCTTTTCAAGGCTTTCGTTTCTTGTGAAGATCCAAATTTAGACATGTAATACCCTTTTTAGGAGGAGTGTCGATCTGACCAAAGGTAAGAACCGGCATTCAAAAGTTATAATTAAGTACATCCGTCCCTAATAAGCAACCATATATTCTACAATTTCTTTGCTAATAAAACCATGGAAGAGTAAGTGTAATATATATCTTCTTTATCTAAAACCGCACCGATCAACTTGTTAATTAAGAGACAAGATCTAAAAAGAAAGAGCATGCCAAAAGCTAAAGGACAAGGACATGTTTCCTCTCCTTGAGTTAATTCTAATATGAATTGAAGCGTGTCTTATTCTAAGTAGCACGCTTGATTTGACAATCCGTTTAGCTGACACTTTCATTTTAAACTGAGAAAACAACACTTTCTTATATAGCCGTCAAGATATCAATGTTCATTACGAGGACAAACTATAACTACATATCCATTTTTATTTGTAACTACTTGATTAGATAGCATTCGAAATCAGTGATCACCAAGAATGAGAAAATCTCATCTCATAATTCCTAAGATTAACAGAAATTTTACTAGTTATTTTTTTGGGATCATATTCATTTAGAGTTATGTAGATTTGATCGTTTCGCAGAATCTGTGTTTAAAATGTAGATTAAAGCTATATGTAGTGTTTCCTTAAACAACTCTTCTCCAAGGAGAATTAAAATCGTAGCAGTCTATATAGGTTCTTTTATCTACTAGAAGAATATATAAGCCGAATGGAATAAACATTCGGGGTGGTAATGTTAAGTATATTGATATTTTCTTCCTAGAATTTTGATCCACTGGAGAATTATGTTATATCATCCGTTTTACTTGATAAAAACAACTTTCGAAAGGGTAAGTTTGAACCTTCAAGCTTCCTTGCTCAAGTTTTATTCTCACGTCAACATTATATGCAATGTGTAAACCTAATATGGAGCTCTCAATAATAATGTTATTGCGATTACTAAGTATTAGAAAGTGTTGTAATTTAACTAAACAATTTTAAGTACCATTTACATGCTAATTATTGAATTTTTAATGAATAAAAAAGATAAATTTTTATTGAGTTTAAATCATCTGTCCACATCTCTTTAAACTTATTTGATAATAAAAAGAACATTTTGTAAAAAATAAATTATAAAATTTGAATACTCTATAATTGTTACGAGTGCTTTCAAATACTCTTAATAACTATCAAGTTGGAGACTTCGAATTTAGCATAATTCCAATAAAAGAATTTGATTCTTGCTTTCATCTTCATCCCAAGTTGGAAAAGAAAAGAGAACTTGGTTAATTTTAACTTCAATTTATTATATATTAGTCTTCTTTCTCTTTTTACGAAACACTCGTATGAGATTACTCTCAATGTTTAACTTTGTTGCAATAATATGCTCCAAGTAGATTTTTTTGGTCCCACGAGAACAATAATATATCCTCCCAAATATATTTGACTTCTTCCCTTAAACCAAAATCAAATTCGATAAATCTAAGAGTTTAATGCTGAACTAATCGTGGAATCCACTTTGATCAATCAACATTTTTTTTGTATAATTAATAAATGAAAGGCATGTTTACATAATTTAGAAAGAAAAACAATCTTAGGATTCACATGTTAATTATTAAAATAAGAAATACATTACCCGTTATATATATTACACATCACCCACCACTCGTCGTCCTCAGACAGCTCCACTGTTTCGTCGATATCTCTGCCCGTCTCTCTCTCTCTCTCTCGTGTATTCCGTACATAACTTTCAAGTTCTGAGAGCTTTCATTGATGATTTGAATCGCCTGTTGTGTATTTTCTCCTTCTAGTCTCTACGCCTATAAACGTTTTCGTCTTTGTATTTGTGTCTGGCCATTTACAACGTCCCCACGTTGTTTACTTTCATCTGTCTCTACAGATGTATTCTGTATCTGGCATGTATGTATTCATGCGTCTATCTCTTCCTTAATTTCTGCAGTTCTTCTAGACCCACTTCAGTTCTTCCTTATAAGCATTTTTCAGACCCACGTTTCTTCTTTTAGCTCCTTTTTGGTGGGAAAATTATTGAGGTTTTTGGCTAAAGGTCTTGGGAAATGGAGGTTGATGAGCTCTGTTTGTTGAGCTTTTGCTTTTTTCCTGATTTTTGAGGAATACCCAGAAGGAAAAAAGAGAATTTTTTTTTGGTTTTACTTTAAGGTATTTAGTTTGAGATTATTGAAGTAAAAGAGAGGTAATCCAATGGCAGCCCATTACACTTGTTGCAGTTCCGATTTCTTTATACACATTGTGGTGATAGTGTTTCTAGTGCTGTTTGCTGGTTTGATGTCTGGACTCACTCTAGGACTCATGTCCATGAGTTTGGTCGATCTTGAAGTTCTAGTCAAGTCTGGGACCCCAAAGGATCGTCAATATGCTGGTATCTTTTACTCGTTAGCCCTCACTTCGATGATTCTTTTTGTTTTGTCATTTGTGGGGTTATTTTCGATCGGTTAAGAAGTTCCTCTGTTTGGATGTTGAGAATTTGTGGGAAGGTGAAGTTTTGGGGGAGTAGGGTGATGGAGAATCTAATGTTTGGAACCAAATAAAGCGAATATTGTTCATTTGAGCATCTTTCGCGTATATACTTGTCATGTTCAGGGCGTTCATGACGATTTACAGGCCGGTAAAGTTAAAAAGCTCCTCTCTTGCTTCTTTTACTCTTTACGAGAGTCCCGACGCAAAATAAGAATCTTTTTGTTGCTTTTATAAGTTCAAGACCTTTTCGTTATAATGGACTGGACAAGAGTCTTTCCCACCCTTACCTATCCGGCCTGATCATGTTAATATGTGCTTCCTTGCTTTTATAAGGTCAAGACCTTTTTGTTATAATGGAATGGACAAGAGTCTTTCCCACCCTTACCTATCCGGCTGATCATGTTAATATGTGCTTCCTTGTTTGTCTACCTTTTGTCATTGTGTGGTTGGTTAGTGCTTTAGACTTTAGTTTAGTTAGTTTTTTTTAAAATAATTTATACTAAGATTTTTTGCTAACATTAATGTTCTTTTATATTTCGTCTCTTTTGTATGGTTCTCTGTTGATTTTAGTGTTTCTTCACTTTTTATTATCTTTAAGATTTGATCTCTTCGCAGTTTGTAGTCTTCCTTTAGCCACAATGGTATATCAATAATTAACTTGTAATTTGATTGATCCAAGGAAAAAGAAAAACAGCGTGATCCCTCTTTATCCAAGCATGATGAGGCCGGACATCCATTTGAAGTAGAATTAAGTTTCCGTGTGCCTCATTCACTGTTGTCCTTTTACGTGCTAAGGCCTGCATAGACGTCCATTTGAAGTAGAATTAAGTTTCTGTGTCTTATTCACTGTTGTCTCTTTACGTGCTAAGGCCTGCGTAGACATCCATTGGAAGCAGAATGAAGTCTGAATTTACAAACTTCTAATCTTGAATAGAAAACGGCCAAAAAATGACAAGGAAAACTGAACGTAACAAGAGCCTGGTACCGAAGGGGGAAGGTTGCTTCTTAGAAACTAAATTCCTTTAATTTGTTGAGATGATAATTGCTTCAACATCAATATCACCTTTTATAATAATTCAACTATTTAGGGAAACCACTACTGTCCAAGATTGTAAATAATAAGCCTGCATGATCAAAGTATTAGTTGATGCGTCCCAATTTCTTTTGAGTTATCTTCTCCACTTCTGATTGGTAGTTGCCACTCGATCATACTTTTACCCAAGTTTAGCAGTCATCCCTCAACTCCTATAGGAATATTGGCACGAAATATTTGCAGTTCCCTCAGAACAGGAGTACAGTATGCTATTATGTTACGTAGTTTTTCTGCTACTGGTGCTCCCAAAAAGTACTAGTTCATTCCTTCTATATTAATTAAATTGATCATAAATGATTCGATTTTAAATTATGCTACATTTTGACTATGGGATCTGTTCTAAATTACGTATAAGATGTTATCATTGCAAACTTATATTGTGTACCTATAAACTTTGCTGGATAAATTATGCGCCTGTTGTGATTGCAGCAAAGATTTTGCCGGTTGTAAAAAATCAGCACTTGTTACTCTGCACACTGCTTATATCCAACGCTGCCGCCATGGAGGTAAATAAGTTAGGGTGGATTTTATAAGCTTTCTACTCGTCTCTGCAAAAGTACTAAATTCTGGATGTCTTCTGCTTGTCAGGCTCTTCCAATCTTTCTTGATGCTTTGATTGTTGCTTATGGTGCTATTCTAATATCTGTTACACTAATCCTTCTATTTGGTGAGGTAAGGAGTCAAACCTTGGCATTTGAGCTTTTGAAGTCACGAATGGACACTAAGTGAATCAATTGAAATGATCACCTTGATTTTAACCTTTTCTGTATATGCTGTTTGCATTTGTGTTATTAATAATTTTTCCTTGTTAAAGGAACCGTCTCTGGATCCATTTTCCGTGGGACAAGAGTTCGTCTGTAGTTTACATATCATATGAAATAGTAGGCTACATCATTAATGAAAACCATGGTTTTAACAAGTTAGAATTCTATAACATGAACCTTTCAATAATCCCAATTATCTTTACTGCTATTGATGGTATTGGAGCCAACATGATACATATGAGTTATTATTTACTCTTTGCTTTGGTTGTGCAGATTATACCACAGTCTGTGTGTTCTAGGTATGGCTTGGCAATTGGTGCAACAGTGGCCCCATTTGTCCGTGTACTTGTTTGGATCTGCTTTCCTGTTGCATATCCAATAAGCAAGGTGTTATATTTTGGTTAAATGGAACTTTTCCAGTACTCATTGTCGTTGAGATGATTGTAAATGAACCGTCTTTTCCCAGCTTTTGGATTTTCTGCTGGGTCCTGGACATGTAGCACTCTTTCGCAGAGCTGAATTGAAGACACTTGTAGATTTTCATGGTAATGAGGTGTGTTTGTTATCCATTCAAATTTCATCATAACAGAAGCTCATACTCAATACCCATTTATGTCTAATTGTTCGCATTTCCTCTACAGGTGAATATGCAGCCTTCATTTAAATTTTCATTTGTTGATTCTGCAATTCTTTTTGAATCTTATGTGATTCTGTTTATGCGATTTTCATTTTCTTGCTCCTTTTCATAATCCTTTTTTGTCAGCTTTATGAAATTTTTGTGATCTTTACAAGGCTGGAAAAGGTGGAGAACTAACCCATGATGAGACAACAATCATTGGTGGAGCCCTCGAGCTTTCTGAGAAAACAGCTGGTGATGCTATGACTCCTATGTCAGATACTTTTGCTATTGATATAAATGACAAGCTTGATAGGTGAGTATTCGAGCTTGCAAAAGTACAAGTTACAAAAGTTGTTTACTCACTTTCATGTGTTACTCATTGGAAAGTGGTTCTCTTATGTACAGGGATTTGATGAATTTGATACTGGAGAAAGGGCATAGCAGATTGCCTGTGTATTATGAGCAATCAACTAACATTATTGGAGTTATCCTTGTAAGTTACTGTGATGTATGTAAAAAAAAAGAAAGGAGAGAATTTATTGTTTACCATTTAGCTTATTTTGCAACTTTAACCATTTTGTCTTTCGACGACCTCATTTGTTTATGGCGGAAGAATATTACTTTACATTTTCTGATTGATATATGTCTATATGTGATATTTAGGTCAAGAATCTGTTGACCATTCACCCAGATGATGAAGTACCTGTAAAGAATGTTACCATACGAAGGATACCCAGGTATTCGCTGCTGGTTTTCTCCTGTAATGAAGTTATGAATTTTGAGTTGTTTCTGCAAGCAATGAATGAAGAATGAAGATGATTCATCTTATGTGCTACTGATGCGGTCTGTTTTCTGTTTTAGGGTTCAAGAAAGTTTACCGCTATATGATATATTAAATGAGTTTCAGAAAGGTCACAGTCACATGGCCGTTGTTGTAAGACAGAGCAGCAAGGCAGAGGAGCAGAGCACTGGCAGCACCACATCCAGTAAGTGCCAACGTCATACTCTTATTGGTCTGTTTAATTTCCCAGTAACTTTTTCTGTTTGACTCCTGAAACTCTGAAAATGGAAATGGAATTGTAATTATAATTCTTGGGACTGTATAAAATATCAGAAAAGTGGAATTGTTCAAAATTGTCAATTCTTCATTCTGACCCTAAGATCTGAATTTCTGTCAAAAATAATGTCTGGATCCAATGGAATTGAAATTTCTTTTTCCTGATTCTGAGAAAGAATAATTGTGTGAATTCCATGGATTAAGCTAAGGAATTGAGCAGTTCCTTGTGACAAGCAAATGGGGTTCTCAAATGTCTTGAGTGAATTCTCCAATCTGTTAATCATCTCTTTTGTTTCTCTCTACGTTCCCAAATAGATCCTGTTAAAGAAGTAAAGCTTGACATAGATGGTCCAAAGCCCTTTGAAAAGGCTACCAAAGAAAACAGTTCAAAAAGCAAAATATCATTTCAGAAGTGGAAGAGCTTTCCCAACAGTGGCAACAATTCATTCAGGAGCTCTAGTAGCAGGAAGTGGACAAAGGACTTGGTCTCAGACATCCTGCACATAAATGACAATCCACTTCCAAAACTTCCTGAAGAAGAAGAAGTTGTTGGTATAATAACAATGGAAGATGTGATCGAAGAGCTCTTACAGGTACTTACTATTGCTTGACCTGTTTGCTCCACCAACTTACTTCTTACATTCTAATACTGCTTTTGCATTATGCAGGAGGAGATATTTGACGAGACGGATCATCATTTTGAGGAATCATAACATTGTTACTGCTAGTGAGAGTCTTAGGAGCCAAATACCCAAGTATCTTGTACAACTCTGATTTATCATGTAACGGACAAACGAATTAGCCTCATTATATTTTATGCAGTGCGCGCACCAGCTAAGCTCGTGCCAAGAGTTGTATTACACTCAAAAAGCCATGTTATGCAAATTCGGAAATCGTTTAATATACCAAGTTAAAGGAAAACGTTAGACAGAGGGACAGGAGAGAAATTTATTGCAAGATACGTGTATGTATGAGGTTCATAGTGGAGTTTCCTGTTGCCTTCTCTACAACAGTTGAACTGCCCAAGTGCAGGTGATGCAAATGAAAGAGATGGCTGAGTGTTACTAAACATATTAGGAAACGGTGAGGCAGTTCCTTGAGAAGCGGTTAAATTAAACAGGGTAGATGTTGAACCAAAAGTAGATGTGCCAAACATGGATAGGGATGTAGCGTCAGCAAATGCGAAAGTATAGGTTGACGAAAACGAGACTGATGGAAATGGGTTGGATAAATATCCAAATGGTAAAGTGCTAAATGCAAATATGGTCACAACTCTAAAGCCACGAGGTTTTGAAACAAATGAGTTGGGATTTGTAGATATTCTACTGAATTCACTAGCAAATGATTAACCAAACAATGTTGATAGGGCTAAAGGATTTGATAATTCTGTAGACATGCCAAACTAAAACTACCAAGAGCTTGACCAATAGGACTTGGTATCGAAAGTTCGAAATATCGGTTCAAAATCAAAGGTTAAACATAGGACAGGACGGACGAGTTTTTGTTCAGCACTATCACAATGCCACCAAATCTCATCAAGCAAGAAATCCGAGGAGGTATAACAAGAAGGCTGGGAGGGAGTGTTTAACAAAATGGAAGAAAATAGCAAGCGCTTAGAGGGTCGTCTAGACACCATAGAGGCGCAGCTGAAGGAGGTCATGCGCCATCAACGTCCACAGTGTTATTAAACAACGAAATTGCTTAAATATTTTATTGTCTAAGGTATCCAAGTTCCTGTTGGTTTATGCCCTACAGCCAATCACTTTGGTTGTAGTTTAGTGACAAATTATTTAAAGGCATTATTTATCTTG
>JAOQMS010000179.1:37926495-37944039 GCA_027563885.1 Erythroxylum longipes | reverse complement strand
GTTAATGGATACAAATATCATACAGAATATCATGGTCAAGCATGGCAACAATAAATAGTGGAGTTTGCATATAGGGAGAATTGATAGATTACTACGGTAAAATTATTGAGATACTTGAAATTGAGTACCCTGCATTGCCAATAAAGAGAAGTGTGATATTTAAGTATGACTGGTTTGATCCAAGTCCAAATATCGGTATAAAAGTGCATAGCTGATACAATCTAGTTGAAATCAACAAGAAAAGAAGATTTAGACAATTTGAACCTTTCATGTTGGCAATGTAAGGAATCCAGATGTATTATGTCCGTTTTCCTAGTTTACGATGAGATAAGTCAGATTAGTTGACCGTTTGAAAAGTTAAACCTAGAGATGTTTTTGAATCATATGGAAAGGGAGAACAAAGAATTGAAAGTGAAGCATTTCAGGAAGATGTTTATGAAATAAATGCATCTGTCATATATGACGATAATGAACCTTTGAACGATCCATCTAAGAAATATGTTGAAATTTTATCTAGAGAGGATGAGGAGGGTTAGAGATCTGAAGAAGAGCCTGAGTTTGATTCTAATTCTTTTAAAAAAAAGATGATTTTGATTTACAATTAAGTGATGATACTGATTAATTTGTGTTTGTAATTGAATATTATATTCAACAAATCAATTATTTCCTTTCTAATATATTATATAAAATATTGAATTCAAATTGGTATATTTGTAGAAAATTCAATCAAATATTAATTTCAGGTTGAAATATGCCACCAAAGAGAAAACAGGATATAATGCGACCAAGGTTCAGACCACGATTCGAAGCTACTTACTATCCAAGTGAAGCATCATATTCTGCAGCTGGAACTGAATTACCTCCTCCCCTTCCAACTACTACACTTGTAGATGACGCATCACCTTTTGTACCTACTACTACACCATCCACCACCCCTACATCATTCACTACCCCTATACCGACAGAGATATCATGGGTAAAATATGCGGATGAAGGAGGCGGCTGCCAGCCTGGAGCTAAGGGACCTGATGAAACGCTATATGTTTATAATTAAGTTATAGGTTTAAATTTTAAAAATAGTATAAAATTATTTGTTTTTATATTAGGTTGATTCCATCTAGACGGTGCTCAAGAAACATGACATCCAAATTAAAGGAGAAGATTGATCTTGAGGGTTATGTATGGAAGAATATCTCTCAGGCCACAAAGGAATTTTACTGTCAGGAGTTTAAGGTATAAAAAAATATTATTTTCTTTTTTAATTGATTTTTATAGATTAATTAGATAAATATTATTACATTATAAGTATGTATCGAATGTTTTTTAAACAGATTTTTTTTGGGATTCTGAATTTGCCACGGTCATTTATAAAATATAGGAAAGACGAGCACGTATATGTTATCGAGACTTTGTTGATACGATACATAAGGCTGGTGTACGACCGCCTTATATTTCTGAACAAATATGGAATCGTTGGCAGTAGTATTGGACATCACCTGACGTAATGCCCATTTCAGAGCGTAATTCTACCAACAGACGTGAAGGACCGGGAGGAGAGAGTCTTCTTTACGTACATGAGGATTTATTACCCACCACGAGCATGCAAAGAGACTTGTAAGTATCTACACTTTACATTTATATTCTGATTTTTTTACTTTGCTGTATTTCAATTTAATTTGATGTGTGAATTTTGGAATGAAAATATGTGTATTATGGAGAATGATAATGTTATAAATGTCTGGTGCCACATATGACTGTGTTGTTGAGTTATTTTCTTTATTCAATAATGGTCAATATAAAAAATAGAGGAAATTCTGTCAAAATTTTTATAAATTCTAGTTCACTTATAACATTTTATTCTTATGCAGGAAAAGTCTATGAGCATGAGGCCTACACTTCGTCAACTCTCTTTTCATACTCACACTAAGAAACATAACGGTGTGACATTCGTCAACACCCGATGTAGAGAAATAAATGTATATGAAATTTATGATTTAATATTAATGCTTAATTATCACTTACTCATATAAACATTGCCTTCTGATAGGACCAAATATAAGAAAGCATTCAACGACAATCCCAGCAGTCTGTAAGATGTTGATGAGACTCAAACCTATCTTCATGCAGTGGGTAGTAGGGACAGTCGTGGAAGGATATTCGACTTAGGTTCATTTGCGAACTCAAGTTATTCGTAATCCTCCACCTCTAGTACAACAACATCTACTAGGCGGTCTACAACCAATGAAGTCCATGAGCTTCAGAGCAAAGTGTAGAAATTGGCAACTCAGTTGCAATAGTTGATGGAGTATATAGCTCAGCTCCGTAATAAGATGGATGAGTTGAAGGGGAGGGGTAGCATCTCATCGTAGCAATCAAAGGATCCGCAGTCACCAAATCAATATTGTACTTGTAGTCATTTCATTTGAATTACAAATCCTTATTATGTACAATTTAATGTTTTTATTACCAATTAAGATAATTTTAACTTTATATCATCAATCAACTTTCTGTTTAAACAAATTAATGTATAAAAAATCAAAATATTATACACAAATAATTTATAACTGTTTAAATTATACATAAAAAACAAATCAAAATATTATACATAGATAATTCATAACTGCCAGAAAATTCATCAAATAAAATTTAATGATGAGACTTTTTTATTTTTTTTGTTCATTTACTGACAGAAAAACAAAGTGCGTCGGTAAAATCAATTCTATTTACCGACGAAAAATAACAAACTATCAGTAATATTGACATAAAGTAATAGACGAAATAACCAATTTCATCGCCAACTTACAGACAGGCTTTGTGGTAGAATAACCGTTGATATACTCACTGATGGAACAACCATAATCGTCGTTAATGTTGTAATAAACGTACCGATGGAATAACCAATACCGTTTGTAAATCTGCCGATGAAAATTTTTTGATATCGTCAGAAATTTACCAACATTCGACCGCACAAACAACCGTCTGTTTATTCACCAACGGTTATATAAATTGTCTGTTGGTATATTTACCGAAGGACATTCTATTATTCATAGGAAATTATTATCTACGACTGTTTCTACGACGCTTTGGTCCGTCGGTAAATTCCGTCGCTAATCTAGCTTGCCGACTGAATATTTAGGTTTTTCTTTGGTAATATCCGTTGCCAAACGACATTTTTCTTTTAGTGTTTTTCAAGATCAAGGGAGTTCTAGCTACTAAGGTGTTATAGTAGAAGTCTAGTACTTGCGTTTTGGGGACGAGAATGGCTCAAAGGTTTGATCAGTTGAATCTGAGGAGTCTAGATAGATGTCTGGTGTATTAGCATCCTATGTCATGTTATATTTTTGGTACCAAGTTTTAACTCAAACAAATGTTGTGTAATGTATATGTGAATTGTGAATTGTAAAGATACATGAGACTTTCATGTTTATGAATAGAATGGGGAGATTTGAAGACTTAGAATACTTATAATATGTTTGATGCCTTTAATGAGTTAGTTTGATTGTCCTAATGTACCATTGTCATAGAGTATGTTCTCGAATATCCTCTGGAATGTTCGGTCTAATGCTCTATGGGAGTGGTATGTGACACTAATGTATCACTTATAAGTGTTCACTAAGATTGGCAGTGTATTTAGTTAAGTTTCATTTTCCTACGACTCAAACCCAATTAAAGACTTGTTTAAACTTAAATCATACATCTTAAATTTAAATATAAGCATGATTAAGTTTTATTTGATTCAAAACCCAATTGAATAGGGCTATATTTAAAAATAACTTGATTAAATTATGAGTTTTTTTAAATTCTCTGCATGATTTCAATTCTCTACATATTTTCAAATCCAACAACTGTGAAAATAATAAATTCTATAAGTAAATTTTCATTTTAACTACAATATTTTAGTGGAAATAAACATGAGAAAAACGATTATTTCATGAGAAAAGGACTCCAATAGGGCCAAAAGATGAACTTGAATTTCTCTCCCAGTAATGGTCCTGTATAACAAAAAAAGAAGTTTATGTTTGATGGGCTTATAGCATATTCAGACATATCCATTTGAGAAAACAATTTGTTTAATACCTGAGAACACAAAATCAAGTAACAAATAAACAAAATCTAAAGTGATATATGGTATGCTACTTATTTCCAGAAACATCTTAATATCTTTCAAATTTTTAGCAAGATTAATAAGTGAGAGATGTTTGAAGATGTTTAATTTTAAACAATTGCTTTTAGGGATAGTGAGACTGTATATTACTAAAGTACCTATTAGTCCATTTGGAAGGAGCCTAACAAAAATTGTTAAAAATTGATAATAAATCCTCCTTCCTAATTTTCATTCTCTTAGAACTTGAAAGTTCTCTATTTCAACTTTCAACCAAGTCTGGAAAGTTCAAAATCAACAACTAAAAGGAAAACCCAAGTGGATTATTTTAATGCCAAAAGTTGTTTGCAATAACATTTAGATTTATAACCATTATTTTTAAATATGTATTGTTGAAATTTTAATTCACACACACACGGACACACACACACAGACACACTAATAACTATATTTTATAAGCTATTATAAGGTTTGGTTCAAGGTTAAAAGTGATTTAATAAAGTTTTAGATTAATGAGCCTAAATCATAAAATTAAGTATAAGCTATTATTTATATATATACCTTAATATTATATTCCTAACTTATATTGGGCAAACGAAGAATAAATACTTTATGTAAAAATAAGTGGTTATGATCCCCATAAGAGAATTAAAGTTATTTTTCTAATATCTCATCATTGGAAAAAAGAAGATAACTTACACAAATCTTTTGGAAGGCTAAAAGCCAAATGGAGCCATAATACCTCATTCATGTCTATTTCAATAGATTCACGTACACATCCTCAATCAAGTTTATTCTTAATAATCTGACATAATTGATCTGAGTTTATATTGTACATTTTATATTAAAATTCTAACAAGCAGTATTAGAGCCTATATCATATTATTGAGATTTATGAATTGTTAGTGTAATCTTATATGTCATGTATATTTGAGATTGAGTTTGCTTTTATGCTAACGATTTTGTCTCTTTAAGATTTAAATGATTTTAATTTTTGAATTAATGTGTGTGTGTATGTGTGATTCATTGGTAGTGGAGAAGGTTTGTGCTTGTCCTTTTTATTATAATATAATATCATGCAAGTTTCCCTTTCTCTAACAATTATAGGAAAGCTGTTACATTGACATATATAAAGAGGGTAAAGAAAATAAGGTGTTGACATATAAACACATGGTTTTGTTGCTTTTTCTTGTGTTCAACATCTTTTGTAATGTCATTTTGAAGTTACCAAAGTTCCATCGAGCGTCATTCTCTATATATCTTCATTCTCATGCACATCGTATCACCCACTCTTTTTCCTATATATAAACTTTAGAAGCTATTAGTGTATTAATGACACCCTTTTATGCCTCCCATAAATTATTTTTAGGAGAAAATGAAGTCTTGGTGTATGTATGCATATTTAAGAAAGTGAAAAGGTTCAATACCCTAAACTCTCCTTTTTTTGTTGACATATTATATTACAAAGGTTTATAATTTTTATGCTTTTTTATTTTGACTGAGAATAATAACCTTTATGGTTTTAATTCATTGGATTAAATAATATGGAATTATAATATTATTTTTCAATAATTTATTAATTAAATTCAAATTTTAATTTTTTTAATGATTGATATTTTAAATTAATTAATCAACAGAATATGTTACTAAAATAATATAATTTGTGAAGATTAATTAGTTTGAATCCTACTGGGGGAGATTTGATTCATTAATTCTAAATTATCAAGATGGTTGTGTGTGGGTAAATTTCATGTGAACAATGTATGTCCAAAAGAAGATTATTATTTGGCTGAAATTTTAAAAAAATATGTAATGATAAACATAAATTATATGTCAGTCTAAAGAAAGGTTTATAATTTGACAAGAGTTTATTGTCAATATTTGATCACTACAACAAGAATACCATTTGCACATTGTTATTTCTATCCAAAAACTAAATTTCAATATTATAAAATGTATCTTATGATATGGTTACCATTATTTAAATTTGTTAATTATGTTGCATTTAGATTTTAATTATAAGCTTGTTGTTTTTTTAATTCTCTATTAAATACTTATGTTACCATATTATCTACCAACATCAACTCTATACTAGTGCTAACTGACATAAACTCTAAGGTTTAAAAGAGAACATTATGATCGTTCTTGGCTATATAGATTTAAACTTTGCTATTTAAATTAGGCGACCTTATACTTTTATGGATACACGTTCCTTTGATGGCAAGAAGGACAAGGAGAATTGGGAACGCTTAAATTATATGAATCTTATGAACATGAAACATGCAATTTTGGAAACATTCAAGGGCACAATGTCCAAAGAGAAGGAAGCCAAATTGTTCGTTAAAGACTTGAGTAATGTTTTTTTTTTAATTAAGGGAATAATAATATAGAAAAATAAAAAGGATTACGAACAATCCAAAGGAAAGATCCCAAAGCTTAACAATAAGATTGTTACCTTCCTACTAGAATTACTCAAAATACAAATAACAAGAAGCTAGCAACTAAACCACCTCAGAATTGATTGACTAGATCTCATACAGAGGTTCTCCTTGATAATTTGTAGGATCAAAGTTGTAATCTCCTTCTTTGTTGTAAACTTGTTTTTATATCTCTTATTGTCCCTTTCCTTCCATATCCTTTATATAGAGGACCATAAAGCAATGAATAAGATATTCAAGGAATCATAATTGTTCTTCAGCTTATCCATTAACCACTAAATGGCATCAGATAAAGAATTACCTTTGAGTTCCCATTGGCAACATCTTTTGATCTCTTTCCAAACACAAGTAACATAGGAACATTAAAAGAACAAGTTATAACTAGATTCAACACCATCCTTGCATAATATACAAGTCCTATCCACATCTAAGAAATGCAACCTATCTATTGTACTAAGTATGTTTTTCATAATTAGCCATAACAAAAATGAGTTTTTGGGAATTAGAAACTTATTCGAAACAATTTTGTTCCAATAGACTTTAGTACTTGGATGTTGCAAAAGGTTCCTAATTTACTTACTAGAAATGTTGGTAATAGGTTTCCCTTTCTAAAGGAACCAGTCAGAGTTGTGTATATTTGGTAGATAATCAAGTTTACACCTCAATAAAACTTGAGGAAGAACCCAATTATTGTTCTGAACCATTTTGGAGACTTTTTCATCCAAGGAACCAAGAGAACTAACTATGGAGGGGCAATTCTATTATTAACTGACCAAAACCAGTCCAATTATCATACCAAATTGAAATTTTCTCACCATTTCCTACTTTACAAAAGATATCAATTTTAACATGATCTTTGAGCTGTATTAGTTATGCCAAAAAACCACAAAAGTGAGTGGCTATTTTGCACTTTCCATGTGCTCTGCGTTTCAAGAAGTAATTATGCAACCATCTTATCCAAAATGAGGTTTTATCCTTAATGATTTGCCATAGTTTTTTTAAAATCAATGTTGTATTGGTAGCCTTGATGTCATTGATTCCTAGCCCACCTTGTTCTACAGGAGAACAAATGTTTGACCACTTAACCTTAGCAAGGCCCACCACTCCATCTTGGTGATTCCAAAGAAAGTTTCTAAACAATCTTTCCACATTCTTTATAAGACCTCATTGGAAAGAATGTTTAGAAACTTTCTTTGCAATCACCAACGGGCCGGGATGGGTCAGCCCGCAACCCAGCTCTATCATGGGCTGACCTGGTCTTGGCTCAGGCTATGGCCTGATGAGCCACAGGTGGGTCGATCGGCCCAGCCGGCCATTTTTTTAATAAAAAATACAAAACGACGTCATTTTAGAAGTAATGGGCAGGCTACGAGTCAACCATTTTTTTAAAGAAAAAATTCCAAAATGACATCGTTTTGGAAGCTGGGCGGGTCGGGCTGGCTTTGCCATCGCTAATGGAGATTGGCTAACCAAGAAAAATCAAAAGTGGAAACTTTCTGCTCATACCTGTAATTCTTGAAGTATAAGATTCCATACATGAGGAAACTATGGAAATCAAGAAATGACTCTTCTTAAGATTCATTTCCAACCTTAAGAGACTTTTGCAAATTTAAGGAGAATCCATTAGAATCTGAATAAAGGCTGGATGAGCTTTGCAAAATAAGAGTAGATCATTAGCAAAACATAAATTGGACAAAGAGTCTTTTTTACATTTGAAATGGAATATGAAATCAGGATTCATACTGGTATTATGCTTGATCATTAATGACAATGCTTCCATGCATAACATAAAAAGATATGGAGATAAGGATCTCCTTGTCTTATCCCTCTAGCCCCTTTAAAAAGCTTGGAGATGCTTCCATTCACCAAAACACCGTAAGAACTAGTAGTTACACATTCTTTTATCTCGCTAATTAATTAATCGTGGAATCCAAATACTTCCAATCAGTGAAACAAGAAATCCCAATTGATATGATCAAAGGCTTTATTAAAATCACCCTTGATAGAGCAATTAGCAGGTGTGGAACTTCTTGAATATCCTTTAAGAAGCTCCTATACAAGCAAAATATTGTTACCAATTTGTTTATCTTTAATGAAAGCTCCTTGGTTATCACTTATGAGAGTGTTAACTACCTTTTTCAATCTTGTCGTAATAAGTTTTAAGATGATCTCATAAAGAAATTTTGTGCGGCATGTTGGTCTATAATCACTAAATGAAACATGATTAGATAACTTATGAATTAAGGATGTGAATGTTTTGTTGATCTCATTCAAAAGCTTACTAGTTTTGAAGAATTCATGAGTTGCTTCAAGAACCATTCCACCTACCACATCCCATGATTTTTGTAAGAAGAAACTATTTAATCCATCAAGCCCAGGGGCTTTCAACCCATCCAACAAAAAGATAGTGGCAACAATTTCATTGTCTTCAATAAGAGAGATCAAGTAAGATGCAATCTGTTCAGGGATTTTCTCGGTGATGAATCTGCTTAGTAAAGAAATGGATGAGATTGAAGATATAGAAATTCCTAATAGCTTGGAGAAAAATTTAGAAGCTTCAATCAATATAGAATTATGATCTTTCAAGATAGTATCATCATTCGAGACAAATAGAGCATATTTTATTTCTGTTCTTTCTTGCCAACACTGCATTAAAGAAGAATCTTATGCATTGGTCACCATCTTTAAGCCAAGCTATCCTTGATCTCTATTTTAGGAGAGAACAATGTCAATAGTTTGCAAGTAATTCTCTAGCAACCTCTTTTATTTTCTTAAAAGATCTGCATCATTTAGATTAACATCCTGCAATTTTTGAACTTCTGTCAATTAAGTTCTAGTAATTTCCACTACATATTGTGTATTAGATCCCATGGATTTACTAAGCTGCTTGAGTTCCTCCTAAATAGTTTTAAGTTTCTGCACACAACAAAATTGTTTAGAACCATAAACTGGGATAAGAACTCCTTTACCACAAGCCTCCAACAAAACCAATATGTTAAGCCAAAAAATTGTTAAATCTTAAAGAAAATGCGTCACAGTACATGAGAGGAAACCTAACATCCTTATGGGAGTATGGTCAGAGAATAAAGGATTCTATAATTCAGTTGAAATGTTTGGAAACTGAGATAACCAACAGGGATTTAAAAGGGCTTTATCAAGTTTGTTCTTAATAAAACAGTCAGCACCTTGTTTATTGTTCCATGTAAATAAATGCCCCTCTGATTTAGGATTTTTAACTTAAAATGCTTAACACAATTAGAACATTTTTTTTCTTCAAAGTTCTTAAGAGAACATTTACCTTGTGCTTCACTTCTGTATAATGTAGAATTGAAATCACAATAAATAACCCAAGGTAGATTAACATTGGATCCCAAACACTTGAGATTTTTCCATAAATCACTCCTCTGGAATGCAAAGTTGCTAGCATAGACTATAGTGAGCAAGAAGATCACATTCTCCATTTTAAATGAGACCTTTAGGTGTATCATTTGGTCTAACATGCTTAACACCTCCACTTCCAATTTATCAAAATTAAAGCAGACAAAAGAGCGGAGCGAAGGGAATTTGTGTCTTTTTTTAAATTCTTCCTACAATGTGTTAGGAGTAATTAGAGACAAAAATCAAATGCTTCCCTAAAAATTCGAGCTTACTAAAATTTTCTAGCATTATTTTAGTTTCCAAAAGACCAAGCAATAAAGGCTTTTCTTTAAAGATAAATTCCTTTAAAGCTTACTGTTTTGGAGGCTTGTTAATGCCTCTAACATTCCAAGCTATAATAAAAAATTATTGAATTTTACCTTTGGAGCTGGGACCCTTGCTCCTTTGGGATTTTATTATACTAAAAACAACCTCTAAAGGCTCCTTGTGAATTTGAGTTTGAATAACCTTGTGTACAACTAGATTTGCTATACTAGTTACAATCTTTGTAGGCTCTAATCTGTCAGTTGGACATGTCTTATCTTCTACAAAGTTATCAAACTTGATAGGAGTAACTGTTGTTTCATCAGTCTTCATATTGTTCTCTCCATTACCAGGTTTCAGAGAAATATCATCAGCTTCAATAGCTCTTCCTAAATTAGTCTGGTGTCTCCTCAAAATTCCCAGTTCTTGAAATATTTCCATCAATCTTTGAATAATTCTCTCCATTACTAATGTTCAGAGAGAATTCCCAGTAAAATTGATTGCATCTTTTTTACTCAATGATTCAGGTTGATGAAAAGAATGTTGATCATGTTGATTTAATTTTTATAGCTTCCAGTCAACAAGGTTTTCCCAGTTTTCTTCTAAACCTATCTAGGTTTCAGATTTGGAGATTTCAAAGCATATGAAATTTTAGCCTTATCGACCACAAGTTCCAAAAAATCATTGAATATCATTATAGCAATCTCTTCAAGAAATTTTGCACTGTTCCTACTGCAATACAGATTATTACAAAGTTAAGTCTTTTGGTTTCAACTGTAGCTTGGTCTAGATACAGGGGTCTTCCAATAGAGCTAGCTAAGTAGTGGAGACCCTCTATGGTCCAGTATTCCAATGGTGTATTGTGTATACATCTCAAAAGTGTAATGTTTGTATGCTTGAGTTCTTTGAAATTGATCCCTGGCCTCCAAGGAATGACCATAAATGGTTTGTGATTTACATGTCTTAGTCCTACCTTTATAACATCATTAATAGAATCATTAGAACCAAATCTTTAAAAAAATAGCTTCATTGTTTAGTATGGTATGTTGAAGTCCAAACTTCTTCTAGTTGGCAATAACCTAACTTTTCATAACTGGAAATAGGATTCTTCTATCCAAACAAGTATGGCTTTCCATTTATCAACTCCTACTTGAAGAATGGAAAGTGGTGGGGATACTACCTGGCGGTCCAAGGTTGGATTGGGAGGATAATAAGACAATTTTACATCCACGTTATGGTTGTCAGAAACTAGAACTTAAGTGTGAGTTGTTGTAGGATGTGGAAAGTGATCAAGGGCTTTCTGGGAAGGTGTACAAAGGTAAGAGATTGGTAAAGCATCTGCAGAGCTAAAGGATGAAGATTGTAGTTTTAGAGAAGAGGAGGAGGGGGGAATCAAAGGTAGAAATGATTCAGAATTAGAAAGCATTATAGAGACTGATGGTTAGAAGGGAAATCTAAAGGATAAAACTAGGTCAAAGATGGAGGTCTAAAGGTGAACAGAATGTGCATGGAAGATTAGGAGGGAAAGGAAAGAAAAATAAGTGGAGAAGAGGAGATTACAGGTGCAAACAAGAAGCAAAAGAAGCTAATATCAAGCAGCTATAAAGAGCAGAGTAGGATATTACCAGAAGAAAGGTTTTTAGAGAAGTAAAGTCGAGGGGCTAAGAAATATCCAAAAAACCATAAACCACATGCAAGAAGGGCAGGAGCTTCATGGTAAGAGTAGATGCTTCAGGCAGGAACTTCATGGCACAAACCCTTCGATGATTTATCAGTTGCCTTGTTTGAGGAATAGTTTCACAAAACTGGAGACGAACTAGAATAACATCCAATATTGTTCCTGGATTGAGTAGAAAAGGAATATATGAAGTTTGTTCTCTTCCTCTGTGCATCTCTATGATGGGTAAATCCCCATAAAAAAAGGGATAACTGTTGTGTAGTTTTTGAAATGATGTAACTATTATTATTTTCTCTCGAATAAATCTTTTATACTAGGAGCTTTTGAGAGTTACTGTTCACATCACCGTAGATTAATTATAATTAATCTACAATTTAACACGGAGGTCTTCAATGCAACTTACTCTTGCCTCTCTTGCTTAGACTCATTGTTTCGTTCACTGAGTCCCTCACTCGCTCATTGTCTTGCTTACTCACAATATGGAGCCGATCATGGTGTTTGGTGGTGTGTCTCTCTCACGATGTGGAGTCGCTCAAACTGACTAAACTTGAAAGCATAACATGATGAATAAATGCCACTTGAGTAATGTATTGTTAAAACCAAAAGGGTGAAAACAAGTACTCTTCTAGCAACTCTTCTTTCTATAAGGTACAAAGGTAATGGAAACATTAGAAAATGTCTAATCTTGCTTCAAAACTAAAGGTACTAAAGCTAGAGCTCTCTGAAGGCTTTCTTGTACATTTGACTTTGATCTCTCTTCCTACTCAATTTAGTATTTCAAAGTTGATTACACTTTTAAAAAGGAGAAATGGACTTCTAATGAGCTTATTTCACATTATATGTAAGAAGAAGAGAGATTAAGTAAAAAAAAAAAGGTTAAAAGTGGCTATTTGGCATCTATCTTGAAGGAAAATAATAAGAAGATAAATAAAGATAAGGAAATTGTGGGTACTACATAAAGTAATCAGTATAAGGAATAAAAATTACAAATTGAGGAACTTGCTTGCTACTTATATGGAAAGACTTCTTATAAGAAAAAGGAGTGCACCAAATAACATGCTTAGCATACTAAAAAAGGTACACTTCTTTTTTTCTTAGTTTGAGCTACCAAAAACCCAGCGATGGTGAAAGATACATCTATGTAGGTGATAGAATGAATTTTAAAATTAAGGAAGTAGGGACTTTTAGGTTATCATTTAGGACTAGATTTGGATTTGAAAAGTACTGATGTTATACTGTCTTTCAAGTGAATTTTGGTTTCTATTTCTACATTGGACAATGCTAGCTATTATTGTTCTTTTAAAATGGATAATTTAGGCTTTTTTATGATTCAAAACTTATTTATTCTGATTCTTTATCAAAATATGATAATGTATACTTATTTCATATAGTTGCTTCATTTAAAAAATCATTACGTCTTAATTCATAGGATACTAAAAGAAAATTAACAAAAATTCTACTTCATTATAACATAAGCATTTAAGACATATCTCTAAATCAAAATTTGAAAGGATTATGTAAAATTGAATTCTAGATCCACTTGGTCTATCAAACTTTGAAATTTGTATCAAATTTATTAAGGGGAAGTAGACAAATATAAAGAGATTAGCTGGCAAAAGTTCTTCAGAAGTCTTAGAGTTAATTTATAAAGATATTTGTAGACCATTTTCCACATTTTTTAAAAATGGTCAAAAATATTTTATTACGTTAATAGACAATTACTCATGTTATGGGTACCTTTATCTCATTCATAAGAAGTCATAATTATTAGATATGTTCGAAGTTTTCAAAGGTAAGGTTGAAAATCAACTTTAAAAAAAGGATTAAAAGTGTTAAATCTGATAATGTAGTGAATTTTACAGTAGATATTATTTGTCAAATTCTTAGAACAATATGGTATCATCCTAGATTATACCATGCTAGGGTAACATGAATGGCGTTACTAAGAGATGAAACACAATATTAAAGGATATTGTAAGGAGTATGGATATTCACACTATCTTACTAGATTTGCTCTGAAGAAAGGTATAAAAGATCACAACTTACATTGTCAACAAAGTTCCAACTAAGGCAATGATTAAGACTCTTATGAATTATGGATAGATAGAAAGCTTAATATAAATCATTTTCATATTAGGGGTTGTCCAGCTAAGATAAGGCCTTATGGGCCAAATGAAGGAAACTAGACTCAAGAACAATTAGTAGTTATTTCCTTGAATAGTTTAAACAGTCATATGGGTACAAAAATCATAATCCCAAGACTTAATCTATTTTTGAAATGTGAAATGCCAAATTCTTGAGGATATTGAGTTTGAAGGGGGAGACAAGGTTAGAGACTTTGTCTTTGAAGAGGAATTCATTTCTCCTCCTACAATTATTATTAACCATGATTAAGTTATCATTCCTTACATTGTTTAAAAAGCAAATCCAAAACAATAGGACAATATTGAAAATCTCCCTAATCAAAGATCAATTGAATATTCTTGAAGGCCAAACTTAACAACCTTAAAAACAAATTCCATCAGGAGTTTAGCTAGAGATAGGAAAAGTGATATTCTGGACAATTATGTTGTCTTTCTCTTAGATCATGAAATAGACATTGACATAATGAAAGATGAACCAATCAACTTCTATAAAGTCATTGAAAGTTCTAATTATCAAAAGCGGATTCATGCCATGAATGATAAAATTAAGTCTATAGGAGACAATAATATTTTGATATCTCGTCTCATTGTTTAAAGGTGTAAAACCCCATAGTTGCAAATGTATATTTAAGACAAAAAGGATTCAAAAGTTGTTGTGAAAAAGTATAAGAATAGTCTTGTCATAAAGAGCTTTACTCGAAAGGAAGACATTGATTATATATATAAAAAAACTTTCTCACTAATTTATTTAAAAGATTCTTTCACGATTATGATGGCACTTATATCACACTTTGGTTTTAAGTTACATAAGATGGATGTTAATACATTGTTCCTCAATAATGAAATTGATGAAACAAATTATATAAAGAAGTCTAAAAACTTTATTTCCAAAGATTCAAAGCAGATGGTTTGCAAATTAAAGAAATCCAACTATGGACTTACGTAAGCTTCTTATTAATGATATTTCAAGTTTCATAATGTTGTCATCTTTTAGTTTTGAAATGAATTTGGTTAATGACTCCATAATACCATAAGTTTTGTACAAATTATTATATTTTTTTAATTTTATATGCTAATGACATAATAATTGCCAGTAATAATATAGGCTTATTATATAAAACCAAAATCTATTAAAATGAAAGATCTTGGTAATGCCTCTTTTGTATTAAGGATTTAGATACATCGAGCTCATTCTCAAGGTATTCTTGGGTTATTGTAAAATAACAATATCAAAAAGGTACTTAAGAGATTTGAAATGCAATATAATAAACTAGATGATACTTATGTTAATAAAAGAGACAATTTTAGTCTCAATCAATTCCTCAAGAATGATTTAAAAAGTAAAGAAATGCAAAACATCCCATATGTTTTAACTATAGAAAGTCTAATGTATGCTCAAGCATTTAGACGTATGGATGGTGCATACATTTTTGAAATGTTAGTTAGATAGTTAAGCAATCCTCGAATCGATCATTAGAAAGTAACCAAAAGGGTTGTGTGGTATCTAATGAAAAAAAAAAGATTATACGCTCATATATAGGAGATCAAATTTAATTATAGATCATTAGGTATTCTAACTCCAATTTTGTGGGATGCCAAAATAGCTGTAGATCCACTTTAGGCTATATATATTTACTTATTGGAGGAGTTATTTCTTAGAAGAGTTAAGCAAACACTCATAGCTTCTTCTACTATGACATGTGAGTTTCTAACATGTTATGAGGTATCATTGCTACGAAAAATTATCGTTGCGCTACAAATTATAGATGATATTGAAAGACCATTAAAGTTATTTTGTGATAATAAGTCGACATTGTTGTATTCTAATAATAATATGAGCTTGTTAAAATTGAAACACATTAACATGAAGTTCTTGGTTATTAAAGAAATAATTTAGAGAGATCAAATATCTATAAAACATATTAGGAAAAACTCAACAATTGTAGATCCACTAACTAAGGTTTACTACCTAAAGTCTTTCATGGGCATATTGCTCATATAAGTGTTATGTCATTTGATGATATATTAGTTTAGTAGGAGTTTAAATTTATGGATACTTGATAGCTAATAGACATATCATATAGATTTTTATGATTTAATACTATAGTACAAAGAATTTTGTGAGTTTACATTATGGTTTCATTTTGTTTGATTTCACTAAGGAATAAGAAAAGACTAGTTAAAAATAGGCATATTAAAATCATATGATATGAAATTTCTATGCTACACATCCATACTTAACATATGTCATTGAATTTGTTGATATATGTAACAACCGATAGGTCTAATCATGATAATTGTGAAAAAGATTTCTTTGATTATCTATTAATTTCATTGATGGACTAGATTGCTTAAGGATGATTTTACAATAGCAACAAGTTTGAACTTATAAGGTCTATTATGACATATAATTATAAGGCATTATAAATATGTAGTCCAACTAAAAGATTATTGGAACTTTTAATAAACTCACTTACTCTCACACACACACACACACACACACACACATACATATCAATTAATATATATATCATGGGCTATTATAAGGTTTGTCCTAAAATTAAAAGTTATCTAATAACATTTCAGATTAATAGGCCTAAATCGTATATTGAAGTATAGGTTATTATATGTGTAGATTCCTTAATATTATATTCCTAACTTATAATCAGAAAATTAGGAATAAGCATTTTATATATAAATCACTTTTTATAGTTCTCAGAACAAGTTCAAGGTAAAAAACTGCCCATATGCATCTTTTAAAGGTTAAAAGTCCAAAGGAGTCGCAAATCCTCAATTATGTCTATTCCAATAGATTTAGGCAGGCTTTGTAATTAAATTTATTCTTAATAATCTATCTGGTTGATCCGAATTTATATTATAGGTTTTATATTAAAATTCTAACACGTATTAGGTAAATACTTGAGAGAAAGTATATAGTAACAATCCATTAACCATATATTTTAAATGAGTCATTTGTAATTTCTAATGATTTAAAGATAAACGATATACTAGATCATAGGCTCAAAACATGTATTATTTAACTTAGCATGGAATCTATGAACGGGTCCTTAGAAATTTTAGTTGAAATTATGAAAGAAAAAATAATTAAATTACAACTAGCTCAAATGGCGAGTACTATGCATAAAGACAAGGAAATTAACAACACAAACGATAGACTAAATCTTGTTATTGAAATATACTTATATTGTATTGCTACTACTAATGAGAAACCTTACAAGACTTGATATTTATAGACTCCATTAGAACTTTGTCAAAACTAGTTTATAAATGACATGACTCTTAGGATAAACATACGACTCTTTAGATAAATAATAAAACTAAATTATCAATATGACATTATAAACTACGTATATGAACGAAGTAAGTATCACAAACTTCAACATTACTGAAACTAGGCATATGAATCAAGTAAGTATCATGAACTTCAACATTACCCATTGATGCTAACTTCAGACACCAAACCAAGTTGAGCTTCAAAAC
>JAOQMS010000179.1:37903560-37917294 GCA_027563885.1 Erythroxylum longipes | reverse complement strand
AAAGAGGATAGTAGGGCAAAGGTTGAGGATAAAAGAGTAAAAAATAAACGTGATAAAAACTTAGATTGGAATGAAAATTCGATAACCACCTCTTGATGGGTTTAGCAGATTTCCAAATTTAATGGGATAAATCCATTCCTCTAGAATTGAAAACCCTAAAGCAAACACTATTTTTTACAATTATTTCATTCCTTCGTTCCCAAACCCTCAAATCAAACGTACCCTAATTTAATTCAATCACTCTCGTAATTTATTATCTTTTTAAAAATTAATTTGTAATGTGGTGTCCACGTAAAACATCATACTTTAAAAATTTGTCCATGGTAAATAATATCTTACCATGGACATATTTTTATAGGCCCGCTGCAAAGCCCAAGCCTTTTGAATTCAGTTGTGCGGCTGTTGCATATCGCCGCCTTTACATACATATCCAAGCTTGCACTGTTCTTGGTAGGACTTGCATTTTGCAGTGTTGTTGAGTTAATACATTAAGAAGAAGATATGTCACTATCCCACTGGCTCTCCACTTCAATTTCTAGCTCTTCTGCTTTTCTGTCCTCACCAATCTTTAACTCCAGGTCAGTATTTTTCACTTTTTCTTTTGATTTTCCGAAACCTACCTGGGGAGCCCTCGTTCATCCATTGATTTTTGGGTTCTTTTCCCTTTGTAAGCAGAAACCAGCACGTTTCTCTTCCACCAAAAGATTTTGTAATTTGTAGATGTGTTGCTGCACCTCAAGAAGAGAAGACCGGTGTGCTTTTGTTCTAGTCCTTCCATATTCTGTTCTTTCTTTTTTAAATTTCTGACTAATGTATACATTTTTTTCACCTTTTATTTTATATTCATTTACAGTTTTCAAGACAAAGGTTTCCCGGAATGTAAACATCGCCAAACTTCAAGCTGGTTACTTGTTTCCCGAGGTCTGTAAACGGGCAATCGTTGTTATTTCCGGTAGTTAAATGAAACTTGAAAGATGAAAGCTTTGCTGATATTTTGGACTGCAAGAATTTTGACCGTTCACATATGGCTTCTTCTCATGTTATCATATTCTTCAGATTTTATTCTCTTTGTAAATTATATCCCCTTTCTTCTCCCATTTCTGCCCTTCCCTTCCCTACAATCAGTTGTTTATTATTCACGTATAGGTTGCTCGGCGAAGGAATGCCCACTTGCAGAAATATCCTGATGCACGGGTAATTAGCCTTGGAATTGGTGACACTACAGAGCCGATTCCGGAAGTGATAGCTTCTGCGATGGCAGAGGTATCATTCTTTATCTCTATTTTTTATTTTTTATTTTTGTCACTGCATAAGTTCACTATTGGTTTTGTTAAATTCTAGATTATATGTCAGTTAAGAGTTACTTTTGTAACTTGGCACAATTCAACTTTGTGTGCAAAGATTCAAGTTCATTCAATAGCTAATCCTTATAGAGGTGTGGCTTCAGACTTGAAAAGGAATCTAACAAACATCTATTGCCTAGAAAATGCTTGCTTTACACTTTCTATACCTGCCATATAACACATGCTCTACTGATATTTTGTTCTTAATATTAATGTTTATGCTAATCATCTCGGGAGTTTGTTCATATTTTCTGCCCCTTTTGGCAGAGATCACAAGAATTATCAACTTTTGAGAAATACAGTGGTTATGGGGCTGAGCAAGGTGAAAAGGTAAGTGGTGCAATTTACGCTAAATGTAGCTGGGAAGCATCACTATCTGGGACAATTGGTTAAATTTATTACTGCATATTCTTAGGGCTAGACATTAGGTGCTTTTATTGTGCCTGGATAAATTTGTTTGCATTTATCTTTTTGCAAAGTACAGATCTATCCTTAACTGATATGGTAACTTTTTTGTGGAATATCTGGAATTCTATTCTGGACGTTGGCAGGTTCATTACTTAGGTCCAGGGTTAGAATCCTTTTAGTGCAAGGGCATCATTTGCGGGATATTAATTTTCAGCTTCCTGACATTTTAGTCATTTGCTAACCTTGCAGCCATTAAGATCTGCAATTGCTTCAACATTTTATGATGGTCTCGGCATTGAGGAAGATGATATATTTGTCTCTGATGGTGCAAAGTGTGATATATCTCGTCTCCAGGTTTGATCGCACGTTGACTACTTTATCTTTTCATCCCTGTTTATCTTCTCTCTCTCTCTCAGTTTCCTTACTAGTTATCTGTCTTTGTGACACTATTGTTTCTTTCTTTTTTTTTTTTAAATTTCATTTGGCAGGTTATGTTTGGGTCTGAAGTTACTATGGCGGTGCAAGATCCCTCATACCCGGTAATGTTATTTCGAAATAGCTCAAAAGTTTGTAACATATTGTGATCTTTCTCATACCCAGTCTCAGTGATGGTTATGTTGTGTTGTCTGAGACCCATTGTCGTACGAAAGGGAATCTTGCAGCTATTAAGCTTCAGAGTCAAGGCTAAGCAGCCAGTTTATGCAAAATGATTGGAAGCAGCACTTCAGTTGCCTTAGGACCTACCTTTGGCTAACTTTTGGTGATTATTACTTGCTTATAAGAACTGGGAGCCTAGACTGGGGATTAAATTGTGTGAACTGATCTGATCTGATCAAGCTTGTAATTATTGTTCACAAGTAAATCAGGAAGCAACCACCAGAATTCCATGACTGCTGGATGCACTTAAAACTTTAAATTAAGGCATGTTAGGAACTGTTTCTTCAGTCTTTTGCATTATTTCATATCTCTTATTTTAGCTTGTAATGATATGAATTGACAGCATGTTAATGTGGTCAGCAATTGGGTTGTTGAATTCTGATGTATAGTTGATTCTTTCTTGTCATTCATATGCAAACCAAATGGACTTCCTCGCAGCTTTGGCATTTTGATTGATTTATTTAATCCCAAGTTAATGGTTAGATCTGGTGCGTTTTGTTGTAAAAATCTATGTTGCCGAGCAAATCTTCTAAATTATTGTGCTTCCGGACGCTAGGAGCTTGCATACACTCTCTCATAGTAGTACATGATTATTGAGCTAATCTACATGGTTATTTACAACTTCATATACTCCGAGAAAAGAAGATAAGACTTGAATACCTGGCAACAACTCTTCATGTTTAGTTTCTGATGTTCAATAACTGTCTTAACATTTTGGCAGGCTTACGTTGACTCAAGTGTCATTATGGGCCAAACAGGGCAGTTCCAAAAGGATTTTGAAAAGTATGCTAAGATTGAGTACATGAGGTGTACACCAGATAATGGTTTCTTTCCAGATTTATCCACTGTCTCTCAAACAGATATCATATTCTTTTGTTCACCGAACAATCCTACTGGTGCTGCTGCAACAAGGGATCAACTGATTCAACTGGTGAAATTTGCCAAGGACAATGGTTCAATTATCATCTATGATTCAGCCTATGCATTTTACATGTCCGATGATAACCCACGGTCCATATTTGAAATTCCTGGTGCTAAAGAGGTCATTTTTTTTGCTAGTCCACTTTCCCTTAAAAAACTGGCTTGATTGTGTTTGTTGTAATTCATATCACTCCCTTGATCATGAGATGATACATTTGATTTCTTTGATTCTACTAGCATAAATGAGGTTCTAGTTTGGTTATTATTGCAGGTTGCAATTGAAACATCTTCCTTTAGCAAGTATGCTGGGTTCACTGGAGTTCGACTAGGTTGGACTGTGATTCCTAAGCAGCTTCTCTTTTCAGATGGCTTCCCTGTCGCCAGGGACTTCAACCGCATTGTCAGTACATGCTTTAATGGTGCATCCAACATTTCACAAGCTGGTGGTTTGGCTTGCCTCTCTCCAGAAGGCCTGAAGGTTACTTTTGTCTTCTAAATATATTCAGCAGATTTTGTTGCTGATACCGAAACTGAGTACTGATTGATCAATCTCCTTGCAGGCCATGCATGAAGTGGTTGGATTTTACAAGGAAAACACTAATATAATAGTGGATACCTTTAATTCCCTTGGATTTAACGTATATGGAGGAAAAAATGCACCATATGTTTGGGTTCATTTTCCTGGCCAGAGCTCGTGGGATGTGTTCAGCGAGATTCTTGAAAAGACCCACGTTGTCACCACGCCTGGCAGTGGTTTTGGACCTGCTGGTGAAGGTTTCATTCGTGTCAGTGCCTTTGGTCACAGAGACAACATTTTGGAAGCATGTAGAAGGTTCAGGCAGCTTTACAAGTAAATCAATTGACCTGGAGATAATTGTAGTCATCTCTAGTCGACTTTTTATTTCTCTGGCTCAAAAACTTGTCTTTGGTGGATTGTATCTTAATGGAATTCAGACAAAGTAGCAGTACATGTTTGCAACAGATCATTTTTTGGACAACAGGTTTGCGAGAGCTCATTTTTCAAGGGGACACCTGCAGAATATGATATGCCACATTGATGATGCTTGGGAACTCGAGTAATTCAGTTGACCTGAAATTTAGCCTTCTCCAGTCATCTATTTGTTTACGGTTCAAAACTTGTTCTTGGCGGATTGATCTTAATGGAATTCAGACAAGCAGTTGCCATCTATTTGTTTCTGGTTCCAAACTTGTTCTTGGTGGATTAATGGAATTTAGACAAAGTAGCAATAGCGAGTTTGCAACGTTGTCCAAGTTTGATCTGAAGTCCTTTAAGAGTAGGTTAAATCCGATTTAAAATTTGATCGATTTTGAAGCCTCTTCAAAGCCCAACTCGATGTCAAGTTCAACTTGGCCTGATCATCAACTCCTCTCCACGAGTTGGTTAGGTCTAAGTTTGAGCTAGTCAAATTTGACGTAATATATTGACAACTCTAATCAGTTGTCTAGTTCTATTCTATGTGTCAAATAACTAGAAGAAAAAAGAGAAGCATTCTAGATTTAAGAGAAAGATCGAAACTTTTGATACGTGCTGCTAATACTGTGACTGTTCATAACAAATATGTCTAAACGAGATATCTTATAAGTTATAATGATTGTTTTCAGGTCTTCTTTTGCGTATAATAATTGCTCCTTTCTTTAAAAGATCTTGTCCACAAGGTTAATTCATGGATATCAGTATTGAACATCAAATAAGAAATTATCAAGTGGGTGTTCATGTCTCACCAGATCATTAGACCACAACCTTTGTTACTGATTTATGTTGTCTATTAACCATTCTCCCTTGCAATATAATTATTGGAATTCATTCTTCTTCACGAGGAAGGATATGTTATGTAGATTTATTAGTTGAAATGTGCTTACGAGACTGCTGGAGTGAAATTCTTGTAGTTACTTTTCTTACCCTGTCCAGCACCTTAAAGAAACTATTTAAAAAAAAGGTGACAACTTACGATTGGTTCATTGGCCAATGATCCTTGTTTGCATGGATTTAGTTAGACAAAAAGGTCAACTAATTAGTGAAGGATTTCTTATCTTAATAATAATCGAAAACAACGAAACATTTTTCTTAATTACTTTAAGGAGATAATTTAATGAACTTGTTCTCTAACAAAAACTTATATTTTTAGAATATCACTATATTTTAATATATGAGATTGATTAATTATTTTGCAACAAAGAAACATATATAAATAATGTTTATTTCATGAATTTTTACTATGTATACCTGAATATATATATGATTAAAATGCATTTAAATAATTATGTCATTAAACTACAATAACTAATTGATTAAACCAACATCTCATTCATCTCTTGGGTTTGTTTCTTCTGTGCTACCTAAAGCTTCACATGAGTTTCTTATATTTTGCATTTCTGTGATCTGATCCGTCGATAACTCATCCATTCATTTTAGTTCTTGCCCACGCTTATCATATATTGCTCCTTCACTAACTATGAAATAGGAACTCTTTAATTCAATCTGCAGGATTATAATTGAGTTCTGATACCATTCGATGCCAAGTTCTAACTTCTGTGCGTCAAAGGATTATAAAAAGAAAAAAAGAAGAAATCTAGATGAGAAAGAAAGGTTGAAACTTCTGATATTCATTGCCTGCTGAAAATAGGTTGTCAGAAAGCGGTATAACCATTGCACGCCTATAACAAACACTTGGGATTATCCAATAACTTGCAACCACATGCTGCTCATTCCGTGGTTATTCATAACAACGACCATAATGTTTAATAATTATATATGCGATCTTCGTTTTTGGTAATAACATAATTGTATAAAACTAAAATGTTGATGTGATCACCCTGCAACGTTTAGCATCGAAGCCCACATGGAGTTTTGCATGGAGGGTATAAGTTCAGTAGTAATTGGTGGCTAATTTCATATCTTAATCAATTGAAATTGTATCACAATAGTGCAATAATAATCAATGTTGAAGCAAGTTCTTTGTAAGTTTGAAAGGAATGTCTTTGACATGGGTGCAAGGTTCTGCTATTCCCACTCAAAAGGAGGGAAATTGCACATGCCACAATCTTTGTCTTTAATGAGAATGCTTGAAAGACATCTACTGTAAATGGACTGCTACAATTTGCTTCCAGACGTGGGTTGAAAAGAGTTAGGCATACGAGGACCATTAAGCATAGGGTTGAGTTGTTGACAATCATGAAAGCTTGTTTTGTATCCCTAATTTGATAAATAAAAGAACTTTTAGATTGTGGAATATATAGAAATTTATGATTTGTGGTTTCTGGGGTGAAAAAGTTAAGAAATACAATCACTTAAATAACAAAGTGATGTAAACGAAGAGGAACAAAACCCACTACCTATAACATGGAGGTTTCAGAACAATTCCTGATTTCAGAAGTAGGAATTATACTAGTTTTCAGCTTTTTCATTCCTGTTAATATTGACACAAAGATTTTGTTCAGTATAATAAACAAAATATAATGAGAATCATTCGAGACCTTTGTTTGCTATATGACCTGATTTTGAATCTCTCTGTCGACCTTATTCAATCCAATAACTTAATCCATTATTTATTCAATCAAATAACTTAATATATTATTTGACTTATTAAATGCTTATTCGACGCATGTGATTTATAAATCTTTACACGTCTAGAATTATATTCAATTGGTGCTAGAAAGTTAGTAGTTAATTTCTTCCCTTATAAAAAATATTAAAATAAACCTTATCGTTTATATCATGTTTGCTTAGTTATGGGTTAGAAAGAGAGACTCTCCGTTTTCCCTACTCTTCTTATGATTTCTTTTTACTGCTCTTTTCTCTTTTATTTCTTGCCTTTCAAAAGTTCTATTTCTTTAGCTTTTTTTCCTCTTTTTTTTGTCTTATATATTGGCTTTTGTCTACATTTACAGAAAGTTGTAGCAAAATAAGCTTACCTCTAAACCACTTTCTTTATTTCCTATTCTTTTATAGACGTCTTCCTCGCATGCCTTGGCCCTTCCAATAAGTCAAAAATTGCTGGCTATTGGTTGCATGCTTTGGCCTCCTCTAAGTCAAAAATAGATGGCCACTATTTGGACTTTGTATTTTAGCCATGTTAGGCCAAAATCTCTAAAAGTCTTCAAGCATGCTTTGGCATGAATTTTTTCCTGCGCGAAGATCATGGAGAGTTTGAAAATTTGACAGAATTGAGCTTGGACGGGTGCTCTAAAATTTTGCTATAAATAGAAGACATGTTGAGGCTTCATAACTTGCACCAAAAACAACTCATTCCTTCATTCTTGTTCAATTTTCTCTTGTTGAGAAATTTTGTAAAGCCTTATGTTGTATGTTCTCCACATATTAGTAAAATTGCTCACTTTCTGGCCGTAGACGTAGGTTACATTGACCGAACCACGTAAATCTTTATGTCTTATTCCATTTTATTTTGCCTATATTGATTTTCGTTACTATTTTTTGGGTTATTAAATTAAACCGATATCCAATCCGAGGGCATTTTTCTTTAACAAACTGGTATCAGAGCTTCTTTTGTTGTTTAACTTACTGTATGCTCTGTGGTTGCCACTAAGGTGAACCCTCCACATCAGAAAGTAATCTAGACTTTTATTGTGAGTGTAAACGGGGCCCACTGTCTCTGATTTTTCTTGAGGGGTCTACTGCCTCGATTTTATCTTGTGGGGCCCACTGCCTCAACTTTGTAAACAGAGTTCAGCTTTGCTCGTGGGGCCCGTGTCCTGACTTTGCCTGTGGGGCCCGCGTCCGGTGCTTTTGTGGGGGTCACTGTCCCAGTTTCACGTGTGGGCCCACTTGTTGAAAAATGGTCGAAATATCAATTTTTAGCCAAAATGACGATAACGAAGACCTCTATTGAAAAGTTTAACCAGAGCATTAACTTCGGTATGCAACAGCTCAAGATGCAGGCCATTTTAATACAAGACGGGTGTGAGATTGTACTTGATGGAATGGAGAAAAACCCAGCAGATATGGCGTCAGATAAATTCACAGATCTAGATAAAATGGCTAGATCAGCCATCATTTTGAATCTCTTCGATGAGGTTTTGCAGGAGGTTGCAGGTGAAAGCACAGCTAAAGATATGTGGGACAAGTTGAAAACTATGTACATGAAGAAGATGGTAGAAAATCGACTTTATTTGAAACAGAAGTTGTACATGTTGAGGATGATAGAAGGTACACCTATTCTTTCACATATGGATAAATTTGAATCCTTTATTTTCAATTTGAAGAATGTTGATGTAAAAATTGGGGATAAAGATCAAGCCATATTTTTGTTATGTACCCTTCCCCAGTCTTTTAAATATTTTCGTGATACTATGATTTATGGGAAAGAGTCAGTCTCATATAATAGTATTAAGTCTGCATTAAAGTCAAAAGAACATATTGATAGGGACATCACTGGGGAGACTAGTGGAAGTCAGGCAGAGGGACTATTCGTACAGGGTAGATATGAAAACAGAGATTTTGAAACAATTAAATCCAAAGGCAGGTCAAAATCTAGACATAGAAATAAAATTTGTAATTATTGTAAGAACAAGGGGCATATAAAGGCTGACTGCTATAAACTGAAATATAAGAAGAAAAATAAAATTGAGCAGAATAACAGCAACACTGCCGAAGCTAGTGTGACAGCAGATAAGAATAAGGGAATTATCTTTGTAGCCACAAAAGATAAAGTTAGGTCTAATAAGGAGTGGATTTTAGATTCGAGTTGTTCTTACCACATGAGTATCGACAGGGACTGTTTTTCCACTTATGAGTCATTAGATGGTGGAATTGTTTTGATAGGTAATAATGCTGCCTGTAAAGTTGTTGGTAAAGGTACAGTCCGAATCAAAATGTATGATGGTATCATTAGAACACTCACTGACGTTAGACACGTTCCTGATTTAAAGAAAAATCTCATCTTTTTGGGCACTCTCGATTCTCAACGGTGCAAGTTCTCAACTGAAGGTGGAGTTTTGAAAATTTCTAAAGGTGCTCTTATATTGATGAAGGCTTGTAGGTCTAGTAGTTTGTATGTTTTGCGGGGATCTATGATAATAGGTGCTGCGATAGTCTCTACTGATGGTGACATTACCAAATTGTGGCACATGCGTTTGGGACACATGGGTGAAAAAGGTTTAACGTTGTTAAGCATGAGAGGCCTACTTTATAGTCAAAGTACTGATAAGATGGACTTTTGTGAGCATTGTATCTTTGGGAAGCAGAAACGAGTCAGTTTCAATTCTCCAATTGTTCACAACACTAAAGGTACTTTGGATTATATTCATTATGATCTTTGGGGGCCCTCTCGTGTTCCATTTAAAGGTAGTGCCCGGTATATGTTGACTTTTATTGATGATTATTCAAGGAAGATTTGGGTGTATTTCTTGAAACATAAAAATGATATTTTCTTAACCTTTAAGCAATGGAAAGTTTTGATTGAAAAGTAGACAGGAAAACATGTTAAGCTGCTACGGACAGATAATGGTTTGGAATTTTATGAAGGTGAATTCAATGAATTTTGTAGGAATGAAGGAATTGCTCGGCATCACACTGTCAGAATGACTCTAAAAAAAAGGAGTTGTCGAGCGCATGAACCGGACTCTTTTAGAAAGGGCTCGGTGTATGATCTCTAATGCAGGGTTGACACTTGATTTTTGGGCAGAATCCATTGCTACAGCTTGCTACATCGTCAACTGCTCTCCTTGTGCTCCTCTTAATTTCAAGACTCCATAAGAAGTTTGGTCAGGTATTCCTGCTGATTACTTTACTTTAAGAATATTTGGATGTCCAACATATATAAATGTAAACGAGAGAAAATTAGAGCCTAGGGCTAATAAATGTATTTTTCTCGGTTATGCTTCAAGGGTGAAAGGATATCGTTTGTGGTCTCCTGATCTCAAGTAACCTAAATTTGTAATTAGTAGAGATGTTACATTTGATGAGTCCTCTATGTTGTATCCTAGAAAAGAGTCTTGTAATCCCTCTAATTTAGAAAAAGATGATAGTACACAGAAACAGGTGGAGTTATAGATTGATAGTTCAGGTCCTTTATAGACATCTTCTACACATCAGACAGATCAAGTTGATGAATCAAATTATGATCATGTTCAAGATGAACCAGTAGAAGAAGAACATTCCATAGCCAGAGACAGACCAAGATGAGATATTTGACCACCACAAAGGTATGCAAATTTAGTTTCATATGCTTCATCAGTGGCACAAGAAACAGGTGGAGACGGTGAATCTTCCACATATATGGAGGCAGTTTTAAATGTTGATGCTGATAAGTGGGTGGTGGCATGAATGAAGAAATGGAATCTTTGCACAAGAATAATACTTGGGTTCTGGTGAAGCCGCCAAAGGGTAAGAAAATTGTTGGTCGCAAATGGGTCTTCAAAAGAAAAGAAGGTACTTCAGGTGTTAAAAATGCAAGGTATAAGGCACGTTTAGTTGCAAAGGGCTACAGTCAGGTACAATGTGTTGATTTTAATGATGTTTTCTCACCATTCGTGAAACATAGCTCTATTTGTGTATTACTTGCATTAGTTGCCATGTTTGATTTGGAATTAGAACAACTTGACGTTAAGATAGTATTCCTACATGGCGAATTAGATGAGCAGATTTATATGAAATAACCCGAAGGTTTTGAAGTTGCAAGAAAGGAAGACCAAGTGTGTTTGTTGAAGAAATCCTTGTACGAATTAAAGAAGTCTCCAAGATAGTGGTATAAGAGGTTTGATTCATTTATGTTGGGTCATGATTTCTCCAGGAGCATGTATGATATTTGTGTTTACTTCCAGAAGTTAGATGACGACTCATTCATCTATTTGTTGTTATATGTTGATGATGTGCTCATTGCTGCCAAGAATGTCACAGATATTCATCATTTGAAGGCCTTATTGCATGGTGAATTTGTGATGCAAGATTTGGGAGCAGCAAAGAAAATTCTTGGCATGGAGATAAGACGTGATCTAAAAGTTGGTAAATTATTCTTGACCCAGGAAAATTATCTCAATAAAGTTTTGGAGAGATTTGGCATGCAAGATGCCAAAGCAGTTAGTACTCCTCTTGCTAGTCATTTTAGACTATCTGTTGCTCAATCACCATGGTCACAGGAAGAGGAAGATTATATAGCATGGGTTCTGTATTTTAGTGTTGTCAGCAGTATTATGTATGCAATGGTATGTACTCATCTTGATATTTCACAAGCTATTAGTGTTGTTAGTAGGTATATGGCCAATCCTAGCAAAGAACATTGGCAGGTGGTGAAATGGATTATCAGATACTTGAAGGGCACTTCAAACTTTTGTTTGGAGTTTGGTAAAACCAGCAACACTTTGGTTGGTTTTGTAGATTCAGATTATGCCAGTGATCTCGACAGATGCAGGTATTTGACAGGTTATATATTTTGCATTGGTGGTTGTGCCGTTAGCTAGAAAGCTACTCTACAACATGTAGTGGATTTATTTACTACTGAAGCAGAATATATGGCAGTCACTGAGGCTATCAAAGAAGCATTATGGTTGAGAGGTTTATTCAACGAGTTATCTCTATATCAAAGGGTTATTACCGTTTATTGTGATAATTAGAGTGCTATTCATTTGACAAAATACTAGATGTATCATGAAAGGACGAAGCATATTGTTGGGAAGTATCATTTAATTCAGGATACTATTACAGAAAAGAAGGTCCTTATTCAGAAGATCAACACTAAGGACAATCCTGCTAACATATTTACGAAGGCTCTTCCAGTTTTCAAATTCAAGCAGTGTTTGGACTTGATTGGTGTTTATAGTTAGTGATATAGCCCTTTGGGGCATTACCGAAGAAGGTGGAGCAGATCACTAATTGTTCGGGATCAAGTCAAGGTGGAGATTTGTTGCATGTCTTGTCCCCTCCAATAAGTCAAAAATTGTTGACTATTGGTTGCATGCTTTAGACTCCTCTAAGTCAAAAATAGATGGCCACCGTTTAGACTTTGTACTTTGGCCATGTTAGGCCAAAATCTCTGAAAGTCTTCAATCATGCTTTGGCATGAATTTTTTCCTGCACGAAGTTCACAGAGAGTTTGAAAATTTGACAGAATTGAGCTTGGAAGGATGCTCTAAAATTTTGCTATAAATAGATGACATGTTGAGGCTTCAGAACTTGCTCCAGAAACAACTCATTCCTTTATTCTTTGTTTAATTTTCTCTTGTTGAGAACTTTTGTAAAGCCTTCTGTTGTATGTTCTCCACATATTAGTAAAATTGCTCACTTTCTGGATGTGAAAGTAGGTCACATTAACCAAACCACGTAAATCTTTGTGCCCTGTTCCATTTTATTTTGCCTATATTTATTTTCGTTACTATTTTTTGGTCTACTAAATTCAATCGGTATCTGATCTGAGGGCATTTTTCTTTAACAGTATCTGCCCATTCCTCTCTTTGACATCTCCCCTTTCTTCATTTTTCTCGTCCTCCCTCTCCTCTTTTTCTAAACTTGATATAGAGAGACAGACAAGTATAAATATGTCCATACTTCAGGTCGTGTACTATAATCTAACTATAAGTTAGAGACAACAAGTTGGGCAAGCCAGACTTGAGGTTACGTGGACCCAACTGAAACCTTTTTCAAGTGATTGGAGTCTAGCTCAAAACTTAATTAGGCTTGGCTAATGTCACTCAATCCAAACCTGATTGGACTTTGAGCGATTCAAAACTCGTTTGAAGACTAAATTGCCTGATCTAACCTTATTCAACTTAATCTAACCTAACCTATCATGACCTAAGAATCCCTTTATGTCGTCGTTATAGATCCCTCCTTAATATCCATTGACAATTCCATAATATTCACAAATAAATCTCAATAACTCTTGTACTAGTCACAACAAAATATATCTTAGAGAAGACAAAAAGTATACGAAAAAGTTGATGAGTACATGACATCATATCTTGTCAAAGCTTAAGCTAACAATAAATTTTGCAAGGAAGATATTTATATTTTGTCAAGTCATAACTATTCCATAGAGAACATAGCTTGGGAAGATTGTTATTCAATCTTTAAATCTAGCCTCCATTTTATTACAAGTAAAAACTTAATGATACAACATAATCAAGTTTTATATTTTATTGGACAACAGTCACAACACAATATAAAAACCCAGAAAGTATCTCCAAAGCTCGAAGCTTGAGAGGCTAATTTTTTTATAATTTGATGGAAGAGGAAGGAAGAAGGAGAACTGGAGGAGATCAGGAGAAACATAGGTGGCTGATGACTCATGCTTAAGGTGAAAGTAGAAGAGCAGTATTAGGGTTAACTCATAATGTTGGGCCTTGATTTTTTTTAAATTTTAGTAAACATGATTTGAATAAATTTTGGTATTGTTAGATAAATTATTTTTGATTGAGGTTAACTATTATGTCA